>OX456991.1:1807085-2409447 GCA_949752705.1 Callimorpha dominula
TGTGTGCGGTGGCAGGGGGAGTCGATCGTCGACCTGACGTGGGCGACTCCCTCGGTCATCGACCAGGTGTCAGGATGGAGGGTGGCGGAGGAGGTGGTCACTTTGTCGGACCACCGACACATCGTATTTGATGTGGCCATCCGCCGCCCGGGCGTAGGCCCGGACCGCCGCAGTAGCGGCCCTCCGCGACGATGGGCCCTCAAGCGGATGAACCGAGATATGCTCGTTGCCGCAGCTATCGTCGCGGATTGGCCAGAGGAAGAGGAAGTACAGGTCTTGTCCGATCCAGAAGCGCAGGCTGCTTGGTTCCGTGGCGTCATGACTGACGTCTGTGACGCGTCGATGCCACGGGTCAGGCTGAAGGGTGGGAGAGGTTCTCTGTACTGGTGGACGTCGGAACTCGAGCAGCTTCGCACAGCATGCTCGAGAGCCCGTCGCCGATTTCAGAGAACCCGAAGACGACGGCAAGCTACAGCTGAGGAAATCGCTGAAGTGAGGCGGGAGTACGGCGCTGCCGCTAAGGCCATTAGCCTTGCGATAGCAGAAGCCAAGGCTCGGTCCTGGAAGGGGCTTATAGAGGGGCTGGACAGGGACCCATGGGGGCGCCCTTACAAAATTGTACTGGGCAAGCTCAGACCGTGGGTCCCGCCGCTGACGCAGACCTTGGACCCGGAGTTTGTGCGAAGAGTGGTAGATACCCTCTTCCTCGAGTACTGGGTCAGTCCCTTACGCCCTCCGTCGCCGTCGGCACCAGCTACGTGGTCCGACGACTTTGACGTGACGGAGGAAGAGCTGGGCCGAGCCGTGAAGCGACTCGCCGCCCGCAACACCGCCCCGGGCCCTGATGGGATCCCGGGCCGAGCATGGGTGTGCGCTTTGCAGATCCTAGGGAATAGGCTGAGGCGGCTGTTTACCAGCTGCCTCCGTTATAGCGTATTCCCTGCTGGCTGGAAGGAAGCCAGGCTGGTACTTATCCAGAAACCTGGCAGGACTGCAGATTGTCCCTCGGCGTTCCGACCGATATGCCTGTTGGACGAGGTGGCGAAACTCTTTGAGAGAGTTATCGCCGCCCGTATCAACCAGCACCTGTCGAGAGTGGGCCCCGACTTATCAGACAACCAATTTGGCTTCCGACAGGGACGCTCGACGCTGGACGCGATTGAACGCGTCCGCTCCTTGTCGGAAGAGGTTGTCTGTCGGGGGGGAGTGGCGTTGGCCGTCAGCCTTGACATTGTCAACGCCTTTAACTCTCTCCCGTGGTGGGTGATTAGGGAGGCGCTTGTGTATCACCAGTTGCCTCCCTACCTACGGGACATCATCGGGGTTTATCTCCGCGACAGGTCTATATCGTATATGGGTCGAAACGGCGAAGATTGTCGAAGGGAGGTCACATGCGGGGTTCCCCAGGGGTCGGTTTTAGGACCTCTTCTGTGGAACCTCGCGTCCTGAGGACCAGCCTTCCCCCAGGACTGAGTGTAGTCTGCTACGCGGACGACACTCTGGTACTAGCTGGGGGGCATGGCTTCCAGGAAGTCCTGGAGCTCGCCGAGTTAGGGGTGGCTTGTGTCGTCCAAGGGATCAGTAGTCTGGGTCTAAGGGTTGCACCTCATATTAAGACAGAAGCCCTGTGGTTTCACAGGAAACGCAGAGGTGCAGTTCCCACCCGATCGCTTATTAGAGTGGGGGGAACAGAGGTCGAGGTCGGGCGGTACATTAAATACCTCGGCCTCACCCTGGACAGCCGTTGGAGCTTCGAGGAGCATTTCGAGCGGATGATCCCTCGAGTTCGCGGGGTGGCGGGCTCCCTACAGAGGCTGTTGCCTAATCTAGGGGGTCCGCGGGAGGAAGTTCGCCGCCTCTACTGTGCGGTGATACGATCCATGGCCCTCTACGGAGCGCCGATATGGGCCAAGCGCCTATCGGCCTCCTCCCGCTGCCGAGCTAAGCTCAATCAAGCGCAGCGGGTAGCGGCCATTAGGATCGTACGAGGCTACCGCACAATTTCGTCCGAGGCGGCAACAGTCCTTTCACGTTTCCCGCCTTTTGATATCCTGGCGGATATGGACGCGAGGGTCTATGATCAGACTGGCGCGATCCGCCGGGGTGAGGGTGGGGAAGACCAGGACGAGCTCGAAATGCGGCGGAACAATCACCGACAGGCACTGGTGCAGTGGCGCGCGCGATTGGAGCAGCCGCGGAATGCGCGCCAACGCGCTGTCGGTGCCGTTCTGCCTAACCTCGAAGCTTGGGTAGGTAGGGAGGGAGGTCGCGTCACCTACCGACTGACGCAGGTACTCACTGGGCATGGTTGTTTCGGTGAGTACCTGAATCGGATTGGACGCGAGGAGACGGCACAATGCCACCACTGCGCAGCCGACTGGGACTCCGCCCAGCATACGCTGGAAGACTGCCCCGCGTGGGCGTCTGAACGCGAGATCCTGGTTGACCAAATCGGACGAGACCTGTCCCCGCCAGCAATCATTGCTGCCATGCTGGCGGATGAGGAGGGCTGGGGCGCAGTGGTCTCTTTCTGTGAAGCTGTAATGCTCCAGAAAGAGACCGCTGAACGGGATCGGGAGAGGGCCGATCCCGAGCGTAGAGGACGTCGGCGGCGGTATCAACCGTCGACGGGGCCGCAGGCTGCCAGAGAGTGGGGACCTCTGGTAGCAAATTAACTGCTGCGGTAGGCGATAGGATGGCGGCCCGATCGCATCTTTGCGATCGGGCTGCTACACACATTGATTAGGCCGATAGGCGTGGGGAAGCCTGCTTTCCCCGGGATAGGGCTTGGCTAGGCGCGGCGTCGATCCGGGGGGGACCTGAAATAATATGGTCCGGGTCCTTCCCAGAGCAGGGCGCCTGAGACCGGCTGTCGGGGTGGTTTTTAGTGGAAACACCACATACTCCTGGCTCCTGCGTCCCTAAGGAGCCGGAGATCCGAAGGGATTTTCCACCCCGTCAACAAAAAAAAAAAAAAAAAAAAAAAAAAGGCATAATCATCGACCAAACCCTAAGCTTCAAACCACACGCTAATGCTCTTTGTAATAGGATTCGGAAACTTATTTATACATTTAAAACACTTAGACATGTGGCTTGTCTCATAGTCATTTGGAATGTTTACTTTGGCCTTTGCCAATCAATCCTTACCTACTGCATCACTTGTTGGGGAGGCGCAGCGAAATCCATTATAAAGCCCGTGGAGATTGCTCACAGAGCAATTCTAAAAGTAGCCTCTTTTCGGCCGTTATTATATCCAACAATTGACCTGTACAAAGATTGGAATGTCCTAAATGTAAGGCAACAATTTATCCTGCACACGGTTTTGCACCAATATCGTAGAACACCGTATCAGGAAATTACCAAACGTCGGAAAGATAAGATCTGCTCTCTGCCTCCTGCCCGCTTCTCTTTCATAAAACGTTTCCACCTATATCTAACCCCCTCCCTTTTTAACAAAATTAATGCAAAATGCTCAATATACGAATTAAGCTATTATGATTGTAAAAACCGTGTTCGCCTATTTCTACAAAAATTATGTTACGATGATACTGAGGCACTTTTGGTTAAATGACATCACTTATAGATTTCACATCCTATCATACCTACTGCATAAGCATACATATTCTCATGCGTTACTCATACATAAACACACATGCACTACTCACAAAACAACACACAAACATACATATACTAGAAATTAACTGACACACACACATAAAACGGCAGTAATTGCACAATTTTTAATTTTTATTTAATAAAACACACGTGCTACACTAAATTTCTTACACCTTTTCTGAGGGATCGGGACTGTTTTTTCCCTAACACAGGCTAATCTGTAGCCTAGCTGGGAGAACAGGACTCAGCTAAAACATTATTGTGGATTTATTGTAACAAACTAATCTTGTGTAAAAATTGTGTAAACCTACAATCTCATTTATACAATAAATTATTATTATTATTAAAAAAAAAAAAAAAAAACAGAATCTTCACGTTCATTATGTCCTATTTCTAAAATGCTCGTCTTTCCCGTCCAAAACAATTCCAAGAACTTTCCTTAAATTGTTTTGGAAGGAAAACACGAGCCTCTTAATTAGAGATGGCACATGCTGCACGTTTTTGATTACGGAAGTGAAAATGAGGAAATAAGAACAATTTGTATACTGTTTTTTTTTTCAAAGGAGATATTACCAAGGATATGTCATTGAAGACATTTTCTTGCTGCTTCTACACTCTTTAATTCTGCTAACTCTTGTCTTTGTCAGCATGTCGTTATATCTGATCTACCTGTAAAACCCCTTTCTTTTAACTCCATGGGTTGAAAAAAAATCGAAGTAAAAAGCTTTTACACACTATTTTTATCGTAATTATAAGAGAAATAATTAAATATTTCGACAGTTTTTCCTACAGACAAGTAATACAAATCTCAAATTCATCCTCTTTAATACTAGAAATTCAGCAACTAAATATTAATAAACGTAAAACACTGAAAAGTCTCACACACAGTCGACAGTAGCAAAGTGCTTAACTAATTTCAGTCCTGAACGCTAAGAACGCACTCATTCACTCATTAACAACCTTCCATATGAAAAGCAAACAGCAGTAAACGGTCAACGTCCTTTATGACTAAAATGTTTAAGTGAATTCTACACTGAAATACTCGCATTTAGTCATACATGGCTTGCCTTGTCCACAGCACTCAACGTAAATTTCATCATAAACAGCAGTTTAGTGCTTCTAACAATCAATAAATGTTCTGTCATCACTTCAAGATTTTATAACCGACCATCATCACAAAATACTTTGATGGTTGTCAAAAGTGTCAAAAGTCATTAGTGTATTCGAACTATCTGCAATTAGTATTTTTTTAATAGTGTCTTAAAAATCTATTAAAATATCATTAGATAATAATCGATGAAGTATTTGAAGAAAGCCAAGCGGTATGTATGATTTTGACAATCCTACTAATATTATAAACGTGAAAGTTTGTGAGGATGTATGTATGTATGGATGTTTGTTACTGTTTCACGCCACAACTACTGAACCGATTGCGATGAAACTTGGTATGTAGATAGGTGGAGACCTGGATTAACATAATGGCTAATGGCTTTTTATCCCGATATTCCCACGGGACCGGGACTTACGCGTGTGAAACCGCGGGGCGATGCTAGTATTAAAATAGTTCAAGTTTGTGATAGTTGTTGTAATTGTAATTATTACTCACTCATACTTCATACTATTATTTACTAAATCTCTCGTTACGGCGACGTCGTGCTAGAATGGCTTAATAATTGTCAAATTATTTTCTTCCTTGTAATAAATGTCTATTGCCATTGTCATTTTCAGACTTTTTTTAAAGAGACTTTTATACATTAAGCTAAAGTCACCCTCGATCGTTTTAATAGCTTGCAAATTACTCAAAATAGAACCAGTTAAGATTTTATTTGGTTACTGATTAAATAAGAACAAACTAAACCAGTTAAGCGAAGATCAAATAAACCAGATGCTAAGCTTACAGACGTTTTCCTACACGTACCAATAAACCTGATTGAATTACGATAAACTGACTAATTGAGTTTACCTGGAGCGTTCGTACCGTGTCTTCAACGAATCAGCTGAATAATGATCAGCTTCTAGCTTATTTATTAAGTTCTGGAGTGCAGGATTAAAGGCTACGCGCTAGCAAGCGAAGTGTAAGCGTACTTTAGAATATGTGAAAAAATGTTTTGTGTATAGACAACTTTATTTTCAAATGTGTATGTTAACGCGTACTATGAAATAAATTGGCACATGAGCAAACATTTTTAACATTCCAAATCTGAATCACGAAATTAAGAGAACGGCTTAATAATTTCCGAATGTTTGTGTAACCGATTTTAGCATAGTTTGTTAAAAGTTTAATATTAATAACATCGTCAATACAAATAAATAAAATTGAAGTGTCTGTTTGTAATCTTATCTGTACCGTGACTAACAATCGAACAAAAATAATTGATGACTAATCTAAATGATCTTCTGAATTTTATACACATTTCAAAATAAAAATTATCTTTTTAATTGTATTGTGATAAACTAAAACATCTATTGGTATTTATAACTGAAAATAAAATCTAAACCTATCTATATATTAATACGTTTCTTTTTCCGTGTGGATCCCCCCCGGGTCATCACCTCACCATGGTTATTGGTGAAGTGGTATGTCGGAATCGAACCGACTAAAACCACACGGTGTTCAGTCACAAGTGAGTCTATAGCAAGGTACTCGGGTATACCCTAGGAAGGAAGTCCCGGAGAACCCTGGCAGACTTTGGCCGCCCTCAAACAGAAGGCAGCCACACCATTGGTAGCGGAGGGCCTTGCTCCTTCCGATTTAGAGAGGCGCACGCGGAACACGTCGCGCCACCGTCTCAGGCCTGCTTCTGCTAGGGTAACGGGCACCCTTACGTGTTATCCCCAGTCCAGATCTATATATTGATACGTGAGGAGAAATATTTGTTCGCATTTTTAAGCAAACGCGCACAGACAGAAATGTTAACTTTAGAACCCTTAATTTTTTTAATATGTAGAAGTGCAGTAAACTTAAATGTTTAAACAATATGTTCTATTAGGTTAATTGCTTAAATTTAAAATAACCCCAACCCGAAAATCCCTTTAACGATTGTAACCAACTTACTTGCGGTCGGTCCTTTAATAGCACGTTCCAATAAACAAAAAACGATTAGTTTTGCTTACGGACGGTAAAATTTTCGATGAAAATCCAACGAAATTTTACCGTCCGTAAACAAAACGAATCGGTTTTTGTTTATTGGAACGCAGCTTATTTTTAACAATGCCTACATATTTTTTTTTTTTAACTAATGAATGTTTTGAAGTGAATCCTAACATTTCCTCAAACATGTTTTGCTAATAGCAAAGAAAAGATTACCATGCGACATGACATGGAGCTATCCATAAAAATTATGGAAAGTTAAGTTAACAACAAATTTATGGGTTTACGCACTGTTACTGTTCACTTGAAACTTTCATGAGAAACTCAATATCTGTTAAGGCGTGTACTATGTATCGAACTTAATTGGTAATTACTTTGGTTCAGGTCTCGGAACTAAATTCAAGATGGCGGGAGTCTTTGTTTCACAAATAACTGCTTCATTCATTACGCCTTACATAATAAGAATTTACAATATTTATATACACTTACTTGGTGGATGATAGAGTTATTAATAAATATTGGTTAAAATATTCTCTTTCTTTACATCTAGTATAAAATATCTACCAATTTACTTTATTCCTAAAATAATAATATTAGCCAATAAATTGGCAGATGTGTCTAAATTTTTAAGATGCCTCTTATGAGTCATAGTCACATTAAATAGGCCTATGCCACATAAATAACTGTAAGAATTTGTTGAAACACACTGTAAATGCCTGCTGTACAATATATTTTCTTATTTATGACATAGTTATCATTGTTAAAATAAAATCTCCAGTCCTCTCGTTTACTCTTTTCAGGTTCAGCCATGTTTGCCTTAATTCGTTTACGATATAATATCTCCATATATATATATATATAATATATATATATAACATATATATATAATATATCCATTAAACAACATCCTCGTTACATTGAAAATTCTAACAAAGGTAGCACTGGAGGAGGTCCCAACCAGATGCGCAAAATCGGATCTGCTAGATTTCTTGTAAGCACAACTGCACATCTGGTTCCGGGAAATTGTCGTCTTTCTGAATTAAAATTTATTTACAAATAATATTGAAATAAGTAATATTTAAAGAGCTTACGCTTTTGATATACCTTTTGGTGTATAAAGACAGTAGTTGATGAAGTTGTGGTCTGGTAAAGAAACGAAACCAAACTAACTCACCAGCAAGTGTGAAACTCCTCTGTCACCCTGTTAAGCTGCCAGTAAACAAATATTTAAGGAAAGCCAATCCAATAACGTCACCAAAGACGGATTACTTGCCACTGAATCACAAAGTACTTACAATTTTCTTAAATCAGGCGTAAGTATAATGATCCGTTTAACAAAAGAATATATTTTAATGTCTGTAATGAAGTGGCAACTAGTTCTAGCTAATTAACCATTTAATTAACAATCATCACTTATCTTGTACTTCTTTGGACAAACATCTAATTAAAAAAATAAAATGCCAGAATTTGTTTTTATTAAAATAGGTAGTCTTTCACTATTGTGTATAATAAACGGTACTATCTAAGTAGCACCTATTTTAATTTAGCCTCTTTGATAAATACATATTCAGTAAAAAAATAAAATGATAGCAGGTATTTCTTGCAATAGTCCTGCACAATGTTGTATATTTTAGTTTCCAGCTAAAAGTGAAGCAAATTTAATCGTTATTAAGAATTAAACAAAAAACAAAACGCTTCTATCTGATAAAGCAGTAACTTTTATACAATTAATTAATATGAAATTGTATTACAACATTAATATTTAAGCTGCCTGGTCGAGTTACGATGGTTAAAGTACCTTTAAATTTTTTCATCCCCCGTAGAGCAAATGGGGCCTAATAGATGGCGTGCTCATCAAAAAGTTGAATTGCCTATTTAGCTCCAGAAATGAGCGTCGAAAAGTTTGAAGTATACTTAATCGTATCATATCCGTCAAAAATATAATCGCTGCTTAAATACTTCAAGGTTCTTTCGCATTTTGGTATTCTTATGTTTGGGAATTATTGAAAAATATTTTACGATATGTTTAATAAATACCTGTTGTGTCTGTTCCTATTTGTCAAGTGTGTTCCTATTTGACAAAATGTCATGCTTTAAAAAACGTAATTCTTTTGTTAATTATAGTCCGTCAGTCTGTCAAGGTTTTTTTTTTGATAAGAGAATAAATAATATTGTATTCGATTTTATACAACAATTAAATGAAGAATGAAAATAAATTTATGGAATACGATTAAAATTAAGTACTTTCATTATGGGTCACCAGATAATCTACTCTTAAATCGAGTTACAATCTCCATGGCACTGAAATTACAACACTTTACATGAATAGATAATAGTCATTAATTAATATGAATCACTAAGCTTTAAGCTTCTGAGTCAACACTTTCTGTAGATAAGGATGTTTATGTCGTATATTAAAATATTCAAATAAAACAAATAATCCTTCTTGTTCACCTAGAATTAACACATGTGGCAAGGTGCAAAAGTTACATTAGGTAGTAATTATATTTATAAAGTTGCGTTTGCAGTTAATGTTTTGTGATGCAAATATTTATAAAAGAACATTTTTAGGGTTTAAAAGGAAAAAGAAACTCTTGTTGGACCACTTTTTGTCCGTCTGTCTGCCTGTCAAGACCTTTTTCTCAGGAACGTGTAGGTTTCAAGTTTAAAGTAACACCAAATAAAAATAAACTGTAAAAATGAAGTTAAAGAAGGAAAGTCATTAATTTGATTTGATTTGATTTGATTTGTTGTGGCGTATTTCGATGTATGAGGAAAATTTTTTAGAACGTCAAAATTAAGTTTTGTCCTGCAATTTCAGCGTTTTCATAGTTTATGAACTTGAGTAATGTTAAATACATTTGTACCTCGGTGCTCGAGTCATACTCGTCCGGTTTTTCTTATGATTCCTGAGACAAATAAACAAACTACAAACGTATTTAATTTTGTACGGAACCCTCTGTGCGTGAGACCTACTTACACTTGTCTAATTCATGTACACAATTGATAGCTTGGGCCAAAATCCTTTAAATAACTTTCCTAACTCAATCAACAACTTGCATTTACGCTCAAATTGCTCAACTAAAGTCTCCCAGTATAGAGAAGTGAACTATTGTGTCGATCTCATTCACAGCTTGTCATTATTCGAACACGTCCTTTGATCAAACCAAATGACAGGCGAGTCAAATACTCTAGTCATTTCCATTTGTCAATGAGACGTTGGAGAAAATTTCGTTGTAGGTAAGTTATACTACAAATATGTAGGTTTATTTTATTATACTAGTAGATTCTCACAGGTAGAAATTCGATAGAGATTCATTAAAACTTTGAAAGCAATAAGCTTAATCCATAGCTGCTACAAAAGAAAATAAATAAACAGAAAATTTGTCAAAAAGATTATAAGAAAAAACTTTTTTGTTTTTGCCTATTTACGAGTACATATTTTGTAAATTATCATATTCTTGACGATGACGTATTTTCGACATTATTCTCCTTTACTAAAAAATCCGAAAAAATTCTGATTAAACTGCCATTTTCTTTCATTGTCAACTAAAGATGAAAGCACAGTAGGCACGAATAAATAATGATTTAACTTCTCTATTTAAGAAAGCCACTAATCGAACAGGGGAGTTTTACTAACGTACAAATTAATAGATACAAAATACACCCACAATAAGATCAACTATATGTGAACCAAACCACATGTGGAGATTGAGCCGACGAAACTGGAAACGATGGTAGTTGGCAAGACTCCCACTAAACAACAGTCAAAATATATCTGATCTGAAATATCAAATTTTAGTTAGTAGGGTAGTCCACAAACCCATTCAGAACAATTGGACTAGATTTTGTATTAGTTTGAATAAATGAAAGTACTATTTATACACTACATATGCTATAGATATATATATATATATATATGCTATTTAGTATTACAGTGATTATAATAATATTAACTTCACACATCTCACACACGGCCGTCTGATCCCAAACTAGGCAAAGCCTGTACTATGGTAACCAGACTGCTGATAACCATACTTATATACTTCTAAATAGATACATATTATAAATAAATTACACCCAGACAGAGAACAAATGATCATGCTTATCATATAATTATTTGTCCTGGGTGTGAATCGAACCCACGACCTCTGGCTCAGCAGTCAGGGTCACTAACCACTTGACCAACAGGCCAGTCAAGTGATTATTTTTTAGTTTTCCATTGATCTTTGTATACAGCAGAAAACACATTTAAGTGTATTAAAAAGGAGTGTGTAACGTTTGAAATACAAATGAAATAGAAGGAGGTGGCGGAACGGGTTCGGCGAACCGGGCGGCGGAGGCGCGCGTACCAGCGCCTCATGCCGCCCTGAGTGTGGCCACGGGTGGATGGGACGGGTTTTCCCTTTCACCCGCTGTAGTGCCCCCCCGCGAGGAGGCGGCATCCGCATGTGCCTGGACGTCGCCTAATTGAGAGGTTTTAAGGTTTTTACCCGGAGGTGGTGCCCGCGTTCTTGCGGGCAGGCGCTAGGGGGGGTCCGGATGTATTAATAAAAGCTGTTCCCGGATCCCTCCTACTTAAGGCGCAGTACGGCACACCGTATGGTTTTAGTGGGTTTGATTCCGACACACCGCCCCACCGAAAACCCTGGTGGAAAAAAAAATGTTAGATAGAACAGTGACCATTAATGCGCGAAGGCGAGCGAGTGACGCGAGCGGGCCGCGGCAGCGGCCGCCGAACGCCAGATCTTCTCTATTGATGGTGAATCATTTGGTTTAGATGAGGTTATAGCAGTATGATGTTTCCTGATATTTATTTATTCATTACAGAATGTTGGCTGAAAATTAGGTCAAATGAACGTTGTATAAAAAGAGCAATTATACGAATTAATAATAATATGAAATGAACTTTATACTAATTGTTATTAGACCAAATGAAGGTTATATGAAATATAACATTAGACCACATGAAATTAGGTTATTTGTTTTTATAGCTTATGTAAATTATATCATTTGAACGTTATTTCACTATATATACCTACTATCTGTTATTATGCCATAAAACCATTAAAAAGGTTGTCCAGTTGAATCTCACTTACTCGGTTATAAAGTTTACACCACTTCTTAATGATCTTGGAATATTCTAGTGCCACATTTTGCATTAAAATCATTTATAATTATTGTAAAATAATACTTAAAATATGTTATCAGCGGCATGTGTTTAAATATTATCAAAAACTATGGGGTACTATGGGGTTATTCATCCCGAACAGAATTTCTTTTTTTTAAGTTTGGCATAACCGTTGCCTGGGACTGGCTACGGTTATGCAAAATTTCATGACGATCAGATGAGTAGTTAGGGCTTGAAAGCGTAACAAGCAAACAAACTTAACTAACGTTCTTATTTATAATATTAGTTAGGATGTTTTATAAACACTGTCACGGATAATCTACAAATCACGACACAACGTGACGTGACGTACAAAATTGTGGTATCAGCTTAGAATAGGTTGTTAAAATTCTTCAAAACCGTTAACATATTCCTCATTTTTTTTTCTCATTATTCAATTTCTGTAAAACATTAACCAGATGAACTAGAGTCCGCGTCGATGCGCCGTGTCCCCGTTTCACAGTTGACTGCGCTGTATCTGCCATGTCACTGGAGCACTGTGATATCGATATGTCAGCGAACTGAATTGTATTTAAACAGGGGCAAACAAAAATCTGTTACAGTATATTCTAAATATAAAATAACTTCATTTTAATAAATATAGATAAGCATCCATAACACCGAGTTATGCGTGTTTTCGATTCAAATTCTATTAATAGTATTCATTTTCAGTCACATATTGCAACTGAAAGCTAAGCCACAAATTAGAATTCATACATTTTTTATAATGTTTTACAAAACTTAAAGTGAAACAATGAGCTCTAGAGGTATATTATGTTGTCCTGCTATACAATCAGTAGAACTGCTCGGAACGCTACTGTCCCGCGAGCTGCGGCAATGACAAGTTCAAAAATCACGAGGTGTAGCCCTGGTATGGCATGAAAGCTACATAATGTCTTGCTACACATCTGAGGGTTCGGTCCTGCCTTATATTGTCCCGTGACTCGTGACAGACTGTTACAAGGCCGGGCCGCTTTATGTCACGTGTATATTTACGACTTCTATATAATAATATGGTAACGCCCGTGATATTCAAACGATGAGGGTTACGGTAATCGCAAAGTACTTCGAAATTCGGGTATTTTCTTTTTTTGAATGGTCACCTTAAACTCTACTCTCTACGTACCTACATACATATGCGTATACATATATTAATGGTGCTTCTCCATTGCTTTTATCCGCTTTTTTTTTTATTTAATATATCGGAAAATGAAAACAGTACTTTAAAATCAAATTGTGATATGTCAAATAAACCGACACAACATTTTACAAAAACAAATAGTCCATACTGCAATAATTAGTTAATATAACTACGTCTGTTATTACTTTTATTAGTTTTTAAAATAAATAGTTTTATAAAATAAATATGTTATTAAAATAAAATGAGACACTAACGTACTAAACTTTTAAGATTTGGCTTCTTTATGAAATAAATAACACGCGGGAAACAGCACAACAAACTTCACATTTTAAACTATTTCCTCGTAAAACTAATACAGGTTATTCTCGTCGTTTAAAATAACGTTGGCGCCATCACTAAGATTCGTAAGAGTAAATATATGTCAATCACGCTAATGTTAGCCGTATCTACCGAAATAGTGTTTGGACATTCGCTAACTGTGGAAATGGAATTAGGGCAATCACTCGGTGTATTTAGGGCGGGACTGGCACATAGATTTTTTATTTAGTTATTGTTAAAAAAAACTAGTCTTACACTAGAAAAGACTTCAATCTCGCAAGGGATTTTGCAAGCATACATCCAACGGACACAAATTACACTTTAGGCTCTAAACCCAGTAGGTAGTAGGTAGGTTTACAGAGATAATTGTTTCGATCGAACCTACAAAACTCGCCTTGGTATTAGTAGAAAAGATTATCACATAAACCGTAAACATAAAAGTCTTTCGTGCACTGAATTAATCATATACTATTTTTGATTCTTCGGAAATTATAATTGAGTCACCTAGTGAATCATCTTTGTTGACGTCATTCTTTCAAAAATAACTGTCTAGTTGTAGAGCCATACCGAGTCACGCTTGAGTTAAGCATCTGTTAAGTCCAAAATCGACTGTATTTCTTCGTTCTCAATGCTGTTTATCATTTATAATTTTAACCCTTAAAGTGGATGGAACGAATGCATAACTCTTTCTCCAACTCACAAAACTAAGTAATACAAGAGAAGATATTCATGCGTTAAGAATTTATATGAAGCAATAATACGACCGATTTAGCTGCTTTGAATTACGAGCACTAATTGAAATAACTATTAATATATTTATTTAATTAAGTAATCAGTGGAACCACTACAAAAATAACTATACCGGCAATATTCGACGTTATTTTTATAAGCGATTATTACTACGTGGTTTTACCTGCGTAAGTCCCGATCCCGTAAAAATATCTTAATCCAGGTCCTATATGTTAATCCAGGTCTCCAGCTATCTACATACCAAGTTACATCGCAATCGGTTCAGTAGTTTTAGCATGAAAGACTAACAAACATCCATACATCCACACATCAATACATCCATACATCCTCACAAACTTTCACGTTTATAACATTAGTAGGGCTAGCTTTCGTCTGCATCTTCGCTCGCATTAATATACATTTTCTCAATAAATGAGGTATACCTTAAAAACAGTTTATTTGTTCTGGATGAAAGGTATGACCTTTTCCGTAGGCAACATTTCATGTTGATCGGTTCAGAAGTTAAGGCGTGAAAACGTGACAAACCAACTCACGTTCTTATATTCAGTTAGGATTTCTGTTCAAAGTCGTTACGATTAAATATTTCATTTCAAATATTCCTCAGATTATGTTTACACTTATTATTATTCACTAGAAATCGCCTTGTGGTCATAACTCAACCATTTCATGAAATTTTTAATGTTTTCTTTTATTTCATTGACTAATATTTAAGCTGTCATTGTATAAACGTACCATGCCATGACAGGTCAACATATCTGAACACTTGTAGTGTTTTTGGAGCCGTTTACGAAGATTACTAAAAAGTTTGTAACACATATTATTTGAAAATGTTAGATTTCTGCATTTCTTTTACATATAAAGTTAAGGTATTCAAAATTACACTTTTCTCTGTGCGTGAAATCAGCTTAAAAAAGGATACAAATAATTTTCTTCACGTATTAATTTGGAAATTATACTAAGAATATTATTTTTCAGTTTCGGATTGAATATTAAAATTCCGTGACAAATATTATTCTATTTGAGAATAATCAAAGAGACATTAAAGAGGTTCAATTTCACGTCTAAAATATGTACAGGAAAATGTTATATTTAGGTATTATCTAAAGTGCACTTAATGTTAATGTTGTAATAAGCTTGTAATGGGTACATACTTACTTTCTGTGTCAATATAACATGTTTAATTTAGTCGGGTGTCGTGCCCGGGGCTACAGCGGTTAAAATAAATCAGCCAGGGGTACACAGAAAAACTAGAGGTTTTTATACGTACTAGAATACATGAAAGGTTTTTTGCAATATGAATACCCTTACTAAAAAAGAACTTGTGACTGTTTATTATATCTCCCGTTCATAAGTTTAGTTCACACTAATAGTTCCAAATGTTTATTTTTAGTTAAAGAATTTGGACACAACGAGGACGGAAGTGTTAAAATAGTTTGGGATTGGAGCGCAGCTGACGCGATATAACTGGATTGTAGGGGTAGGACTCGAATAGATAATAACATGTAGATCATGAAAGAGATTTAGGAACATTTTATATTGTTTATTTACTATTCTAGAGATCGCAAAATGGTCTAAATTCAAGCACCATTTATCAAATTATTGATGGTGTTACGACGTCCACATACAGCGAACAACATGTTTAACGAAGATACACAGAATTACCCAGTCACACGTTGCCGATTAGTTTAAACAACTTCTCAAAATCAATCGTTGTTGGTCGGATGATCCTTCCTTTGCGTTGGGGGAACATATCACCTGTTCCTCCACAATATTAAAATGCTACTGAACTGTGTCCGAATCTTTGCCTATTTATATTAAAGATTAATTAAATATTTAGATGCATGAAGACATAACAAAATAATAAAGTTTTTTATGTTTTAGTTTTTACCAATACGTCTTCGCCGGAATGCTTATAATTATACCCTTTCTTTATTGTACGTGTTGAAGTTTTGAGTTCCTCCATGATACATATACGAAATTCCTCAGATCATCAGAAAACCTAGAATTAAAAATCCTTTACCGTTGTTGCAACACGATTGTGGAATGCATTGCCAATCATAATAAGGAAAGCTAAAACCATACACGCATTCAAAGCCATGGTTAAAAGTCACTACCTGGGATTATAGTGCCATCAGTATATTGTTATTGTCATTGTTGTAATGCTATATATATTGATATGTATTCTCTGTTCATAGTTACTTATATTATTACTTACATATGCATGTATTTGTTTAGTTTTAAGTATTATTATAATATAACATATGGTACACCGTCAGCTACTACTCATTTCTGTCCCTAATCCATCCAAAGGTTGTCTGGTAGAGATCACTTTTAGTGATAAGACCGCCCATTGTACCTAACTTTAGTAATAAACTTAAGATCCATTGTTATTTTTATATAGTGTACAATACAGTATATTCTATTCTATTCTGAAAATGACTTAATTCACAGGGTCGTCCACATAATGCGTCAGTTATTATGACATCATAATATAAAACGTCCTGATTGTCGTGTCGCGGTGTTTGTAGTTAAACTCCTCCGAAACGGCTTAACCGATTCTCATGAAATTTTGTGTGCATATTGGGTAGGTCTGAGAATCGGACAACATCTATTTTTCTTCCCCCTAAATTTTAAGGGTAGTACACCCTAAATTTTTATTTTTAGATAAATTTATATTTTTTTATGATCCAGCATTAGAAAATAAATAGAACCCTGAATTTTCAACCCTCTACGATCAACCCCTGTTTTTTAATAGCGATATTAGTAGTTTTTAGTTTCATTGGTACAATTTTTTTAAAGTATTTAACCCAGTGAAAATAGAAAGTGCGATTGTTATAATCGATTGTAATAATAGATTGCCGTCAAGTCGATGTCAAACTTTTTTTTTTATGAAATAGGGGGTTTACGAGCAGACGGGTTACCTGATGGTAAGTGACTACCGCCGCCCATGGGCACCTGCAACTCGAGAGTCACAAGTGCTGGCCTTTAAGGTGGGGGTAGCAGAGAAGGGGAGATGGAGAGATAGGGGGGAAGATAGAAAGATTGAATGGTTAGCATTGTATATTGTTTCCGAAAACTTCATCATTAAACTACGTCTAAATATTGTAGGTAATTATAAAAGGCTACTGACTAAAAAAACAATATATAACGATTCCAACAGCTAGTATTTTAGTTAAAAAGAGACAGCCCTGTAACGCGATGAACCTAGGGCGTGGTATTTTTTGAAGGTTTGTTGTCTGTCCAAACCCCTGTCTGCTCCCCAGGGGGGTCTTCAGTTTAGACATCTGTTGTTGTTATTAGTTTAACTAGAGCTATTACATTTCAAAAGATACATGCCTGTTACAAACAGAAGGATGGACGGTATCAGACTTTCTTTATATAATAAATTTCAAAGAAAGTCTGGATGTCGTTTTGTTAATTTGAAGTTATTGTAGGACGGTAGGTTTTCCTTATGTTTAGGGTCGTCGCTTCTTTACTTATTCAAATGAAGACTTTTAATTTATGGTATTGTAAATGATTCGTAATTCCTTTTAACTTTAGTCATAACTCTTATGACTTATAGTAATGTATTTTATTTTTAATTATTGCAAACCTAGTCAAAACATGGTTTGTTATTATAAATTTGTTTTCAAAGACCTGTGGAAACAGGATGCGATGACGGATGGCGATGCGTTAAATATACACATAACAGCCTTTTTTTATGGAATAGGGGCAAACGAGCAGACGGGTCATCTGATGGTAAGTGACTACCGCCACCCATGGGCACCTGCAACTCAAGAGTCACAAGTGCATTGCCGGCCTTTAAGGTGGGAGTAGGGGAAGAGGGGGAGGGAAGGGTTAGGGCCTCTGGTAACCTCAGTCACTCGGCGAAAAGCAATGCAAGCATTGCTTCCCTGCCCGTTTTCTGTGAGGCCGTGGTATCACTCCGGTCGAGCCGACAATCAAGCATTCACTAGACAGACAGCCTATTCGATTATCTCTGAACAAAAGTGTTTCTGATAGAAAGCATATTCCTAGTCTGGCTTTTAATGATGTTTAAATTTAATTCTTACGTAGGAGAGCCATGCTTCGGCACGTATGTGCCGGCTCGACTCCGGTCGATACCACGGCTTTACAGAAAACCGGCAGTGAAACAATGCTTGCATTGCGTTACCAGAGGCCCTGACCTTTACCTCTCCCCTATTCCCGTCCTTCCCCTCTTCCCGCTCTCCTCCCTTCTAATCTCCGTCTCCCGTCTTCCCCCTGTTCCCCTACTCCCACCTTAAAGGGCGGCAACGCACTCGTGACTCTTGAGTTACAGGTGCCCATGGGCGGCGGTAGTCATTTAATATCAGGTGACCCATCTGCTCGTTTGCCCCTAGACCATAAAAAAAAACCTACTCTTATATTAGCTTCACTTCTAACTAATTATGTATGTAAACAAATCTTAAAAGTTAATTTTAAACTACTTCTAATTGTTGTATCGAAATGACACTTTCTACGTAGTTTGAATGGTAATACTATTTTTTTTTTTTAAAGACTACTAGTAACGTGGGTCACACATTTCTAGTATTCTTGTTAACCCCTTCAGCTAAGCTAAAATGCTTGTATTAGGAGTGGGTTCACGACGGTAGTGCACTGGGTGGGGTTCGAACCCGCAACCACTTGATCGCAAGTCCGACGCCTTAGCCATTACGCTACCGCCGCTTAAATACTATTATTTGGTATCTTGGAGTTAATTTTATGATGGAGCCAGGAGTTGGTTAATGGCACTCTTCAGTTGCTACTAGTATACCCCTTAGACGAGTTCAATAGATTAAGGTTGGTAACAATGGATGGTCTGATGATGAAGCCAGGAGATGCACATCGAAACACTTTTTTACTTTTTAATTCGCATCGCTATTAAGGCGTGCTTTTTTTAATTGTACTAAAGTATAATTAGTGATGATCTTTTGTTCGAACTCTTAAATATTTTCGGTAGATTTTTCGAAGAAAAGTCTACCTATTGGTTTTGTACCAGTTGTCGAGTTTTCCAAAAATTTCTTCACAAGAGGTCTAGTTATGATCCCAGAACCCCAAAACAACTGCCAGTTAAAAAGTATATTTATATATATATATGTATGAATATATGTATGTAAGTATGTATATTTGTATGTACCTCAATTTTACCGGCACGATAAAGGTCGCAATTATGCACCGATTGCTTTCAAACTTGGACGACAAATCAACAGGGCAAAAATGAAGGTTAAGTTCGTGAATGAAGGAAATTGCCCCCAAAGGGAGGGACTGGGGGGCAGATTTTCAAAAATCAGTTTTTTCAGCAAAACTTTTTTCTTATGGAAAATTTTTGGACCGTTTAACATTAATAACATGCTCATAGTAAATACGATAATTTTTTTATAAGAACTCTAAATGATTCCATCCTTAATTTGGGGAGGGGGGAAAATATCACATCGAGTCCTTTTAAGTAGCAAAAACGGGTCCCAAAGGGATCAGTCCGTTAATAACTCTCTCTAATTGTTGTCACTGGTTCGAGAAAGATCTTGAAAGTTACCTTTAGCGTTGTTCATTATATAAACAGATAATTTAGTTAAATTAAACTAGTATATTGAATAAGTTATTTATTTGATTACCTACTTTACTTACTAGTGTAATTAATCTAGTTACATGAGTATAAGGTAATAAGGAGGTTTCTCATTATACTAACAAAGGCATTGAAGACTAGAGTATGATAATAAGATAGTCGAATACAATATTATTTATTAGCCCTGAGGAATTAATAAATCTTATAGTGTATGTAACATTACGAGTTAAAAGGATATTTGTAAGATAATTAGAACGGTTATATCTATACCAAATATGTGTATTTATACGTTTAAAACACAGATGATTTCTATATTTCAGGGATGATTTTAAGTGTAAATTAGCAATTGCTGGTAGGCAGTCGTAGTATTACCGATTGATTTTTATTCGCTTAAGGTCCGCTTTCATTGGTTAGACAGATAATGTGTTAGAATTCTGCTTCCAGGTGACTTTTATTACCAAAGCGTGCCTCAACTTAACCCACTACCGGCATGTAATTCATCCACATACTTTCAAATTTACAATAAAGTTTATCGACAAGAGCTGAACCGTATTTTTGCAGAGTTGGGAACACATCATTGACACCTTACCTTACCTTCACCACCCGACTGTATAAACATTCATTTTAGAAATCAAATTCTATGTATTAGATACTACCTTACAAAACCATTCAGAGATTGTGGAACGAAGGCTTTACTTACTTTATGTACATAAACTAAATAAATTAACTGTAAAGTTAAATTGAGTTTAGGACTCAAAGAAAAAAGGAGAAGAAGAATTTATAGAAGTTATTAAAATATATTAGCGAGTACTAATTGATCAGTTTGTAACACCTATTGGCAGTTCCACGACTCGTTCAATGATGTATAAAAGCCTGACTTTACTAATTATAATTATTTTTAGAGCAATTACAATTTTTTATAATAATACTAGCATCCCGCTCCGGCTTCGCACGGGTACAAATTATACACCTAAACCTTCCTCATGAATCACTCTATCTAGTCTATTAGTGAAAACCGCATGAAAATCTGTTCAGTAGTTTTTCAGTTTAACGCGAACAGACAAAGAGGAGGATTTTGTTTTATAATATGTAGTGAAAAAATTTCAGGTGATTTTTCCTAAATCAGATCACCACCAAACACGTTAGAAAACTCTAGTTTCAAAAACGAATCTTCTAACAGATTACACAATCACTTGATCACTCCTTTGTTAAGCCAAAAACTAGACCAATAAGCACCCTCAATCTACGTACCTTTGTAACAAGGAGCTCGATAAAATCTTCAATAGAAAAAGTGGAATTACTAAAAATAATAAATGCAAAGGTATTGTAAATTTTAGTCTTTTTTAGTCTGTTGAAAATAAGGCTTGGTTTGGTTTAAAAGAGTATCAAAGTGCCGTCAACTCCAGACGGTAACCTAACGAACGTAGTGGTACGTAAAATGTAAGAAGTTTAATTTCGTACAACATTTTCTGTGTGAGTGGGAGCTTGAGTACGTCCGGTTTGCATGCTTTGTTGTTAACTCTCGTTGTAATGTACCACAGTTCTCGTATGTTTACACATAAGTGGTACATTTCAAAGGAAATTGTTCAATTTACTTATTTGTTTCAGAATGGTTTGTACTGGTTTACAAAACTGGATACTAGAATAATCCTTAAACAAGGAAATAAAAAAAAATTACACGCAGAAAATCCAAAACTATTTTCTCTCTCTTTGTATGAAAAACAGAAAAAGTCATTGGAATTTTAGGAGCCCACATCATCTAAGTGACGTTTAACGGAGCATGTCTTACTCGTAGCCACAAGACTCCGCTGTTTTAGTCTGTTACTGATCAAGGTTACGGATTGGGCCAATCAGAGGTTTGCTTAAGATAATGTCAAGCAAAGCAGTTACGTATCTTGCAAAGAAACGAGAGAAGGTATTGCAACTTTCTTTGCCTAGGGTAACGGTCTGTAACACCAGTGTTGTCACTAACGTGTTGCCGACCCTGTAAAAAGGGATATTGCGATAATGAATCAGTAAGGAAAACCTTGAAAACTGCACATACATAAATAGGAAGCTCTACAAGCCAAGCCCATTGGCGAGTTGGTGTTCTTGTCCTAGTGGCCTCTCCAATAACAGGACGGAAGTTTGTATCTCTTCAAGCTACTGTAGTCACAGTATCGTTTCCCCATCCGAGATTTGCGATATCCCTTACCCCAGTTCCCTCACCCTATCCGTTTTCCTTACCCTAATTTACCTTCTTCTTTTGTCCCATTTCTCGTCAGGCTATAAAAGAAATCATCCAAAACCATATGCAATTAACATTGCATTGGGTTTCGGTTAACCTACACATTGCACTGACTTCAAATAAGTTGGGGAAAGGGCAGGAATATGATGATGATTTCAATCCAAGCCCACATCTGGTTTTTAATGGACTCGATGTATAAATATATTATACAGATATTATTATCATAAATAGGTCTACATACTATGGCTAGCTTTGGGAAAACTACTCAAGTCAATAGAGGACTGATTAAGGTACTTTCGCTAACTGCTTGTGTTGAGGGTTTTGAGTTCGAACAACTACAGCGATTAACTACTTGAGCTACTTTAACAGAAATTTGCGTTGTAAGTCTGGCTTTACTTTGTATCCGCAAAACTATTATAGTTTTCTTGAAGCATTTAGATATTGAATTTCTCTTGTAGCTAAATTAATATCTTGATATATTCAGTTGCGAGTTCGTGTAACATTTATAGTTCGTCGTTGGATGATTTTCTACCCTTCCTAACAATAATTTACCGTATTAGGTACTGTTACGTTAGATACCGTTTTTAGGCTTTGTAAATTTGTATAGAGCTTTATATGTTTAGTTTAGGGTGCGATCCCTTTAATATCCCACTAATCCCACTAATATTTTAAATGTGAAAGTTTGGATGGATGTTTGTTACTCTTTCACGCCAAAACTACTGAACCGATTGCGATTAAACTTGGTATGTGGATAGCTGGAGACCTAGATTAACATAAAGGCTATTTTTTATTCCAATATTCAGACGGGATCGGGACTTACGCGGGTAAAACCGCTGGGTGCTGCTAGTAATAAATAAGGTACACTTTTTAAACAACTTTCAACTGAACTACCATCATTCTCCTGCATATTGTCACAAGTAAAATTTTCACGTAATTTTCCTACAAACAAAAGATTTTGGAACAAAGGACGCTGAACAATGAATGGACGTGTTGGCTGCAAGGGTTCAACACCATTGTTTAATGTTATTTTTAAATGTCCAAAAAACATTTAGTAATTATCCAGCGTCAAATGTGTCACAACGTTTGCGGATTTAGCGTTACTTGTACTTACACGTTTGTTGCCAGATTGTGAGTATTAGCCTCTTAGACCTCACATCACTTCTTAAATTATGCTTTTACTATTGTAGTAACCTATCTAAGGATTAGTAATATGGTGATTCCTTTGTTGAACAGACGTTATGTCGCCAGAGTACAGAGGAAGGTTCGTTTGACTAGGCTAGAGGATCATGCCTGTCTGTCAGAACGTAGCTCAACGGCTGATGTTATAATTTTTTTATAAATCAATCAGCCTTAGAATATGTAGTGCGCGATGCAAGATAAATAGTCACCACTTAGTACGGCTTGACTTGGCTAGATGGCGTTGAAGTATATTTCACTGTAAGAAGATGTCGTCGCGATATTATTAGTAATATTTTTCTTGTATGGTGATGTAGTTAAATACAGCTGAATAGAACTTATGTAATATTAAACTTACTATGTGGTAGCCAAAGTAAATTATTGAGGTGGTGATTGCTACAACTTACGTGGTTATAAAACTACACTCATAAATCTACATGTCTATGTTTAAACAATTAGATAGACGTAGTCCAGTGTCGTATATAATTGTCAGCGTATTCAAATTCAAATTCAAAATCATTTATTCAATTAAGACACTAAGTGACATTTATGAACGTTAAATTGAAGCTAGAGTTAAAATCAGATAGATCGGCGCAAACAGACGCCACAGCATGTACTGGATTGTCGAGGTAAATTAGGTGAAAACACTAAAATCTACTGATGAATGATGAATGTCATTAATGCCGCGTTCCTATATTCAAGAAACGATTCGTTTTGCTTACGGACTGTAAAATTTCGTTGGATTTTCAATGAAATTATTACCGTCCGTAAGAAGAAGGCGTAAGAGACATGAAAAGTGATAAGATTTTTCTATCCTATTCACATAACTATCCTGAAAATATGAACATACTTTTCTGTAATACGTTGTATATAATAACAAATGGTTTGCTCTAAAACAAATCAGTATACAACTAGTGTATTAAATGTGCTTATCCCATTTTCAATTTACAAAATTAATTAATTTAATACGATGTCTTGTAAAATGTGTAACTCTGGACTCAATGGCGATATTTTTAAACTTTCGCGTTCCAAGATATAATTATGTATTTCCACGGGAGTTAACGCGACCACGAAAATGTATTACATACCTCTGAATTGCCTGACGTTTCAGCCAGGTTGCACTGGCCTTGGTCATAGGCTGACTGGCTCAGCGGTGCAGCGTGAGGTAGAAGGTTTTTCATCCGCCAGCACATATTCGATATTTTTGATATTTTGGTTTCGCCATGTACCGTCACATACTATACTAACAGTGTCCCTATTCTGTAAGCAAACCGATGTGTCCCTATTCTGGTGTTCACCCTACTGCGCATAAAAGCGAGGTGGCATGTTATTTTATCACTGGATTTCACGCTGTAGATAATTTGAAACCATCATCCCGATTGAAAATTTTACTTTGCTTACAGAATAGGGACGCTGTGGTATGTACCTATTCCTACGGCCGTCGCGAGGTCAGCACGCTAGTGGGTCCATGCAGGGTACTCCACAAGAGTGTGGAGTACCTCCACAGTGGAGTGCGGTATCCTCGCGGCAATATGAAAATCCCTGTGGGCCCAAACCTTATGAAATTATTATTCTTTGAAGTTATAAAAATTCAAATTATTAATCAAAACTCACTGTCTGTTTTTATTAGTGTGAGTACATACGATTAAGAAAGTTATTTCAAAGGTTAAATAGGATACTTTGTGTTACTAAAACATACAATACAAACATACAAACGTGCCTAACAAGTCTTCATTCCGACCTATATACTCGAATAAAAACTTTCGTGAGTGGTATTCATATTATTTAAAATATACGGTTTTACTCACGTGTATATTACCAGAGAGTCTGGCACCTGCAGCCGGCGCGGCAGGACGCCTCACCCCATGATAAAGGGGTTGTCGGGTCCGAAACTAGTCGGGCATCCCCGAAATATACACGTGAGTAAAACCGTATATTTTAAATAATCCGACCTATGTAGGTATATATGCAGGTTCATATATCGGATTAGCGTTTTATAATTCGAAATCACGTTTCCTAATTCCGAATACTAAAAATTAAACGGTTTTTGAATATCATAAAAACAAATTAACGCTTAATTGCAATATCTTAGAAAAAATATACAATACTTAAGATTTTATTAAAATACGTTAAGAACTTAATTTTCTGTACTTAGCTTTCCCATTCAATGAATTAATGAAGTACCTAAATAAATGATCTTTGATCTGCTATAAATAGGTAATGCGACGCCGAAGTTTACCTCGAAAATAGGTTTTAATATTAATTGACTATTTAAGAAGTCAATTCTAAAACGAGAATTGCGATGCCTCCGTTTTCTATATTAAAGAAAAACATCAGGTCTATATAAAAAAATAAAATACATAAAAAATCAATTATAACACTTTTTAGCAAATTGTAGTAGGTACTCACGTGCAGAAGGTCACAAATGTATGAAGTTTGTGTTTGAGTCAGCTGCCAGCGCAAAACTAACCGATTTTGAAACGTACGTGACTCACTTTACATCACTCTTTTACTCATATAAACACGAACAGATAAATTCATTATTGTACTTTATACCTTTTGATAAATAATTTGAAATATCGTGCAATTTTAGAATCCCTCGGAACAGCTTCTACCTTTAATAACATCTATGTTGTCGCCACATTAAAAACTCTTATTTATTTTATTAAAAATAGGGACAAACTATAATAGATGATAACACAGCTCACTATTTAATAAAAATAAGTTAATAGATATTATTTTGACTGGTTATACCAGTAACGCAATACTATTGGTCGATGGATAAATATTAACAAATTGTGGGATTATAAAAGGGTAGGAATATGTTTAGAACGATTGACTTGAGTGCCAACAGAGGTACGAACAACTATGCAGTTGCTGTTAGTTAGTGATTTTCATAGTTTATATCAGTGGTTTTGATACTGTTTCTAACATCAGAAGTGAGATAAAGAACGCGCCCCAATTGAAAGAAAAAAAAGTGTTAGTAAGTAAAAAGTTTCTTGTGCAAGATTTTGCTATTCGCAAATCCCAACGTCCTCACCATGGTGTTCATCAAGCAATCGTGATGCAATGAGTATGCACCTAACAGTAAGTAAAAACGTTTTTATTAGTAATTTCCGAGTGAGTGTTTATTCTAATGTGGGTAGATGTGATAGAAGCGAATACTCGTACTATCGGATTCATTATTGTGATATTCTTACTGTTAATTTAGAGTTGGAAGCTTAACTATTATTTATAATTTACTAATTTGTTCAAAAAAGAGGTACGAACAACTTGGCAGTGTGTTAGTTAGTGATTTTCATAGTGTATATCAGTGGTTTTGAAACTGTTTCTAACATATATCTTTTATCGAGGCAACACCACCATCACCACACATAAATAATAATATTTACCCCCACGCAAATATTCATATTCTCTATTCGAAAATAAAATCATCTGTATCTGCAAGAAATATGAAAGAAATATCAAAGATCAAGGGCAAGGTACGCGTTAATAATACATTCTTAAATAAATATCATTCTTTAAAATATCACATAAGTCGGGGACACACCTAATCCCACCTAGTAAATATGATGATATCACATGTAATATTACGAAATATTTATTTATTATGGTCAACCAACAGTTGCTAGATTTCGAATAGGAATCAGGTGTTGTTCTCAAAAAGATAAAGAGAAGACAAGAGGTAAATTATATTTGAAGTCAACCACGAGCCACGAGTGAAGTGGTTTCTAAAAAAAATTACAGCGGGTTTACTACCGACAATTTCCAATTCAAAATCGAATCGAGTTTGATTCCAATTACTGACGACGACTGACGAGACCAGGATAGATTTTAAAGCTTCGAACCGTTTTGTATCTACCTTTTTTATTCATCTTCAAGAATAATGTGATTATTGTGCCTTATAAGAAAAGGAGAAATATTATGAGATATTAGTCAATCATTCTGACAACCTGAACCACATGAAAGATTTTGATTTGATTAGATTTATGACTACCGCCACCCATGGGTACCTGCAACTCAAGAGTCACAAGTGCGTTGCCGGCCTTTAAGGGGGGAAGAGGGGGGAAGTTTGGAAAAAGAGGAAGAAGGGGAATGGTTAGGGCCTCCGGTAACCTCACTCACGGGGCGAAAAGGAATGCAAGCATTTCTTCATTGGCGGTTTTCTGTGAGGCCGTGGCATAACTCCGGGGCGGCTTGGTGGGGCAAAGTGGAATATACCGGTCGAGCCGGCCAATATGTGCCGAAGCATGGCTCTCCCACGAACGAATTGTCCGTTATTTCAACCATATTCAAACTTATCTCTCCTTTTTTTAAACAAAAAGTTTATAAATGTTCTTCATTTTACATGGAAAAAGAAACTTTGGAAAAAGGAATCCAAATTCAAAATATTATTATTAATTACAAAATAAAACAATAAACTCTCGTCTCAATTTTTACTCCCGCTGCCAGCACTTCCCAGCTTTTAAACAAATGTGCTAAAGCTACGTCAACTTTTTGTTGTATAAACCCCTAGGAGCAATATCGTGGAGTTTTAACAATGTGTGTTTACTGTATTAGCGAATTCTTATTCTAAACACTGAAGTAACAGTCGTCGAACAATAATCAAACAGTGGTTCAATATAAACTTTTGCACTGTTTCAATTTACAATATAACTAACTATAATTTAACAAATGTATCTACTATACGAACAAATACATATAAAGGCGCTGATAATACTTAAACACACGTTTTCTATTCGATTTTAATCTCAAAAAGCCTCGTAGATCGAGTTCGAATTAGTAATCGAAAAGCCTTTTAGCCCTAAATTTAAAGCTTTCGAGTCTTTTTTAGAGGCGGACTTATAAAATAGGAGTACTAAACGATGCTCACTAAACGCCTTTTTTTAGGCTTTCTTTCAAGATCGAGTCTTTTTTTTAACTCGGGCCTTTTTTATATCTCGAGCCTTTTTTAAGGCTCAAGCCTTTTTGAAGGCTGGCCTCATAATTAGACTTCTAGCTAATCTTGGGTTTAATTAAAAAAAAGCCTAAGTCACTTTTGAGAATCAGGTTAATGGAACGTAATTAATTATAAAAAGTTCTATTATGCTATTTTCATTTAGTATATAGATTGATGATTGTGTATGCTTTTATTGTTCAAACGAGTCCCCAGTAACCAACACGATAAATCTTACTTACCAACGAATGCCTTGCCTTTCTCGCTCATTCCTAAGATAATAAAATACATGGTTTTACAGGTATCGATGTGTTATTGAAGATTGTTTAAAATTTATAAATTTATGTATAAAATACAATAAAATAAGGGCTTTAAAAAATTACATTTGGATAAAATACTAGGTTCTTATAAGTTATACGGAAATATACACAAAATACTAAAGTGGAAATCACATTGCATCGATGTCTCCCAACCATAATAAGAACTATTTATATTTTAGCTAATTGATTTGTAACATCATAAATTATGAGTTATGTATTTTTTTATATTTTTAGCTTGAATTCATTTATTATAAAATCAAATGTAATTTAAAAAACCCCGTATTTATTGTTAATACTAGCGTTGAAGTATTTTTTTGTGATCGCAAATACCATACGAGGACTTGAATTGAAGTTCATTAAACCTACCTACCTACCTTTAACCTACATACCTTTTAAACCTACCTTTTTTAGAGCGCTAGTCCTTAAAAAAACTTTAGACTTAAGTAATTCCAAAACATAACAGTCTTAAAAGAAGTTATAAGTCTTGATAGAAAAGATTTAAATTTTTAGGCTTCAAGCTTCGCAAGCCAAAAGCCATAAATAGAACTAGCTTCGAGAGCTTAAGACCTATTTAGCCTTTTAGCCTTCTAGCCATCGCAATAAAGCAGCGACTCTTAAAAAATCTTTTCAATCAGTAGGATCTCAAAAATATTATGTATAAAATATAATTTCATGAAGTACATAAGATTATCCAATGTTTCCTTAACTTTTTGAATCATTGATTTAGAGACCTACGATCACTGTTTCTTGTAATTACTTTATTTTAATTTTATATTATGCTCAATAAGTGGACTGTAATGTTCTTTGAGTATCAATAAAGTTCTTTAAACCTAAAACGACAGATATCGGGAGTAATTCTCCAGGATAAAGTTTGATGCCAAGTCACGTAAGTGTATTCTTGTAACCTCAGATATTAAACCTGCAGAAAGCTTTGTTATGATATTAAGTAAGATGGTCACGTACGCCCCAAAATGTCGAAATTTAAATTTCTTGCGGTAAATAAGAGATTAAAGCGTTAATAAATTAAACTAAGCGTTTTGATAAATTAAAAGTGCGTATAAAACTAGTACAAATACGTCAATCTCAATTTACCTTAGAATACTTAAGTCATTAAAACCTAAACCCTGAAGGCGTAATGCTGACTCGTCAAAGAAAATCTCGCTTTGGTTTGAACAAAAGGGACGGTGATTTACGTAGCGTTCATAAAAATATCACCGTCCCTTTTCACTCAAATATGTGAGACCAGGATAGATGTATTCTGTTTGCACGGTATTTGAGGAAGCAGTTGTTTTATGCGCTCATTTATTTGCCACTCTTAATTAACAACCGCGAATATTAGTGTTTAGTGAGTTTTGCAGAAAGGATAATAGCTACGTAATCGTTTGTAGTTTGTGAGTACCGACTGGTCAGTCAAGTTTTACAATAATAATATGAGATGTGAAACTATTTGCAAGAATTACCTTTTCCGTTAACCGACGCGATCTTTTGACTGAATTGCACCGATTGTGATGGATAGCCTACTTGTGTCTTCGGTCGATTCTTTTATCGGTCAATCGGTGTCTTATGTTTGCAACATAAAATCGTTTATTTATCATATATCGCCTATCGAATACAGTCCTGAAACATATTTCATACTAAATATTCTCTCGGATAGCTGACAATATATGTATAGGCGTATTAGAAACACGCTCGTCAATGATGATTCATGCATTTTAGTTAAACAGAAGATTTATTTAATAAAAAAGCGTGAGGTGTCTTTGAGAGACCCGGTTGGAACGAAGTTCTGCTCGGTATATATATATTAATGAATTAAATAATATAGTAAATATTGTAAAAATATATCAAAATATATTATGAACCTACGTAGCCCGCGGCCCGTGGCGTGGCAGTTGAATGCTCGACTGCCACGCCACGGGCCGCGGGTTTGATTCCTGTTTAGTGAAAATATTTATATGCAAAACTATGTTTATCTGCATTGGTCTGAGTGTTTTATGTATGTATTTACAAAATGATGTATGTATCATAATAATATTAACTTGACATATCTCACACATGGCCGTCTGATCCGCCTGTACTATGGTAACCAGACTTCTGATAAACATACTTATTTATTTCTAAATACACCCATATAATAGATAAATTACACTCAGACACTTTTTTTTTTTTTTTTTTCGTGAAAAGAAGCCCTCAATACACTCGGACACAGAACAAATGATCATGCTCATCACACAATTATTTGTCCTGGGTGGGAATCAAATCCAGGACCTATGGCTCAGCAGTCAGGGTCACTAATGTTCTAGAAGTCCTAGCGCAAGCTCTGCTTAGTTTGGATTTAGATCATGACGTGTGACAATTATGTCCCGGAATATTATAGTTGTAAAAAACTGAGCATACATTGTTGTATTCAATGTTATGCGGCGGAACTCGTGTGCAGCTGATAATATTTTTTAAATAGAATGCTCGCGTAAAACACTCACGATTTTTACAGCGGATTGTGGAAAATCCTCATTTCCTTCCACGTTTTCCGTACAAGTAAGTAACTATCGTCACTTTTAACTCATTTTCTTAAAAGTTGAAATAAATATTACCAATAAGCCAATACGAGAACGATACACAGCAAAAAGGCTATTGAAACTCAAAATAAAGTTTACGCCAAATTTTCCCTTTAAGAATTCCTTTATTACAACATGTGTTATCAAGAAGCCGATTACAAATGAACAGCAGAAATATCACAATAGCCTTTTCGACCTTCCGTCGGGTCATTTGTTAAACTGTGTTGCGTAAACTTAGAAAATTTTCAATGTCAATTTGTAACAAAATCAATCAACTTTTGTATTTCTTTCATTCTTTGTTCAAAGAAATTTCTGATTTAGAGGACACTGTTTGATGTAATTCTACGAGGATTTGTTCTTAGAAACACTAAATCGTTGAAAAAATAATTCGGAAAATGGTGAAACCATAAAGTTAGTATTAGTATACTAAGTTTATGGGTGAAACAATCGGTAAATAGATTTACGCAACAATTAACAATTTAATTATTGCTTTTGATCGAAGTTTTAAATCAACATGTTTATCTATTATTACTATTATATAACAATTCTGTTTACTTATATGTATAACAAAAACATTAAATATATAATACTATAAACCAATGATGTCTGACAATACTTGCGATGTTATTATTGAATCTATTCATCATACATAGATTGTCAATTTTAATGATCGTTTTCATTGTATAAAAAACCATTTTCAGTTTTTCGTCAGTTTTCCAATTACCCTACAAATCTTTTCAATTTATCTTTATCTAAGAACTTAGTTTGTATTTCAACTATTTTTAAGACAAATTTACTGACATCCATACAGATGTTTTCAAGTAATGAGCTTACTAACGAACAGCTTTTTGTTTATATAGATGTCTCAAAATATAAATGCTAACTTTTAAGTACATCTGATAAAAATAAAACGTCGATGTTAGATTTGAACCTTTCATAATAATAATATATGTTAACTTTTCGTGAGTGTCAGAATTACTGGACCAAAAGATATTTGGAAAGGTTGAGCAGTCCCAAGTTTTTGTACTATTTAGATAGATAGATAGATAGATGTACTCTTTATTGTACACAAACAAACAGGTTACAATATTTAACTTATATTTACTTACTAGCTAATGTTACGTACAATTGGCAACCTTATCGCAATTTGCGATCTCTCCCAGGCAACCATTGAATGGATAGATGGAACATAGGTGAAAAGAAGGGCTGCAGTACAATATTTAGTAGCCGACAGCAAATTAATTCGTACCTCATAAGATAGGGAGAAATATTGCGAGATACTAACTAGATAAATCACCTGCCATTCCGACGTCAGAATGGCGGGTTACATATATTGTTTTTTTTTTTTTCAGATTTTTACAATACATCAAACCTGCTCACAACTTTCCGACTCTTAGGGATTGAATTAAAATAAAACTCCTTAGTGTACATGCATACTTCAGTTTATTCAAGTACAATTTTTCAAGTATTTATTTATATTTGAAAACCTCGTCTTTGATACATAATTATTTAAACGGGAATTAACGCAAACAATATGCAATCAGTGCTTCTCTTTTGAGCATAACTGCGCCAGTACTTGTAATTACGCGGTGGCGTTTGAGATCAAAGTAGTCTATTTACTACTAGGAAAATGGTTAGAAATCCGAAGTGGGTAATATTATTAATTGAGTTCTTTTGTTTACTATGCTATGACGTCATACCCCTCTGTTGTCAAATCATTTACTTTTAATGTTTGGTTTTACAATTAAGAAATTATAACAAATTTGTAAATAATAATGAATCATATTTTTTGCAGTCATATTTTTTTTAATCTCCAACCCTAATACTTATTTAGATAATATACCTTACATCAGTTATACCTACTAAACAAATTCAGCGTGTTCCATCCAATGTAAGTGGAACTAAGACATATTAGCTATATCCTTTCTACTTCTTCTTCTACTAGTGATGAGTTCCACTCTTCGACCGAGTCTTCTAAGCATTATTATAATTATTTTAGTGTTTGTGTTGCTTTTTTAAAAAGCATAAAAATGTAAATTTATGTTTATGAATCCTACTAATATTATAAACGTGAAAGTTTGTGAGGATGTATGGATGTGTGGATGTGTGGATGTATGGATGTTTGTTACTTTTTCACGCAAAAACTACTGATCCGATTGCGATGAAACTGAGTATGTAGATAGTTGGAGACCTAGGTTAACACATAGGCTACTTTTTATCCCGATATTGCCACGGAAACTGCGGGGCGCAGCTAGTAAACAATAAAATAACGATACTTATAAGTATGACATACAGAGATATTGCGCTTTTTTAAATAAATGCCCTCTTACTTACCGTCTTGATTATGTTAAGATTTACGTTCCACTGAAAAATCATCATAAGATTATAATTTTATAACACTGCCATCTTTTAAGACATACTAACACTACTGGGTAGATGTTTCACGATTCCAAACCATTTCAAAGAATTTACAGGCTATGGTTCGGCATTTCAGTAATGTAAGTAGTTCAGACAACTTTCACAAGATGGCTCTACTGGTTACAGTAGACTGGTTACAGTTTACAGTAATATTCATGAATATAAATTACTAAAATGAATGAAGTGAGAGTGCTATAATCTATTACGTGGTTTCACTTCTATTTTAATGTACTGATTGCCTTTAGAGATTGTACCAAAATTGTAAAAAAAATTAAAACTAATTATAGTTTAATTTTTTTAAATTTGAATTTAAAAACCGACTAAGTACACAATACAGTTTTTTTTTTCAAATATATAACTATAGAAGTTACTTTTTGGCACAATGATGATGAATTTTTATTCAGACAACCATTTATAAAAAACCTTTTTTTGCACACTTTTTCACCGATATATGCAATGTTGTATGTTATATAAATGCTTTTTTTTTAGTGCAGGTGTCTCTATATATATATATATAGATAGATAGATAACTAAGCAATTTTATAGGTTATGTAACGTCACGCTACGACCTTGCGGAGCAGTGACCATAAACGCAAGTGAAACTGCGGGAAACAGTTGGTGAATAATATGTATTGTAGCAAAAAGCTGTATCCAAGTATATTTATCCTACAATCCTTTTTTTAGGGTTTCGTTCCACAAAACAAAAAAGGAACCCTTATAAGATCACTTTGTTGTCCGTCTTTCTGTCTGTCGAGACCATTTTCCTCAGAAACCTGTTAACGAATCAAATTAAAATGAATACCAAATACGTATGTCTGCCATCTCGGTGCGCGAGTCAAATTCGCACTATTCCGTTTTTTTTTTGTATGACACCCCCACGGGTCATCACCTAACCATGGCTACTGGTGAAGTGGTATATCGGAATCTAACCGACTAAAACCACACGGCGTTTCGTCACAAGTGAGTCTGTTGCAAGGGACTCGGGTATACCCTAGGAAGGAAATCTCCTAGAAACAACCAATAATACCTATCAGCTATGCTTAGTTTGGGTGTTAAAACCACTGAGTTATATGTTCTACAAAGTGTTATTATCTTATAGTAAGTTTTCTAATACTTTTTAAAGTATCACATAAAATGTTGGTTTATAAGAGTCGTTATTTTAGTTACACGTAGGGACGTAGGTATCCATAGGGTCGCTAACTTGCCTAATAAATAGAAACCCAAGAATTCCTTAAACTTTTACCTTTAAACATTAATGGCTCAAGGGAAAGGCAACGATAGATTTGTGGAAAAGGCCCATTTGACCTTTCCAACGATTACATTTAACTGATCAAATTTATTTCAACCAAATATGACCCTTAATAGCCTTAGGTACGGTTGAAATTCTGAAATTCAAATTAAGGTAGACTTCACTGAAGTTTTTGTCCAAATTTCCTTCCTTGAAGGGGAGATTATTCAATAAATACATATAAGAACTAATATGCTGCTAAGTATATATACTATGGATATATACATAATCGTTTTTTGGTTCTATTTATTGTAATACTAGCAGCGTCCTGCGGTTTCACCCGCGTAAGTCCCGATCCCGTTTGAATATCGGGATAAAAAGTAGCCTATATGTTAATCCAGGTCTCCAGCTACCTACATACCAAGTTTGATCGCAATCGGTTCAGTAGTTTTGGCGTGAAAGAGTAACAAACATCCAGCCATTCAAACTTTCACATTTATAATAGTATGATGTATATATATTACGATGAAATTCTCGTAGTCTGTGTTTTAGATTTTTCTGTATCAATTTACAAACCTTGACAGGAGAAAACCCTTAACCCTACATTTGATCACATTTAGATACTAGCTGTACTGTTACAAAACTACCCAAATAATGAGTGTAATATTTTCAGAGTTCATGTAAATACGTGAGTTTTTTTATTCCACCATAATTTTCGAATACCTGGACAGATTTGCATGAATGGGTTATCGTTAGAATCCTTACATCATAGTAAGTCGTGAGTTACACTGACTATAATAAAAAAAAAACAAGAAATGGTTTCTCTAGTTATGAACGATACCGTGAGATTTTCATTATTGATATAGTCTTAGGTTACGTCGGTGTAGTAACATGCTCCGCGTAACTATTCTATTATCTGGTCATGATAACGATGAAATTGAGAATTGAATTGCGATTGAATTGTTTACGAATTTATTTCTATATTTAAAGTGTTGCTATTATTTATTTTATTTTAAATTACTTTCAGAACAGAAGACGCGAAAATTTCCTGTCCTTGTCTTCATCCACGGTGACTCATTCGAGTGGAGTTCTGGCAATCCGTATGATGGTAGAATGCTAACATCTTACGGAAACGTCATGGTAATTACAGTTAACTTCAGGCTTGGGATATTGGGTGAGTCTTTTTTGTTTTTGACAGATATAGAACAGTAATATAGATAATTCGTCCATTTTGGAAATAGAAGATTCAGAAATGTCGAAGATTATTTTTTGGTTCTAGGTCAATGGGAAGTACCCTATAGATTTTGTGTTAAATTTGGTTGAAATATAAGGCTGAAAAGAAGCATAATTTTTATACAGTTTCAAGGAACCGCAGAGCGTCTTAACAGACACACTACAAAGTGATCCAATAAGGGTTTCTTACTTTCCACTTGAAGAACGGAAACCTGACTGTGTCAAAATTTTATTTAAACTTAAAAATAAGCAATTTTGCCCCATACAGACACCATATTGAGAGTTCCAAAAAAATTATAGCCAGTGTCACTCGGGATGATGGAAGTATTCTAACATATATCCAAATCTGTTAAGACATTTAGAAGTTATGGTGGAATAAAGACAAACACTTATTTTTTGGGTAGTCTTGTAATAATACACCATTTTACAGGTTTTATGAAACCAAGCTTAACAGAACACGTTTATGGTAATAATGGACTTCTGGACCAACTGGCAGCACTTCAGTGGATAAAAGACAATATTGAGGACATGAATGGGGATCCAACCTCTGTAACTCTAATGGGACATGGGACTGGAGCCGCGTGCATTAATTTCTTAATGCTGTCACCAATATCTAATGGTAATTATTTTTTACACCTATGTGTTAGTGTAGATTTAGGTTAGGTTTATTAGTTAACGTGTTACTAACTTTTAAACGTTTGCGTTCCATGATATAATATTATTTACTTATTTACGGGAATAAAAGCGATCACGAAAAGGTATTACTTACCTCTGAATTGCCTGACGTTTCGACCAGGTTGCACTGGCCGTGGTCACAGGCTGACTGGCTCAGCGGTGCACGCCCTCCGTCGTCGACGTGAGGTAGAAGGTTCTTCATCCACCTCCACTTTTTCGATATTTTTGATATTTTCGTTTCGCCATGTAACCGTCACATACTATACTAACAGTGTCCCTATTCTGTAAGCAAACCGATGTGGCCCTATTCTCGTGTTCACCCGACTGCGCACAAAAGCGAGGTGGCATGTTTTTTATCACTGGATTCCACGCTGTAGATAATTTGAAACTATCATCCCGATTGAAAGTTTTGTGTTTTTTAATTTCAATCGCTTCACGTACAACTCTTGAGTAAAAGTGACGTTCCGTGGAGAGGACTTACGTTCGGTGAAATTCAATCCAGTGATTGGTGCCCGCTTCGAGCGCATGTTCTGCAATCGCTGATTTGCTAATCTGTCGGTTCTTAACAGCAACGATGTGTTCTTTGACCCTTTCAGGATAAGTCCGCTTTGTTTAGCCTATGTAGGAACTACCACAGCTGCAATTTATTTTGTAGACACCTGGAGTTTGTAACGGCAACGCCACGTCTCATAATTATCCCCGACACCTGCAATCTGTTATGACTTCACTCAAGAACAGAGCATACGATCTTTGTGACCCTGAACATTTGGAGCAAGAGCTGGATCATGTCCAGGAGGTACTCAAAAGTAACGGATATCAGGTGAATGGAACAGGAAAGCAACCGACAATGAGTCGCAAGCATCCGGAGGTAAACAGACAACCAGCCTACATGCCATATATCAAAGGAGTAACTGATAAGATCGGCTCCGTATTAAAGAAATACTCCAGACAGTATACACACCAGGCATAAAGGTTCAAAATATCGTGGGTACACCGAAGGATGTCTTGCCGTTACAAACTCCAGGTGTCTACAGAATAAACTGCAGCTGTGGTAGTTCCTACATAGGCCAAACAAAGCGGACTATTGTTGAAAGGGCCAGAGAACACATCGCCGCTGTGAAGAACCGACAGATTAGCTAATCAGCGATTGCAGAACATGCACTCGAATCGGGCACCAATCACTGGATTGAATTTCACCGTACGCAAGTCCTCTCCACGGAACGGCACTTTTACTCAAGAGTTGTACGTGAAGCTATTGAAATAAAAAAAAACACAACTTTCAATCGGGAAGATGGTTTAAAATTATCTACAGCGTGGAATCCAGTGATAAAAAACATGCCACCTCGCTTTTGTGCGCAGTCGGGTGAACACCAAAATAGGGCCACATCGGTTTGCTTACAGAATAGGGACACTGTTAGTATAGTATGTGACGGTACATGGCGAAACGAAAATATCAAAAATATCGAAAAAGTGGAGGTGGATGAAGAGCCTTCTACCTCACGATGTCGACGACGGAGCGTGCACCGCTGAGCCAGTCAGCTTGTGACCACGGCCAGTGCAACCTGGTCGAAACGTCTGGCAATTCAGAGGTATGTAATATCTTTTCGTGATCGCGTTAATTCCCGTAAATAAAGTTAACGTGTTGGCAGGTGATATTATAGATCATAATAATATGATAATATAGCTCATCATATAATGTTCAACATAAAATTAAACACTGTAAAATTAAATAATATTCGTTCCCTCGACTTTTTGCATTGATGTTGTTGAGAAAAGGCGTTGATGGCAACACAAATATGGAGGATCTTCTGACTCTGCTGGTTGATCATGATAGTCTAATCAATTATTGCTGTTGGAATGATCATTTGAATCATGATAATCTGCATTTAAAGTTATATTATATAATACTATATTCTATTCTTTATCCCTCACAATTCAATTATATTACATAACACAAAATGGGAACAAAAATGATTTTGTTTGGGAGAGCTTGGTGTCTATAGTAGGAACCTGAGTTACAGATCACTAGGATCCCTCTTCGATCAAACGGGGCGATATTTATAAGTTATTAGTGATATGAAATACAATTATGCATGGGTAGGTGTGCGTGTGCGTTTACTTGTGTAAGTAAGTGTGCGTGTGTAATTTGTGGGAATAGCTTGTGTAAGATAAAATAGTTTAATGTGATATATTTCACAGGTCTATTTCATCGAGCAATACTAATGTCAGGTTCAGCGCTCTCCGACTGGGCGATGACAAAAGATCCGATACCCTACACGTTGCAAGTAGCACAAAGTCTAGGTTGCAATCCCAATTCCAAGAATATGATGGCATGTTTGCAGAAAAAGCCGTAAGTATAGTATTTTCTTATCGTGACTTTCATGTTTAGAAAGCCTGGATTGAGGTGTAGCTAAATTTGTGTATCCTTGTAAAATATTAACTAACATAACTATTGAATGAACAATATCATAATAATACGATAATGATGGTATAGTAATGATGGATATAAAAATACCATCTAAAATCGGTTCCTCTTAATAAAACAAGATATATCCATTGAACATTGGCCACTATTCCTTCAAAGTGTACAAAGATTTGTTTCAGTGCCATTGGCAGCACAAGTGCTAAACACCTCAATGATTTCCAGATACACATAGAGACTTTTAATGATCTCTCTATAAAAAAAATTAAATACAGAATAAGTTAGAATAACCAACCAAGTGAGTAGAATAAGTATAGATTTTAACTTGTGTAATACTGAAAACTGTTCTGTGAAAAAAACTTAACACCTTCATTTTAGTACCCACCTGAACGAACAAAACTGAATAGCATTAAACTTTTGCACTAGAACTCGCGTTAAATACCTTCAACGTTTAAATAATCTTAAGCGTATATAAATATGATACATATAAACGGAAAGATAATAGGTTTAGGAACAAAAAACCAAATTTTGAACAATTGTCAGACCACCTTTGAGCACTATTTATAACAAAAAAATTTAGTTTAAAAAAACAAAAAATCACGCTTTATTAGTGAACCAAAGTAAAGAGTTCCACTATCCATCTCCAGGCTCCACCATCACACCAACGCTTTTAAGTCCAAACTGTCGGACTCGTTAAAACAAAATATATAAGCCAAAACTCGAGGCGCTTACTAGTAGTCGCTAAAGAGTTCACTCCTGGACGAGACTCCTGGCTCCGTCATCAGATCATCCACAAGTTGCCAATTTATAGTTATGTTATCCAGATTTATAGTTCACGTCACTTTTGCCTTTAGCAGAATATCAGCGCCGCTTCAGGTGTAAACACGAAGCGGCGCTATGCTCAGCTAGGGAGCATTTTTGTTTCACATACAGGGTACATACGCGCGTATGTTTATGTAGCAAATAGATTATTTTTTATTATTTTATTTTTTTATTTCTTTGTTTGTATCTTAGTCATAAGTATTTATGATTATAGGAATGTAATATCTTGTGTGAAAACTAAATAAATATTTTTCTTTCATTCTTTCTTTCAAATTACCTGTACATACAAAGTTTCTTTTGACTGGCCTGTTGGCCTAGTGGTTAGTGACCCTGACTGCTAAGCCAGAGGTCGTGGGTTCGATTCCCACCCAGGACAAATAATTGTGTGATGAGCACGATGATCAGTTTTGTATCTGGGTGTAATTTATCTATAATATGTAAGTATTTAGAAATATATAAGTATGTTTATCAGCAGTCTGGTTACCATAGTACAGGCTCTGCCTAGTTTGGGATGTTTGAAGTTATTATTATTATTACTTTGTATGTAGATAAATAGTAAACTAATCTTGGTAGTCAATTTTAACCAACTTCTAATTACTGTATCGAAATGAAACTTTGTATGTATGTATAGTTTAGATGATAATACTATAATTTTACATCTTGGAACTGATCTGATGATATAGCCAGGAGGTGGATAGTGGAACTCTTCCGTGGCTACCAGTACACTCCTCGAGTTTGGGCTCATAATATTCTTTTTGACGAGTCCAACAGATTGGGCTTGGTTACGATGGTTTATTGATGGAGCCAGGAGGTCGATAGTGAAACCTATTTTTACTTTTAATTTGGTTTTGTATTCAAGCGTTTTTTTTTAGTTTTGTAAACTATAATTTACTATTGTTATTTTAGCTACATACATGTTTATGCACCTTTTCAGTGTGCATGAAACGAACCTGATCGATCGACCTTTGACGTTGCTGACGAATATTCTACTATACTACTACTAATATTAAATTATGTAGTATATCATGTAATGGGTATATTAATGTACAAATTAACCTATGTACATATTTAAATATACTAAAACAACATTACTCATATACAGAATTCAAATACCCACCATAGTAATAAAAACCTATACATTTATATGACACTTTGTTACCTTTGTTATTTTGTTCCCTCCTTGATCCATTGAATAATAAAAGTGTTTTCCAAGCTGCTTTGAAACCAACAAAAGGCTTCATGTAATAAACTTTACCTTCAGAATCTGTAACGTATTTCAATTACTGGTTTCACAGAATTAGGCATTGTTTATCCCATTACAATATTAAATAGAAAAGTCAATATATTGGGTACTAGCTGCGCCCCACGGTTTCACTCGCGTAATTCTCGGTACCATAAGATTATCGGGATAAAAAGAAGCCTATGTGGTAATCTAGGTCTCCTACTATCTACATACCAAGTGTCATCGCAATCGGATCAGTAGTTTTTGCGTGAAAGAGTAACTAACATCCATACATCCATACATCCACACATCCATACATTCTCACAAACTTTCACGTTTACAATATTAGTAGGATTCAATTACAATCTGAATTCGGAGGCCCTAAGGGTAGGGACCCTCTTCCTTATTCCCATCCTTCCCCTCTCCCCCCTCTCCTCTCTAATCCCTCTCTCCCGTCTTCCCGCCCTTCCCCTTTTCCCAACTTAAAGGGCGGCAACGCACTTGTGACTCTAGAGTTACAGGTGCCCATGGGCGGCGGTAGTCATTTATCATCAGGTGACCCGTCTGCTCGTTTGCCCCCTATACCATAAAAAAAAAAATCCGAATCTAAAGTCTACTTTGGGCCATGATGCAAATCGCTAGCTATAGATACTCAAACTAAGAACAGGTTGTACTTAGTGCTCTAATATGCTCTTAAATACATGCATATGAAATCTCCACTACGTACTCTTAGACATATTTAAATAAAAGCGGCGGTAGCGTAATAGCTAAGGGGTCGGACTTGGGTTCAAGTGGTTGTGGGTTCGAACCCCACCCAGTGCACTACCGTCGTGAACCCACTCCTTTTTTTTTTTTTTTTTTTTTTTGTGCGTGTGGAAACCCCCTCGGGCCGTCACCCCACCGGGGTTTTCGGTGGGGCGGTGTGTCGGAATCGAACCGACTAAAACCACACGGTGTGCCGTACTGCGCCTTAAGGAGGAGGGATCCGGGAACAGCTTTTATTAAGACATCCGGACCCCCCCTAGCGCCTGCCCGCAAAAGCGCGGGCACCACCTTCGGGTAAAAACCTCTCAATTAGGCGACGTCCAGGCACACGCGGACGCCGCCTCCTCGCGGGGGCCACTATAGCGGGTGGAGGGGAAAAACCCGTCCCGTCCACCCGCGGCCACACTCAGGGCGGCATGAGGCGGTGGTAAGCGCGCCTCCGCCGCCCGGTTCGCCGGCGGCGAATTAGGTCCGAGTGAAGATCGTCCTCCCGGACCCTTTCCGCCGCCTCCTTCTGCGAGATGACTTCCTCACAGAAGGTTGCGACCGCGGTAAAATTCCTGTCGCTACCAGCCATGGAGCGTATGACGGCCGGTAGCGAGAGATCCCCTCCGATGACTGCAGTGAGGGCCCGACGCTGCGTCGCCCAGGCGGAGCAAACCGCCAGCGTGTGCTGAGCCGAGTCCTCACTACAGTCGCAGTGGTGACAGGCGGGACTCAGTTCCCTCCTAGCGACCGAGTGCAGGTACTTCCCGAAGCAGCCGTGCCCGGAAAGAACCTGCGTCAGTCGGAAGGAAAGGGTCCCGTGCTGCCGCCCTGCCCACTCGACGATGACCGGCTGGAGCGCCTCCACGGCGGCAAAGCCAGCACGTGGAGCCTCCAGCCGGGACGACCAACGAGCCATGGTGGCTCGGCGAGCGGCCTCACGCCATTCGCGTACCTCTTCGGGCGGGGGCCGACTGCCGCTTCCCGCCCGGAACTCAGCCGTTCGCCGATATACTTCGGCGAGCACTTCCGCCTCCAAATCCCACGGGGGAGTCCCGGCCAACGCGCACGCCGCCTCCGTCGACACGGTGCGGTATCCGCGTATGCCTCTAACCGCCATAACCCTCTGAGGGCGCCAGAGGCGCGCCCTATTCTGGGCGGTCAGAGCTCCCGCCCACACCGGTGCACCGTACAGTGCCATTGACCGGACAACCCCCGTGTACAACCGTCTTGTAGCGACGCTGGGTCCGCCCAAATTGGGCAAGAGTCGCCCAAGGGCGGACGCAGCGCCGACCAGCTTCGGAGCAAGATGTCTGAAGTGCTCGTCGAAGAGCCACCTACCGTCGAGGATCAGGCCCAGATACCTTATGTGGGCCCGAACCGGTACGAGAACCGAGTTGACTACGATGGAGGCGCCAGGGGGTGGACCACGACGAGGCCCATGAAATAAAAGGGCCTCCGTCTTATCCAGGGCCACCCGCAGACCCAGCGCCTCGATGCGACCGACCACCAGAGAGACACCTCTGGTGGCCAAACGCGCCGCCTCTTGGAAGTTCGCCCCCCGGGCTGTGACCAGTGTGTCGTCGGCGTAACAGATTACGCCCAGCCCGAGGGGGAAGTCGCCTCGAAGGGCCCAGTCGTACCCCATGTTCCACAGGAGTGGTCCAAGGACAGACCCCTGCGGAACACCGCACGACATGGGCCGACGACTTAAAACTCCGTCTCGGTCCTCGTACATGACGGTACGCTCCTCGAGATAGTCTGCCACTAGCCGCCTCAGGTACTTTGGCACCCTATGATAAAGGAGTGCTTCCCTGATGCAGCTGAATGGCAGATTATTGAATGCGTTGGCGATGTCCAACGACACCGCCAACAACACGCCGCCACAGCTCACTACCTCTTCGGTCACGGCTCTCAGGCGCAACACAGCGCCGACCGTCGAACGCCCCGCTCGAAAACCGAATTGGGCGTCCGACAAATCGGGGCCGACCTCGCCAAGGTGCCGGACGATGCGGGCAGAGAGGACCCTCTCAAACAATTTACCCGCCTCGCCCAGCAACACGATGGGCCTGTAGGCCGCGACCGAGTCAGTAGGCCGTCCCGGCTTCCTTAAAAGGACCAGCTTCCCGCTCTTCCAGCAGTCAGGGAAGCGCCCGGACGCCAAGCTGGCGTCGAACACCTCCCTGAGGCGGTCGGACATGTGATCGAGGGCAAGGGCCAACACTCGGGCAGGGATCCCGTCTGGCCCGGGGGCGGTGTTCTTAGAACGGATCCGTAGAACAACCGCCCCTACCTCCGCCTCCGTGACGGGCGGAACACCATCCTCCTCGTTCTCCCCGTCGTTTCCGGCCAAGGGGGCCATCGACGGGGGTACGTGCTCCACCCGTTGCGGGAAAAGGCCCTCAACCACTTCCTGCAGGAAGCTGGGCTGGAGAGTCTCCGTAAGGGGGGGGCCCGACGCGCGGAGCTTTTGTTGCGCCGCGCGATATGGGCGTCCCCAGGGGTCACCATTGAGACCCTCCAGCATCTCCTTTCTTTTCTCCTCTTTGGCGCGGCTAATGGCCAGCTTCAGAGTTTTCCGCGCCTCTCGGTACTCCTCATGAAGCTGGTCCTCCTCCCTCTCTTCGCGGCGACGCCGCCGGCTGCGAGTGTAGGACCTCCGGGCACGAGTACAGGCCGCTCGGAGGTCCGCCAACTCCTGGGACCACCAGTAGACCTCCTTCCTTGGAGGCCGACGACCTCGGACGCGGGGCATGGCCGCATCGCAAATCTGCGTAATCGCATCGCGAAAGCGGCCTGCCCCCATGTCTGCCTCCTCAATCAGAGGCCGCGGAGACAGCCAAGAGTAAATAATGGCTGCCTCCTCCAGTAGGTCCCTATTCACCTTTGTAACAGCCCACCGCGGGAAGCGGGAAGAACGCCGCGCCGTGTGACCCCTTCTGGAGTCCTGGATCCGGGAGAGCTCGAATCGGATATAGAGGTGATCCGAGAGCGTCTCAACCTCTTCCAGGACACGCCAGTTCCTTACTCGTGCGGCGAGAGCAGGGGTAGCGAACGAAAGGTCCACTATCGACCCCCCCTGCTGTCGCACGCACGTGTTGGTGGAGCCTCTGTTTAAGAGACAGAGGCCCACCGATGCCGCCCACTCCTCCACGGCATCGCCCCGTGCGTCCGTCCTGGGGGAACCCCACGCAACGGACTTTGCGTTGAAGTCCCCCAGCACTAAGACGTGCCCAGACGCTAGTCGCCGCATCGAGGTCTCCATGTTATTGAGGAAAACCTCGAAGTCGCTCAGACTCCGACTGGGGGAGAAGTAGACACCATATATGGTGATCCCCCCCCATGCAGCAGCAACATATCCATTACCCTTGTCTCTTAGCGACAAGGGCGGGGAATGAGCCGCCGTGGAGCCGACGACTGCCACGGAGCCGTCCCGGTCACCCACCCAGTTTGGACGGGGAGGAACATAATAGGGCTCCGAAACTACGGCTACACCGATCGACCACTCTGCCATGGTTTGCAGGAAAAGATCTTGCGCACCGGCAGAGTGGTTTAGGTTCGTCTGGACAAGGAGGCTTGAGACTTGGTCCATTTATTGGACCGTCTCTACAGCCTCCTCCATGGGCGACGATGTCGACGCACGAGTGACATCGGAGGTAGCCTGGGCCGATTGGCTAGCCTCCGATGTTTTCTGAGAAGTGCGGGGAGGCTTGCAGCCCCCCTGCCCCATCTGGTGATTGGCGGGCAGATTGCCCGCTGCACACGCTGGGCAGTGAGGGGCGGCGGAACATTCCGCCGCCTTGTGCCCCGGTCGACCGCAGCGGAAACATAGTCCGCTACAGTCGAAACAACTCGAACACTTGACGCGGGTGTGTCCTGACCCTAGGCATTTGAAACACCTCATCGGTCTCGCTACCAGGACTGTGACTCTGGCGTTCACGAAACCGATGAGGACCTTGCCGGCGTCGCCCAAAATTTTGGCCGACGCTACGGGACAGCTGACCCATACCGCGCCAAGGCCCCCTGGACCGGGGCGGATGGTGCCGACTCTGATGTTGTCCGCGCCGCATCCCGTCTTCTCCTGAACGGCAACGCGGACATCCTCCACCGTCACAGAGTCATCCAGGCCCGAAATGCGCAGGTCCGCGCACTTGGTGGGCCTGGCGATCTTGACACCATCCGTTATTGGGAATATTCCCCGCAACTTCTCAGCGAAGGTGTCGGCCGCCCTCGCACCTTCAGCCCCGGGGAACTCCAGTATTCGAGCTCCCGTCTGGGCGAGTCGCATCCTCACGCCTGAAGCCCCGAACCCACCGGCGAGGCCATCCCGGGCCTTCTTAAAGACGGCCGCATAAGATAGCCTGTTCGCTGCCTCTGGCGACACGGTGATAACCACAGCCGCCGTTTTGGGCGTCTGCAGTTTCCGCGACTTCTGTTTGTTGGCCACTGCCACTGACGGCGACTGCGGTGTAGAGGCCGCTTTCTTTGCAGCCTTCTTACCCCGCTTTCGGGACTTTTTCCCCTCCCCAACTACTTGCCACCCGTCGCCAGAGGTGGCAGACGTAGAGGGACCAGATGTTGAGGGGCCAGGCACAGTTTTGGCACCAGATGCGGCGCTCTTCCCATTAGGTGCCGGAGTGGGGAGCGGAGGGAATGCCACCGCCTCCGTAGCCGAGGCCTTAGCCGGATGCCCGGATTTGGTTGCGGCCTTAGCTGGTCGCCCGGCTTTCGACGTGGACGCAACGGCCACCGGCGCTGACGTCGCCACCGCATACGAGACCGTGACGCGCCCACCCGAGACGGGAAGTGGCGTCGGGACTGATGCGGCCTTAGGCTTATCCGCTGCGAGTGGCGGCCGCAGAACAGGGGCCGCAGGCAGCCTTGCTTCGAGACCCGCGAGGCGCCCGTCCATCATTCGCCACACTGCGTCTATAATTTGACGCAAGTGGGCATCAGGAACGGAGGATGGGGAGGTGGAGGGAGCAGGTTGCTGCGCAACCGCATTTGTCTGTTCGGGGCGATCCGAGAGCGCCCCCGCCCGAAACTGGGTAAACTGAGCACTTAGCTCTGCAACCTGCTCCGACAGGCGATCATTGGAGGCCATAAGGCGATCATTTGCCTCTTGGAGTTGCGCCACGTCCGCGATGAGGCTTTCTACGACCCCAGACACGGCGGAGGAGGAATCCTTCAGGGCCCTAACAAACGAGCCCTTCAGGTTGGTGGACTTGGTGGCCACTTTGTTTATAATAGCCACCGCTGCTGTCGTCCTCTCCTTCAGTGACACTGATATTTGGGGGTCAGAACATCCTTCCACCGGTGCACGGACCTTCAGTAGGAGATCCGCTATTTCCTCCTCTGCAATGATTTCGCCTTCCACGCGAGCTCGCCCATATGCTTCCGACCTTGAAAAGGCGGAACCTGCCCGAGCAGGGATCGGTGTACGTGACCTCGACCTCCCTCTTTGGCTGCTAGGCACTTTTGGTGGCAGCATGTCATGCGACGCATCGCCTTCTTCATCTCTAGAGCGACCGCGCTTCCGACTTTCATCGCGGGGCTCCACCTCCATTTCTTCGGCCGAGTTAGGTGTTGAACTGGCGACCTTGGAACGTAATCGTTCCGATTTCCTTCTGCTCCCAGGAGTCCGATCGACTTCTGGGAGCTCCTGCGAGAGAGGCGTCGCGAGTAAGACCTCCTCATCGTTAGACGAGGTGTCGTCCGCTTTTCCCTTCGTTTTCTCCTTCCTCTTCACATTCTCCTTCTTTTTTTCATCGATAATTTTTTTTCCTTGTAATAAATGTTCAGCTTCCATAATTATTCCCACGAGTGGGGGAGAAATAAAGGTCAACCCGGGCAGAGATCCCCCAATACCCGGGCAAGCGAAAATTTATGCCCAACCGAGGGGTCCGCAGGTGCCCCGGCTGGGAGTGCGCTTGCGACTGAACTACCCATCAGCCATGCATCCCCTGGTCACGCACCAGAACACGGGATTCGGGGTGATTTTTTAGAGAGGTTTTCTTCCTCGCAGTCCGGGCGGCAAAGCCAAGACCCTCGTCCCCGATCGGAGTCGCGAGACATGACCACCACTCCTTTCGGGATTACGATATGCCGACGGTGGCCAGGAAATTAAATTTACCATGCCTGCTCGGTGGCATTGTAAGTGCACGCCGAACCCGTCCTCCTTCTCCACTGAGGACAGCGGAGAAACTCCGGGAAAGGGTCCCTCCTATGTGATTTTTTCCAGAGGTTTTCATCCTCATAGCTCCGAAGAGCGAGGAGCCAACAGAGGAATCGGCAGAAACGCTCATAGCTCCGAAGAGCGAGGAGCCAACAGAGGAATCGGCAGAAACGCCCACTCTGTTGGACCAAGCTTCAACCGAGTGGCCGATGAAAATGGCCTCCTCTCCTCTTACTAGAATATTAGCCGTTGGCGATGACGCCCTCCCCAAAACGGAGGAGGAAAAGGAAGCGTCATCGTCAACGTTTCCAGGGTGCACCACGTGGAGGTTTTCTAGACAGCACCCCTCGTGAACCCACTCCTCACACAAGCATTTAGCTTAGCTGGAGGTTAACAAGAATACTAGTAATGTGTGACCCACGTTACTAGTAGTCTTTATATAATAATAAAAAAAAAATATATATAGTTATATATTTACACATAGCGAGAATCGAACCGCCCCAAATGACATAGCAGTCAAATGCTCACCTATGCTACACTAAACTGTGCTATACTTTGAAGTCTATGTTATTGAATTCAAAATGTCCCAGCACTTATATGAGAATAAATGTTTGTTAACAGGTTATCCGAAATAAAAAAGGTACAAATTCTGGCGAGAGAGTTCGAGACACCATTAGGACCGGTTGTCGCCGGATCCTTCATACCTAATGAACCAGCCAAGACGATGGAATCGTACCCTAACCTTTTGAGCAAGTGAGTATGGTTTTGTAAGTTAGTTTTTGTATAGTATGCATAGACAGCTAATAAAGGAAGTCAAGTCTACAGGTCATTGGTGTTGACCTTTCCAATCCTTAATTCTATAAAGACCTCTATAAAGATTCTGTAAAGACGATGCAAAAAGGAGGGGTGTTAAAAGTTTTACTTTTATATTTGTGTGTCTGTCTGTGGCATCATGGATCCTAAACGTATAGACTGATTTGAATTTAGTTGTTTTTGTTTGAAAGAATTGTTTTACGTTGTATTTCTTTTGTGCAACAGTTAAAACTAAAAAAATGCCAGTAGTATAGAACAACCAATAATTAATATTGAACAAGTTCAAATTGCCCAATATTAATTGTTTCTGTAGTCATACAGTGTATTTTCTACTTATTTATTAAAAAGTGATCCTGTGTGTGTATTGCGTTATCCTGTCGCGTGCTTATAGCTTATAGTTTAAGCATGGGTCTTAAATTGTGAACGTTTAGTCCTGAGTTTATTTAAGATTTAAAATCATAAATTTAAAATACCCCCGACTCGAAAATCCCTTTAATGATTACAAAAGGGCTGATCTTCGAACGCATGTACACATTTTCTTTAATTATTTCTAAGAACACTCTCGATCAAGTCACCTTTCAAAACAAAAAAACTGCACTCAAATCGGTTTATCCGTTTGGGAGCTACGATACTACAGACGGACACACAGATACACATATACATAGACACGTCCACGACACACTTATAAAACCTCTCTTTTTGCGTCGGCGGTTAGTAAGGTAAAGGATTCTTATCGCATGTTGTCAAAAAACTTCTGTCTACACAGGTTAAAAAAATTTTTTTTTTCAACAGCAAAGCCTTTACACATTCGTAGCTACTATGTAATATTCGCAAAACTTATTTGTTACATACAGCCAAGAGGCGTGGTACAGAGGAATTTATCTCTCCATTATGTTCGGCAGATATTGATGGCTATAGTTTTGTTAGTCATTGTTTATCTGTCGTTCGTTATGACTCTGATAGTTCTATATAATCTGTAATAATAAGTTGCTATGTAATATTTATTAAGTAGTTTGGCAAAAAATTGTACCGTGAAATTGGTTTTTTGATAAATTATAATTGACGACGACGACGCAAAAAAAAGGTGTTATATCAGTTTTTTTTTGCGTCGTGGGTTAAAAACAACGGTCTAATATGATGAGTTATTGTAACTTAACCTAAATTTAACCTAATTGAACAGGGGATAAAAATTGTGCACATGACAGAATTGATAATTATTTTCTAATTTGAAACGCATGTTGAAACTCCCGTTGAATATTCACACCTAGTTTCCCTACAATTTAACCGATTTAAGTAGGCAAAAGTGTAAATAAAAAAGCTCGCGTACCTCAATTAGAACCGAAGATCCAGAGAAAGCAAGAGATGATTTATAATACTACAACAACAAATCAAAAAATTGGTCTGATTTTTTAATTATATATAGATGTTTATGTTTTAATTGATGATCCTCGGTCAAAGCCGGTTTGAAAAGTATATGAAATACTTAGGTTCAAAGTAATTATTAGTATTATTTTATGTCCTACTGTTATTTAGGCTGTGCTCTTTGTAGAAGTCTTTCTGACAGGTTAATTTTCAAATCTGAACGTCTCATTACGAGGATGATGATCATAAAGATAATGTATTAAGTGCTTATAATCAGACATTTCTTTAATTATTCTTTTTTTGGTCAACTTTAAAAAGAACAATGTTCTCTTCCATTTGGCTGTATTCTTTTGTATGTGTGTATGTGCTATATAATATCCGATGGATGAAAACCAATTTAGGAGATTAATAATTTTTTTAAAAGAATTCTTCTCTTAGAAAGAAAAACTTATTTCAGTTAAAGTTCATATTTCTCCTTTTATTTCTATTAAACTGCTTATTATAATCCTATCACCTATCCATCCCATTATTTTGCAGATATCAACTGCTAAGCGGGGTAACAGAATTGGATCGGTATCACGACTTTGGAGTCATAGAATTAGAACATGGAGTGCTAGAGAATCAACGGGATGACTTCATAAAAAAATACGCTAAGATAATATTTGAAGGTGCTGAAAATGAAGCGCTGAAGGCGTTGTTGAAAGAGTAAGCTTTTTTTAGACATATTGCTGCAAGAAATAGTCTATATATTAGTTTATGTAAACATAATAGTTATTATTGTTTCGACTATTTCTTCCAACCAGTTGAACAAAATAGTTTTAATTGAAATACCTAGAGAGACCAACAAGGATTCAAACGCATATGGTGACTTAAGACCATGCAGTTGTTTGTAACCACAGAAGAACTTCTAGCAATATATAATAACTTTATTTTCTCTCTCACACAGGATATGGTTACGACTAACAATTTTTTAATCTAGTTGTTTATTTTACATGGGAGTCTATGTGAGAGACTGATATCTGTACTAGGTACATAGGCCTGTATTACAGATTACCAGCCTCTCCTAACTCTGACACAATGGTGCTTTAGATAAGCAAGTGTAACCTTCCTAGATAAAAGAACGCAGTAATATTATTAGGTTAAGTGCATGAGAATATGTGTTAGTGTGTGTGTGTGTGGGTGCGTGTGTGTGTGTGTGTGGGTGCGTGTGTGTGTGTGTGTGTGTGGGTGTTGATGTGTGTGTGTGAGTACGGGGATGAATGTATTTGTGCTAATAATCAAAGAAATTGAGAAAGGAAAGGCTGGAGAAATTTTCAGTAAAACTTTTTCTGCTGAACAGTGTATACCGTATTTGTATTCCGCTACACGCTAACAAGCATTTTCAGAAGTGGAACAGCAAATACTGAGTTGTGAGCAAACGAGAAACTGTAATTTCAATTTGTGCAAAGTTTTGCTACTTTTCCAATTGAAATTTACGATCCCATGTGTCCTTTTACGCAGTTTGAATATATCTTATGTCACAGGGCACTACATAAGTTTTGTCGTATGTAAACTATTTAGATAGAGGACGCAAGGAATCATATGTTTGATTTTTAAATTAATTTTCTAAATGAAAAATGCGGGCTTCTCGTTATGACATTAGTGTAATTATTTTGTATTAATTTAAGCGTGGGTTAATTAAACAAAAATATTTTGAGGAAATGAGTAGGGCACTGAGAGAAACGTGTCCATCTCTAACTGTGGTATATTCAATGCAATTGCGGCAATTTTGACTTGGAATATGATGGAAGTCCGGCAGGCCGGTAGAAGTGACTATTAATAAAAACATTGAGACTGTACGAAAATTATAGGAGCTTTTCAGGAGATAGGCTGTGTTCCAGAAGGATTCTGGAGCAATGTGTTTAGCACCTGGTTTATACGTTTGAAGACTTGTATTTTTCCCAGTGGAGATTACTTCGAAAAAATTAAGTATTTTGTACCGCCTTAGTACTATAACTTAAAAAAAAAAGGAAAATGCGTCTGGTGCATCTGTTTGTCTAGCAATATCCTAACAGAGTATCGTCTATACCTCTAGTGTGATGCGATAATTAAATTCCACACAAGAAAAATACATAATTTTAACCGAACTTATCTGCAGTTACTTTACTGAATGCTTTTATAGTTGATTTTGTTCTTTTTAGATATTCTCCCTCAAAACTGGATCCTCAACGATGGAACGTAGAAACCAACCGTGACGTTATCCTGAACATGTTTAGCGACGCTCGGTCCTTATCTCCAATTATCCGTTTTGCTGACTACCAGTCGAAAGCCAACAGCCAGTCCTACTTCTATGTGTTTGGACATAACTCTGTCAGTTCTGATTACGCTGCTGTAAGTATTTATAAAAATGTACTTCTTTTGTGTCTATTTTTACTTCTTTCGTTTTTATTGACTTTAAGAAAGGGAAGAAAATCAATTTTTTTTATCTAGATCCCAATCTGGTCCCAGCTTGTAATAATGTACAATCTTCCTAAATAAAAAAAAAAAAAAAATCATGCTTATAAAATAACCTTCTCCTTTTTCACTGATTTTTTATGCATATTACACAATATTTCATTCGTTTTTTATTTATTACTATTCTCATGGAGGTATTCTCATGGTAAGGAAGATCTCATATAATCTTATGTAAAATAATTATCTTATAAAAAAAGTATCACCGGCTTCAATTCGCCTCAAAATACCCAAATCGCTTCAAGTGTGCCTATAAAATTTTAAGAGTTCCCTCGATTTCTCCAGGATCCCATCATCAGATTCTGACCCAATGATCATGAGACCACCTAGAAAGTATACCCTTTCAAACAAAAGAAGAATTTTACAAATCGGTCTAGATGTCTTTGAGTAATCGGTGAACATACATACAAAAACATACAGTCGAATTGAGAACCTCCTTCTTTTTGAAGTCTGTTAAAAATCAATGTTTGTTTGTCCATATTTTATCCATTGCCGTACCGCTTATCGTAAAATGTTGCATACGCGTTACCAGGGACATAGCAAAGAATATAGGGTATTATTATTATTATTGATTTGAGTGCCTGGTGCTACCTCGACCATTTCTGGTCTTTTGTAGCGCACTTCTGGTTTACAGTTCACTGCTCAGACTTATGGCTTCGAGAAACCTCCAGATCCTATCTTGTTTGTATTTCCTGCGGTTGCATGATGTGCAACTCTAGGTGAATACTTCGGTGCCGCATTAGTGGGCCACAAGAGCATAAAATATGCATTGCTGTCTCTTCTGTTTCTTGACAGAATCTGCAAATTGTGTTTTCACCCAATTTTAGGTTGAACATATGTTTGTTCAGTTTGCAGTGTCCGGTGAGGACTCTTGTAACTGCACAGGTTTTGCATCTTTTGAGCTCCAGAAGTTCTTTAGATACTTTATTATCATAGCCCTTTATTATGGCTTTCGAGTGTCTTAGATCAGTCGTGGTCTTCCATCTCTTAATAGCCAATGATGTATATTTGGCGTTTATAATAGAATACGCTCGCTGTTTGCTGATGCCGCAGAATGGTTCTGGGCCATGCTGTCGGTTGTCAAATCCAAATTCAAATTCAAAATCATTTATTCAAGTAAGACACTAAGTGACATTTATGAACGTTAAATTGAAGCTAGAGTTAAAATCATAGATCGGCGCAAACAGACACCACAGCATGTGCTGGATTGTCGAAGTAAATTAGGTGAAAACACCAAAATCTACTGCCTGCTATAACTATAATATGCATAAGCATGCATAATATAATCTGTAACTTCCAGTTACCAAAATGCGTAGAGCCTTATGAGAAGAATACTGGCAAAGAAACTCATGGCCACTCTTTTTAAAAGTCAGATCTTCAGGTACAATAGTGTTAGTGTTACACGAAGGGTAAACAGGATGCAAGCGTATGCCACCTGAATTTCATTTTATTGAAATGCTCCAAAAGCTAACGTACTAAAAAATCAAAATCACTCAGTGATACCGTTGATGGTTTGAACTTATTAAACATAGAAATCATTCAAGGTGCACATCTACCTTCATTCAGTTACAAAATCTACTGTTAAAAATAATTCGTGACTGGATTAAGAGGCTAGAGTTGCAGTTGATCGAACCAAAATAATAGTATAGGCTAAAGCATCGCTGACTAGGCCGACCAGTCACCCCAAGCAGCACCCGTTCACGCATGTCTGCACCAGCTCTGGCGAGTTCATCGGCTTTTTCGTTGCCATCGATACCTGAACGGCCTGGTACCCATCTTAATGTAATTTTGTTTGATTGCCCCAGTGAGTTCAGGTTTTCCTTGCAATTTTGTATTAGCTTTGAGCTAGTCTCAAAATTGTCTAGTGCCAATAGCGCTGCTGGGCTGTCTGAGTTGATGTGTTGATTTTTTACTTTCCTTTCAAGGTTGATCTCCACTCACATGTTTAATGCAGAGAGCTCAGCCTGAAAGACAGAGGCCTCTGCCCCCAGGTTGGCGCTCCACCTGAATTTTGGTCTCTCTCCGTAAATTCTACAACCTACATCAAGGCCTTTTTTGGACCCGTCGGTGTACCACTCGTGACTACCATTTTTGTTAGATTGAAGGCTTTCCAGTCATGTATCCCTCTATGGTATGTCTACTGTGTACCTTCTTAGGAAGTCGATCTCTGCTTGCATGTCATCCGCTGGCATGTTCAGAAATTTTATTCCGAAAACCGACTCTTTTAGTGAGTTTAGTGTTCGTGATTGCCACTTTGGTTTCATCTGTGTACAGTATCCTGAATATGCTTTTGGCAGCTTCTTTTTGCACATAGATGCTGAGCGGAGTCAGGCTTAGTAGTGCATTTAGAGCTTCCCCTGGCGTCAAGGATGGTGCACCAGTGGTTATTAAACAAGCCGTACATTGTAGGCTGTCTAATTTGATTGAGGTAGTTGTTTGGCTTACCTTACGGCACCAGACGGCAGCTCCATACGTTACGATTGGCCTTGCAATTGCCGTATATAGCCATAGGGCAATCTTGGGCTGAAGTCCCCATCTGGCGCCAGCCAGAAAATGCCATCCTCCCCCGGTGATTTGATGGGCTTAAATTTGCTTATAACCCATTTTACTTGGTTGGGCCTGAAGATTGCACTGGCCAAGTTCCAGTCGGAGTTTTGTACCCTGTGGATGGAGTCCTTTGGGTTGCAATCTTCGTTATCGTTTGGGTACGATCCTGGGAAGTGGGTGATTCTTAAAAGCTTCAGTGTTTCCTCTTCTGTGGTCGTGTAGGTGTTATCTGGTTTTTTTGAGCAAACCTAGATAGCTATTTGGTGTCTTGGCGAGTACTTTTTGGATTCTTGCAGCTTTGTGCGTTTGTGCAATATCCTGGCAGAAACGTCGCCATGACGCTCTTTTGGCTTTTCTGATCTTTTTGTTGTACTCTGTCAGGGCTTTCCTATACCGTTCCCACTTTTCCGGTTTGGTAGCCCTGTTGAAGGTACGTCGTGTGGTTTTGCTTGGCTTTTCCAGCTTTTTGTTCCACCATGTGGTCTTATTTTGATTTCTCTTTCGATTCTCTTATTGGGCAGCTTTGCTCGTAGGCGTTTTTAATGGCTTCAGCCATTATTTTCGCGGAGGTATTGAGAGAATCGACTGATTTTACAGACTTTGGAAATTCCTTTATGTGTTCTTCTAGGAGGCTTTTGTAGGTCTCCCAAGAAGTCATTTTGGGGTTCCTGAGTCTATTAGGCTCTGATGTTATTGAGCCTTGTATTCCGAATACAATGTGTCTATGGTCGGACATAGAGTTTTCGCTACTTACAGACCAGCCGGTAATTTGTCTTGCAATTTTCTCTGCAGCGAAAGTGATGTCTAGGACCTCTTTTCGAGTTTTGGTGACAAAAGTAGGGGTACAGCCTTTATTAAGAATATGTAGGCCATTGGCCATTATGAATTCTAAAAGTAACTCACCCCTGTTGTTGATTCCGGTGCTTCCCCACAGTGTGATGAGCATTGGCGTCGCATCCCACGATCAGCTCCGTCTTTTGTTTTCTAGCGTATTCTACAACATTTGACAGTTCTTCTGTGGGATCAGATTTCTCACCTGGTAGATAGGCCGAGCAGACAAGTACTCTAGCTGTACCTGACCCTTTGAGATTGATGTAAGCTGCTACGGTGGGGTTTAGGGGTGGTCTTGGGGTTGGGGGAGTGGGAGTTTGGCTTAGGGGAGGGGTGATTGGGGGTTGTGATAGGGGGTGGGGAGGGAGCTTTTGGGAGTGAAGGAGGGGTATTGGGTTGAGGTTCTGTCGGTGGGGAAGTGACTGAAGTCGGCTGGGTGGCACTAGGTGCGCCTTTCAGCCGGAAAAGGACCTTCCTGCAGCCGACATTGACCTTGAGGTCCTTACTCCAGATAACCTCAGCAGAATGCTAGTCTATGGACAGCGTAATTAGTATGCCGTCCTTTTCGGGCCTTCTGCCGAAGATTTTCCAGAGTTCCGGTCTCAGTGCTTCGTTCTGAAACCGGATGGCCTTAAGAACAAGGTCAATGTCTTTGGCCTCTGGGTTGGGTATGAAGGACACCGCTATGGTTGGTTTAGTCATGTCCTTCTCACTAATTAGTGAGAGGCACGCAGCTTTCCAGGGTTTTAGCGGTGGCACTTCCCTTTCAAGCCAGGCCTTCGCTTTCGCATCATCACAGACGATGCAGAGCCAGCCCGGCTTAAAGGTTATTCCCCCAAAGGTTGGTCCTTGTCCCGGTCGACCAGTCTCGGTGATGCGGCGGAGTATCGCGTTGTACAAGGCCTCCATCCTTTTCTCCGTGTTCGGTTCCGAATCTCGGATCCCGACTTTGGTCGACTTGACTGCCTCCGTGTAGGAGGCTGTGGGCAGAGCTGTCATTGTAGCCAGCTCTTGGTTTGAGTAGGAGTCACGGCTGGGTTTCTCCTGTCACCTTTGGGTCTTCCTGTCGCTACCCTGTGGCGATTCCTCCTCCGAGCGCGTTCTTTTGATGGCGCGCTTTGGTGTGGGCTGCTTAAACTTGTGGCCGAGAGCTTTTAGTTCAGCAAAGCTGTTGCTGCTAAGCTGTTGAGCTTCGTCAGCCTGCACACCTATATCCAGGAGTGCGAGATATCGGATCTTCTTAGATCCTTTTAGCGCTCCTCGATTTTGGCGACGCCTGGCAGCCTTTGACGGGGTCGGGCTCCTGAGGAGCCTTTCCTCGTCTTTGGCTTCCGACGACGTCACCGTATGAGGCGTTGGGACAGATTGCTCCATACCAACAGCCAATGATTGGGTCACGGTAGTTCAAACATTTTGGTTTTCCATGTTGTTCCCACGTGTAGCTAGGGAAAAAGGGTCGGCCCCGGCACCGCATACGGGTAGGGCTGATTAAACCTCGAGGTCACCTGGTATCGAGGGCCACCGTTTGAGACTGAGCTTCCCCTGAGTCACACATCCATCGGCACGGTACGGATTACACCTTGGGTTGGGTTTGGGGAAGGGGTTGGGTTGGTGAATGGGTTGGGAGCTTAGGAGAGGGTTGGATGGGTTTTTGGGGAAGTGGGAGAAGGGAATCACCTGGAGGTTTCAGTTTGTGCCCGCATCAGCTGAAGGCTGATGCAGACACGTAACAGGTGGCAACCGCGAGAAGGATGACCTCCAGATTTGCCTTGGGGATCTTAGCTGACCTGCGCTCTCCCCCAAAGCCATACGCCAACTTAGTTATCGGACAGATAACTAAGCTAGAGATTAGCCTCAGTTCACATGTTATTATACGCAAAAAGTGAAATAGGCCGCACTCCACCCTTATATAGGGTACCTTACATCCAGAAAAAAAAAATTCCCGAGGTAAATCCAACTCCGCCGGTTAATTTTTTAAACTATGTAGTGCCAGCGGCCCACCTAGTATTGAGTTTTAAACGCTGTATAGCTAAGCCGCTGTCTACCACGGCCAGCTATGTCCAGCTGCCAACCCCAATAGAATTAATATAGGCACAATTTAAATCGCATATTGCAAAAAATAACAAAAGTCTTACAATAAGCCAAATTTGTATGACGTCTTGGGGATACTGATAACGCAGTTAATAAAATCATTTTTGATATAGAAGCCGTTTCAAAACTATCCTACTGCACAACAAAGTTATAAATTTTCAAACAAATTTTTCTGAATAAAATTCAAATAGAATGTGCATTTTAAGCAAATGGAAAGATTTCACGAACGAAATGTATTTCCTGATGTCAAATCGACTTTCGCATTTCAGTTGGAAACACTAGACTAGTAAAACGTATCGTGAATGCCTTTTGTTCTGGTGTTTGAACAATGGAGTGTAAAAAACTATTGAAACACCACCCTTTTTTTAGTTTCAAGTCCATCGGAACTAGTGTCGAAAGTAATGATGATGGTGAATTTAATGGGTTTCAAATTTGACGCTGTGGATGTATTTTGAGCTTTGTTCACATTATATTTTTAAATACTTTCAAGTCATTTTGTTCAGCGAAAAAAGTATCCGCTTTCCTGGTGTCTTATCATAAGTTAAAAAGAATGAAGAATGAAAATCACTAAACAATTATGAATTACTTCAAGGCCCAATTCACAATAAAGCTACACCATAACAGAACAACTGAGTACAAAATCTTATAGTAATCCATCTCGATCACTTATTCCAAAAAACTAACACAGTAGTAAAATGTATTATGTATATTATGTAGTAACACCATTATTATAATGTTATTATCATTTCAGCTCAATAAAAGCGTCCAAGGAGAAGAACTTCCATATGTTTTCGGAGTTCCACTTGGTCTTACAAACACACATTTTAGTGTCGAATACACACAACAAGAAAAACTTCTCAGTGAAGTTGTTATGAAGATGTGGACCAACTTTATTAAAAATGGGTAAAGTTCAACGAATTCTTATTTAAATCTATGAAGAAAGTTGTAGGTCATCAAAAAATAGGATGCGTACGCAAAAGCGATGATCAACAACGGAACTGCTGCTTGAACTCAGTTCAAAAAAGTAAATAGTTTTAGTCTAAATAAGATACCAATAACTTGTGTATGACTGTTAGAGTATGCCCTGGAGCGTTATAATCATCTTCGTACAAAAAGTGTAAGAAGTTTTATTGTTGAAATAAAATCTTTTAAAAAGATACTATTCTTTCAGCAGAAAGCACTTTGTTACTAAACTTAGGGCTGGTGACCAACTAAAACGTGCTGTTCTATATTGAAATTATAGCAACGGTTGATGTTAACAACTCTTTCATCCAACAAAGTCATTTTCAGGTCGTAGATTTCGATAAAAAAAATTGCCTGTCTATGTCCCAACAGTAGTTAACGTGTCAGGTATTAGAGGGATCGTGTCATCTCTATATAAAAATGGGAACAGGAGCCGCAAACCGTAAACAAGGTGGTTTTTTATAGGCGCTCCAAGTTTGCCAACAAATAATATGCTTAATATGTTTAATAATCTCATATTTTAGTAATAAAAAGTGTGTATTTGAAAAATGTACACTTACTAAAATCACTGAAAGGTGCATGCAGTGCACTCTAGCATGCAGTTACAATAAGAGTTTTTGAAAAAAAAAACTATGCATTTACAAGTTATGATCGATTGAATTTCCAGGTATTTTCGATTCCGTTTTTTATGAAAGTAGGTGGAATGTGTAAAGTTAAAGATTTTAAATCATCCATATTTTTATTACACCCTTAATTTTGTGGTTTACACAACCATTGTATAATGTTGCCATATTTTTATATATATTTTTTTAATTGCCACAACTATAATGGAAGGGTAGGCAAGCACTATCGAATTCCATTTGATGGTCTATGGTCTCTGCCTATGGTATCTTCCTACCCGGAATGGAATAAGACGTGGGAACATTTATGTACGTAACTAAAAAGCAAACGCTAGCATCTCTATTATCAGTAACATTATACCAGGCCATTTAGAAAGTTTAGAAAGTTAAAAAAGATTCGAGTTTTTATATATGAATCGTTGACGGATTATACTTTATTTTAAAAATAAGATCATTTTCGATAATTATAGTGTTTTTCTAATAAATACCAATCTTGAGAATATTTTAACGTGACGATATTTTAAGATTTCATATGTGGCTTAAAACCGGAACAATCGTTTGCTAACTTCAAATTGCATTTGTAAACGAAGGCCCTTTTAAGGCAACTGTGAAAGTGAAGCAATTGAAAAGTACAGAGAAGATTGAATAGTTATTTTTTTCGCTGTGTCAAGATATCTTTACGGGATCAAAGAACTATTAATGAGGATTACTATACTACCAAATGCTTGCAAGAAGTGTTCACTGCTGCAAACTACCGAATATGGGACGCGCTTTTGCTTCACCACGACAACGCACCCGCGCATTCGTTGGTTAAAAAAAGGGACTTTCTGGTCAAAACACCGGTCAAAACTGTGTCAATAACGTAAGGCTTTTTCCCTAAATTAAAAAATCAACTCAAATGGGAGGATATAAAAATTTTATCACTAGAAGATGAGTTAGCCTTCGAGCACGCTGTGGAGAAAATGTCTGAGGTGCGTGTGAAAAAGTGCATTGAAAATTTGTTTAGATGCATAAAAATTTGCATAAATAGTGGTAAAGAGTTATTTGAAAAGATACACATCTATAGACCTTATTTTTTAAGTTTCGCAAAATTTGCTGAGTGTCCCACGTGTGTTCATATTATATAGACAGTGAAACAAATTCCTGTTATTTGTTTTTCTCACTTCCTAAAATTCAATTTGTTTGTATTCGGTTACATAAAAATAGGTTTACCAAAAATAAATACGGCAGCAGAGCGCGAGCTGTAACAAAACATTTATATAAACAAGGGAACGTTCTAGTAAAAATATAGCGTAATCTTGTTATCTGAACCTATTTCGTAACTCTGTGTCACACGGTGGTAGGATTTTAGTTATTGCTACAATTTCTGGCTCAGTTTGGTACGCTTGTATGCTACGTTGTATAAATGGGCTCAGCCCAATTCTCTTGATTTGATTACCTGTAATGACGTGGTAACTATCATTACATTATGCCTCTTTTATTTTTTTATTGTGAAATGGCATAGGCGTTTGCCTTTAACTCACCTGATGGAAAGTGACGATGAAGGCGAAGATGGTACACGTCTATCCAAGAGAAACCTATTCACTCTAGACTTTAGCGTTCCAGGATTATAATTGACCTTACTTACATACCTTGGCGACTCGAATAAAAAAGGAGCTGTCAAAGCGTTTAACTCGACTTTTTGGTGACAGCGAAACAAAAAACTATAAAATAAAAGTAATAAAAAAATATTTTTAGTTTCGAAAGTAAGAAAAGGAGGTTAGGAAAATCAGTGGTAGAAAAGTGATCACCTCGTTCGACATGCTTATTCTGATTTAGATGCTATTTCAAACGTACACATTAAGGGCAAATTTGGAGATAATATCAGGACTTGGTCTCTTAAGTGTTATATTCCTCATACATGAGTTGTAATAATTAATAAAAAATTTATATAATGCATTTATTTTAATAATACATAGTAAAATGGAATAATTATGCCAACTTTTTTATTAAATTTTAATAATGGCTTTATCTAAAAATCTTGAGCAATTAAATGTGGCGGCACAAGATAGAAATTAATGAATATTCGCATCTTAAGATTTTTTTGTCGGATTTTAAATTAGTAGGCCACTTGAAATCGGCCACGGAAAAATAATGTACTTTTACAAGTTAACAACTAATCTGGAATTCGCATAGTAACTGATTTATGATATGATTTTTCTCATGTTCACAAAATAAAATAGACTAATTTAGTACGTTACAAAGTTCTTACAGGATCAAAGCAGAACTAGAAGTCGTAAAAAGTCAAATTGGGTCTTCTAAGATACTACAAAACCGTTACAAGGCCAATGTACTAATGCTATAGCTATAATTATGTAGGTATTGTAGTGATGAGACCTCTCGCCACCGCTTGCATACTCCTTTGATTGGAATAATAATAATCTTTGATACGCGAGAGGCCTGGACTGGTGGCACCAAACTCGAATTTAAGACATGTTCGAAATATATTATGAAGAATAAGAATAGTAGAAAAGACAGTCGCCCGGAGGACAGAAGACGGTCGTGACGACTGTCGTGCTAAAGGTGCACGGAATAATTCAAGAATTAATATTTATAATTAATTTGTTGAAAGTTATAATTGTTACATGAATAATCTGATCCTGATTATATCGCATAGTGCGTTTGCCCGCTCTTTTAATTTTCCTCTTCTAGATAGAACCTATCGTGACTGGTTACCGTAAAGCCCAAAACTTTATACGTGGTGGAGTACGCCGCAGTTATTTTAGAAGAAGTACTCCACGCGTTACAGTATATATACGGGAATTAACGCGATCACGGAATAGGAATACATACATCTAAATTGCCTGACGTTTCGACCAGGTTACACTTGCTGTGGTCACAGACTAACTCATTGCTAAAAGCGCATTGGTGACATTTATTTTTATAATACGAATTTTTGGTAGTTGGGGGGTCACACAAATAAATGGAATAATTAACGCATTGAAAATGTTGGTTTTTATTCATATGTATTATGTATACTTCCTACAGGTCTCCAAATATACAATCACCTGTAAAATTCTTTAATCTGGATAAGAGACAATGGAGCCTCTACAATCTTTATTGGCCTGAGTATGATTCTGAACAACAAACTTATTTGAGATTCGGTAAGATAATTTGCTGTTATGTTTTTCTAACAAAATTAATTATACAGTGTCTTTTTTATTTTAACTTTGATCTTCACATTACTCATTATATGCTGGACTTGTCTAAAAGTAAGTTCTCCATTCGTTGTGTTTGTAAATACCAACATATGTACACCAGGTACAACTGGATTTTTGTTTTAATCTGCATTATTTGCTTAAGTATTATATAATTAAGAAACTCTTAACCAATTAAAGTGAACTGCAGTTTTAGATATTGCCTACTGGTATTACCCGCTCTGTAAAATAACTATCAACAACCAAGTCAGGGATTGATATTAATTTTACAAAATAATAAAATAAGAGTAAGGCTTTAGAATATTTACATAAATAAATTTTATTGAAACTAAAATTAAGTGTAAAAGCAGATCCATTTTCTATTTTTTACTTTGTAATGCAATTATATATTATATTTCAAGAGGTTATTTAAAGTGATGATGTATTTTGTATCTTTATAGATATCCCACCGGGGCAAGAAGCAGCATACAGGTCAAACTTTACAAAGTTCTGGAGTGATACATTGCCAAAACAGATGAGCGGATTTATAGTGGACCCATTATATGAATACACACATAAAATACAGACCACACAGCGACCAAAGCACGTAGTAACCAGACCAGTCCACAAAAGCACATACAATCATCCAGGTACATCTTTCTTTTATATTACAAAATTGTTAGTTTTCATAATTTTCATGCATTAATGTATACCTACCTATATATATAGGTTTAGTTAACCTTAAGGAGAAGTTCCCTGACAAATAAAAAGATCTCCTCAACAAAACCCGCACTGTCCAGTGAAGCCGAGCAGTATAACTGTTGCTCATAACATTTCCAGTCATGCTTATTTGACCCTTCTATGTTAATACGCCTATTAGACAATAATTATTATTACTTGCCTTCGCGGTAAAGAAAAACAGAATGAAAAGTATGCATACTTGAAAGTTCTACACAACGACGTTCTCAAAGGTATGTGATATCTTTCAAGCTACACTAGGCAAGCGTATTCGACCTTCTCATATTGAGATGGATCCATGCCCAGCAGCAATTAGGGAATCAACTTAAAAAATAAGTTTTAATATAAACGCGCTTACTTTATTTTTACAGATGACATACATAGAATATCGACACCACGTGTAGCAGAAACACCGCATTATTCCTCATCAATATACGGTAGATTTAGACCTTATTCGCAGCCTGTACACAGACCGGATACTAATTTTATATACAAGGAAATCATGTCCATTGAAAAGCCGCATCCCGTACCACCGGGAGTAATAGAAAAACCTTCAGCACAGACTACCACACTGAAACCAAAACTTAACATACCCGTTAAAACGTCGAGTGCCACCATTACGTTAATAATCTCATTGGGTATCCTCTTTCTAGCAGTTAATTTTGGGATTTGCTCCATTTTATATTTCAAAAAACGTAAACTTAGACTTCGAGAGCAAACACTTGACAGTTCTCGACAACCCCGTGCCGAAATCGGTGAAGTAGACGTAATCGGTCAAAAAAGTTCTAAAGATGATAAAAGCGCTTTACAAACTTTAAAAAATGGCTGCAGCGTCATCAAGTCTATGAGCTTTAATAAAACTAAAAGTAGTTCTAAGAAACATAAAAAGAAACCTGATGTCTGTAAAACTCCAAAATCAGATGACTCGGGAGGTTTCAGAGAAAGATTTCAATTGAGAAGACACTTATCTACTAGTACTTTGGATGCTCATACAAAAGTAAGGGATTGGATTGCAAATGAAGTAATGCATCGATGTTCCCCGGGCATTCTGAGAAAGTCAAATTCTGATTTGAACGAAAAACATATCACTGTAGCGAAGCCTTTCACTAGATCCGAAGAACTACTTTCAGACTCAAAGAGAAAAAAAGATGACTTAAAAATGAACGATAGCGTTAATTCCAAAAGCTTAACATCTAAAAGTCTTAGCAAAACTAAAACTTCTGAAAAAACAACTTCTACGTCGGCTCTTGGTTCACATTCATCTATAAGTAGTAGTACTAAACCATCTTTTAATAATTTAAAAAAAAATTGTAAATCCGTTGACTCTATAATAAGTAAAGATACCGAAAGTCTGAAATCTAAAAAGGTATCTGTAGCTATTGACGCTACACCCGCCGCTCGCACTAATTCTATACTCAATCAAGGACCAATTGAAATTTTAAAATCATGCGATTCCGGTGATCAAATACATTCCAATTCAGATGTCGTACATAAATTTAAAGAAAATTACACTAAGTCCGTTTTTGAAAACAAAAAGGATAAAGAAACTTTTACAAATGTTATCACTATGTCAGTCGAAGAAAAACCTTTGATAATTTCTCATAAACATTCCTCATCCGATCCTGTAACTGACGTTAACTATGACAAGCTAATAGAAAAAATGGAATATGGAAATATTGTGGACATTTTACCGCCAGTTACTTTTAGAAATGATATTAATGTGACGTCAAGAGAAGAAAACTCAAGTAATCCCATGACTGCTGAACAAGCCTTACAGCATATAAAGAAACGAAACTTTCCAAAAGTACTACCTGACTTGCCAAAAGCACAAAAACGATTGTCACTACAACCTAACTCATTGCAAACATTTCGTGGGTATTCTATGGAGAGTCAAACTGATCGCCCTCGAGTTCCACCACAGCCACCGCCAAGAACCACCACATTGGAAAGACGTCTTGCTTATAAAAGTACTAAACCTTTATCTTCTTTTGATGTTTCACAAGTAAAGAAAATCAATGAAGATGTTGTGCCAAAAAATTATGAAAATATAGATAATCTGACATCTTACCACGATATTCAGAAAAATGTATCATATGATAAAAATAAACCATTTGTCATAACAGATTCTACAATCATACTTCCGAAAGAAAGAATTCCAAGAGTTATAATAGCTTCAAGTGACATTCCATCCAAACAAGATCCAAAAATAGTTATTACTCCGTCCCAAAGTCAGATTGAAATACCAATGAACGTTCCTAGAGTGCGCCTGCCTGATGATTTTCATTCCATTCAAGGATCAACAACATCATTTTCTTCATTTTACTCTGACGATGACGATGATGAAAATGATAATGATGAAGCTTTTGAAGATTTTGAAAATAGTCTGATCAAAGAATTAGTAGGAGGCGTTGACTCACCGACAAACATGCTTGATTCAAAAGGCCCAGCAACGATTTTTGAAAAAAAACTAGAAATTGTACCCGTTAAGATAAATCATGGGAATGTTCCTTCAAAGGGGAAAAATGAAAGAGACTATGTGTGTATTAGCAATTTGCTATTACCAGACGTAAGTGATCTAGAAAAAACAGCTCAAATAAAGCCAAACTTAAGTTTGAATAAACTTCAACACCGCACTCAAAGTATTCACAAACCACCGGAGAAGGCTGTTAAAGTTAAGCAGAAAAAAAGTATAAGAACACCTTCCATTTTGAATAGACATGCAAGGAATAAAAGAGGTAGTGATAGAAGTAATAAGGATTCAGTGAAACTGGAACATTCTACTTCTGGTTCATCTAATGATACTGAAACCAGTACGGGAACTGTGAAGAGAGTTGATGTGAAGAAAGAGTGAGCTAACACTGTAGTATAAGATCAAATGTATTATTTAATATTTTTACCTCTAAGCATTTAAAAATTAATACCGCAATGTATTGTTTCCATATATTGACATACAGTACATATAAGGACTCAATGGTCATTGGAAAGGTTGTTCTGTAGCCACCAGTATTAGCATATGTGTTCCTAAAACAAAATGATCCTTTTATTAGACGAAGTGTTTTAGAACTTGTGTGTGACGTCAAGATCTCGTAGTTATAATCAAATAGCATTGTTTTGTAAATATTAAATTTTACGTCATAATTACTTATAAAAAACTAATAATGTTTTATAAAATAGAATTTCACATTAATTAATTTAATTTTTTTTCCTGCATACGTTAACAAAATCAATTTTATTTTGTATTCAATGTAAAGTTCATACTACCATTACAATACAATACAACAACTAAAATATACATATGTATATTTATGAAATGTACACATAATTTTATAAAGTATCATTTATAGTTTAAGCATCCAAAAATATAAGTTTTTACATAATTTATATTATTTTTAGAAAATTATTATTTACTACCTTGTTTACCACTGTTTTGTCCAGGTTAGATTTTATTCCATTTACAATACTCTGTCTTTTGCAAGTGAAACAAAACAAGCTCTGCAATTATTGTCATGATCTGGTTCAATGAAAAGTGTATTTCTTATGAAAGTACCGAATCAATAAAATACATTAAATATTTGCTTACAAAATTTTAAACAGATACTTATATGCAACAATTACAGTACTTAATAAAACATCTTCGCGTACCCAAAAATATTGAAAGTATGAAATGTTTTAAAGAAAATGTATTATATATTCTAAAGTCTGCCATTGCTCTCGAATCCTAACAATAAAACCCACAATAAGTATTAAACGATATTCCCCAGCATCGCGAATCTCTTATTGTCTTTTGAAAACGTTGTTACTTCCCAAATGTCCCGAATTATACTATGATCTTGTTCATGGTGCAAGTCATAATCTTTTATTCTTTTTGTTAATCTTACGCGATTCAATAATACTTTTGATTAATAGCATAGTAAGTCTACGACAGGGGATAGTCAAATGCCTTCGTACCGTTGTTAACTACTTGTTTAAAAATATTCATTCTGTATTTAACTAAAGAAAACAACAGTAGAACTATTTTTTTGCTAATTATAATCAGAAAGCAAATTCACTAAAAGTGTTTTGCCTGAAAAGTAGAAAATAATAAAATTTGCAATGTTTCGTCATTGAAATAGTAGATAGTATCAGCTTGTTGAATTTATCATCATCTTCCTGCCCTTTTCCCAATTTTATTTAGGATCGGCGCAATATGTGAAATTGCAAAGGGTTTTGGCTGGTTTTTTTTTTATGGCCGGCCGCGTGCCTTACACCAACCCTTCTTTGGGAATTAAAATTTGTTAAATTGGATTTAATCGTCGGTTTCGAAAAATTCTTCAATAAGCGTCATACTATGATGTATAAACCTTTTAACGCTTAAATCTTATTACTTGTACCATCCAAAAACTTCCAAACTTTACATCCACCAGCGCTATCGTGGAGAGTTTGTAAGTGTAATTCTTGAATCATGACTCCCATTTGAGGCCCGTCATCAGAGCAAGCCAATTAGCCCCTGATCCTTACCCAGGCCAAAAACTTGGCCAATTATAAATTGTAATCTCCGGATGACAGGCGTTGTTGGACAATTTTGGATGATTTGTGATTTCTTAAAGAGCTCTGATAAAGGAAGATATTGCTAGCAATCCCATTACATTTGTAATACCACGAGATGAGTTAGCAAATGGTGTATGGTTTACTCGTATATTTTTGGCTTAGTAAAACCTTGTTTAGTTACGATACCGAAGTGTCAAGGTGTGATTCTTAAATTTCCATTAAGTGAAGAATGAATTGACATATAACAGCAATACCTATAAGTACACGTAATCAATAGCCTAAATTAGAAAAAATATTCGCTACGTTCGCGTTAAAAATGTAGATTCTGTAAATCACTTCAGGTAACTCTCGGGACCAGTACTTTTTTGCGATATAAAAGGGGTACATTTTATATCGCAAAAAGGTAGTGAGTCCTTTACTATACTCCTGACGACGTGTAAATAAAATTTAAAGATAATCGGTTGAGTAGGTAAGGCGTAAAAGCATTACAAACAAACTCGTATTCGTCTTCATAGTATTAAATAAGGATTAGTAGCACATCGAAATGGCAGTTTTATTACAATATAATTAAGAAAAAAGCACACTGATGGTTTACCTGAGCCTGTAAACCTCGCAACCTGTAAAGTGTATCTTAAGCGATTCCACCATTATCCTCTCCATAGAGCTTTGGCGACTGCACTCACCAGGAAAACAACAACACTGAGCAAGTATATAGTATAATATCAACGTCATTTTAACTACTTGAATACAGTTAATTAATAATTTTTCATAATAATAATAATCCCTCGCTCGGTAGTTTTTTGTAAAATCATATTTTTTTTTATATATATTTTTGGGGGCAAACGAGCAGACGGGTCACCTGATGGTCAGTGACTACCGTCGCCCATGGACACCTGCAACTCAAGAGTCACAAGTGCGTTGCCGGCCTTTGAGATAGGAGTACGCTCTTTTCTTGAAGGTTTGAAGGTCGTATCGGTCCGGAAATACCGCGGGTGACAATTTGTTTCAAATATTGATTCTGCTAGGAAAAAAATTTCAGGAAAACCGCACAGTGGTGGATTGCCAATTATCCAGGTGATGGGGATGAAAGTTTTATCGCGTTGAACGATGGCGAAACATACATAGTGAGAGTAAAAACGTTATGACAATATAATCATCACAAAATCAATACAAAGAAATGAATAATTGGGCGGCAATAATAATAATTAATATCATAGGTACTGCCCACTTTTCCTGTAAGAAAATGGGCTGTGCCGTGAACTATTGTAATTTAGAATATCTAGTGATTGATAAAATTTAAATCATATTTTTTATACATACAGATACATATTTTATACATTGCAGGAAACTTCATTAAGTTGTAAACCCCTATCAGTGTTGGTAAATAGGGAAAGAGAAAAATAGTTTTTGTGCTTTTTGGTTCCACGACGTAACTGACACGATGAAAGATTATTGTATATGAAAAAACATATAGTAAACACAGGGTTTTTATTATAATATAATATAATATATGTGTACAACAGACTTAAAAATTCTGCTCAGTTCTTGTAGGAATAATAATGGAGATAAAAATACATTTAAACTGAGCTTAACACTTAACATCAACAGAAATTTACTACAAGGAAATGTTTTACTATTCAACATTCGCAGTGAATTTACTTTAATCGCTTCATATTTTTGCAAAACAGCGGCGGATGAAACGAGTCCCGTGCGGTTTGAATGAAAAAGCCCCTAAGATGATACGAAGTGGAGACGACTCGACACGATCACTAAAACAACTTCCAAGTATTACGATATTTTTACTAAATTCTTTAGGGAGGGAGCTAAGAAAATGGTAATTGTAATTTTACAAGATAAATTTGGTGAAATATTTATATCGGTATCAAACTAACTCTGTTAAATATAGATAGGTGAAATTATACATGGGTTAACTGAAATATGTACGCGACTTTAATAAGCTAATGTCTTAATAAATGAGTTCCCTAGTACGTTATTAAGACATTGTTGTTAACTTTCGAAAATTTTTTTTTTGTGTAAACAAACAAAACGAAAAATATTCTTAGTTATTTTTTTAAGCCAGTAAGTAGTACAAGTATTTTAACTTGCAATGTTTGTTTGTTTGGATGATTGAATTCTGTACTAAGGATTGGCTCCAGACGGGGAACACCTTACATGTCAATATAGAGACGGAACTTTATATACGCGTTACATTATGATAGTCTATTTTAAAGTTCATCACGGTCTCGCCACAGGGCCTAAGACTAGGGAACTTCTCAATGGTCAACAGTAAGATAAACTTTATATGCGCTTGAATTATGACAGTCTGTTCTAAAGTTGATCGATAAAAGCTTGATTTGAAAAATGATTTTTTCTTTTATTAAGTTATTCGAGGCTACGTAATAACGTATATATACAAGTTACAATAATTATATTTATTGACTCTTTTTTCATTATGCTTCTTACATGTGAGTTTTATTAAAATAAAATCAACAGAAAACTCAAATATCTCTTATTTTCATGTCTAAAGTGATAATCATAAATTACCAGCATTTTGTTTACTTTTGCATTCAAAACAGAATGTATACCACGACTGGTATTGTGTCACTAATACAAAAATTGAAATATTTGTATATGTAAGTGGTAATGGTCGAGCCAGGCTTATTTTTATTCAAACTGTTGGACTCCGACACACTACACTTACGACGTCCGTTGAATGCTGTCGAGTGTGTACAAATTACTAGTATTCTTGTTACCCCCTCCAGCTAAGCAAAAAATGAACCCGCTGCCAGTGATGAAGTCTTCACAAGTCATCATCTTATGCATTAAATTACACACACACAGAACAAACGAACGTGCTCATCACGCAATCTTTGTCCTAGGCGGGAATCGAACCAACGATCTCTGGCTCAGCAGTTAGGATCACTAAGCATTAGACCTACGGGCTACCTATTACTAACAAGACTAGTATCTCATTATTCCTACCATACATCTACTTGACTGCCATTTTCTAACCATGAATCCAAATTTATTGTATAGTTAAAAAATCTGCACATGTAAATGTCTTTTAGCAATCGTTTTCATATTATGGTAAGAATTTATAGTTTTAAGATATTGTGTATTCCGCAGCAGAAACACTGTTACAACAATTTTATCGGAAAATTCCTTTTAGGGTGTCCTTTCGAAGTCTATTTAAACTTTAATATTAACATTCCTTTTCTATGCAAATATTTAAATAATTCAGGATCAGTTATTTTAATTAGACTTTAAGATTGAAGAATTCTGAGATTCGTAAATGAAAATTAATATAAAAGCAATATTGTAGAATTAAAGGGCACGTAAACATTAAGATCATCACTTGTTTAGTTTTTTGTTTTAATTTTTTAAGTAATTTTAATGAAGTTCTAAAATGAATAAAGCACAATTACTGCAGTACCAACTGCAACTCAAGAGTCACAAGTATGTTTCCGGCCTTTAAGTAGGAGTAAGGTTGGGGGGGAATAGGAGGAGAGGGGGGAGAAGGGGGAAGACGGGGAGAGGGAAGGGTTAAGGCCTCAGGTAACCTCACTTATTTGGCGGAACACAATGCAATGCATTGCTTAACTGCCAGTTCTCTGTGGGGCAGTGGTATCACTCCAGTCGAGCCAGCTCATACGTGCCAAAGCATGGCTCTCCCACAAAATGGTGGTCAATTTTCAAGCATAATTAACTAAGTTTTTAATGTTTTGCTTTATTTCGAAGATCAGTATAACTTGATCTGTCATTGAATCTACTTTCTGTACCATGACAGGTCAACGTATACACTGGTCACGTGTAGCTGTGGCTTAACTGTTTTAGGGGTCTAGCCTTTGATCATGTGGGCTGGTGATGCCAGGGCAAATGTAATGCCAAATATACATAATATATAATCTATGCCATAACCAAATATTTTACATCTTCCAAGAAAAGCCTTCACAAAACACGAACACATAAAGTATTAAATCATCTTATCGATAAAATATAGCTTCCGTTCCTTGAAGCAGTTTCCAAACACTATCTTCATAGTCACGGAATGTAATAAAACTTTATGATACAGTGCGGCTTCTCCACCGCTAGTTTTTAATATTGTACCGTATTATTGGTGGATTTAACGTTAAAGATCGCTTTGAATCGAAGGGTATGGTATCTCTACTGTTTAATATAGTTAATTTAGTGTTTACCTACACGAATAGTATTAATTACTTGCTAATCAACTACATGTCCAACGAACAAATTCTTCACTTCTTTTTTTTCGTTAAACGTTTTGTATGTTAATTCTGGGACGCGGTTAGGTTCAACAGAGTGTGTATTTAGCTTCAGGAAAATAGCAAAGTAATAATTTGAAACTAAAACAAGGAGCTATCCCTAAACCTGACATTTTCTATTGAACACGAATGCAACCAAGGTTTGTTTCTGCTTGGCCCGAGACGGTGGCACAACGTGTTCCGCGCGCGCCTCTCTAAACTAGAGGGGACAGAACCATCTGCACCTCATAGTGGGGTCGCCTGGTTTAACAGGCGACCAAGTCTGCTGGGGTTCACAGGGATTTCCTTTCTAGGGTACACCTGAGGCCCCGGCTATAAGACCCGATAAGGAACACTGTGTGGTTTTAGTCGGTTCGAGTCCGACATACCACCTCGCCGCCTGGCCCCGGTGAGGTGATGACCCTTGGGGGTTTCCACACAATTAAAAAAATAGGTTTGTTTCTGCTAGATTATCAAATATCAAAGGTATCTTCATGCCACCAGGCTAGCATCGAGGCAATAGGAAATTGGTTATCTGAGGGGGCTTCGAAGTTCAAGTGTACCTTAACTTCTAATTTCTTATCTTCTTCCTTAATCCTTAGATCTGAAGTATCTGGCGAAAAGCAATACGATCAGTCAGCCAGTAGAGAGTAAGTAGAGTAGTTAGTTGAATGTTAGTCCTTAATAGTGTATAAGTTATTTCTGTTGTTAGAAATAAAGTTGGATTTTTTATTCTAAAACAAATTTATTTTTCCGGTTAGCAAAACAGTAAAAAGGTCTCTTTTAGCTTTCCAATGTAAATACAAAGTAGAAGTTATTACACAGCAATGCGTAAGCAGTAAGGAAAAATTCTCCAACGCCTTAATGTTAGCTAAGGGGAAACGACAAAGACTAGTATTTTGTAAACGAAACCCTTTTTTGTAAACATTCGAAAAGTACTGGTAATCATAACTTATATTCTTTTTATTTTGAAACTTTATCGGGTCAAAAAAACTTGACTTGAATGTAAATATTATGGCAATAATCTTTTTTGCATAAATTTTCTATAAAGGCTAAGAAAATATTACTTTTAAAATTTCAATTAATCGGTGGGAGGGTGCTTGGGCAGAAAAACTCGTGGAGCACTTACGGTAACAGAAGTGGCTATGCCTCTTCATTTGCCTCTCCGAACAAAATTAGTTTCTTTTTAATAAGTTAATGATGACAGATTCCTGAAAACGTATGAGTATTAGATATTAAGGTCCCATGACCTCAGTTATCACCGCGTATATAATATATGTAATATAATAGGTATTCAGTGTACTTTAAATTCATGGAAAATGTGTAGCGCACTGTGGGGTGATACTCGGTACAGAGAAAATTGCGTTTAGTATATTTACAAACTTATCAACTCTTTTATTTATAGATATTAGGCTTTGTAAGCTTTTTGTGCGTGTGGAAACCCCCTCGGGCCATCACCCCACCGGGGTTTTCGGTGGGGCGGTGTGTCGGAATCGAACCGACTAAAACCACACGGTGTGCCGTACTGCGCCTTAAGTAGGAGGGATCCGGGAACAGCTTTTTATTAAGACATCCGGAAAGGCTTTGTAAGCCTGCCCTAGCTCGTGATGGATCTACCATAAGTCTCTTTTTGTTGGTTAGAGGTTTATTATTCGACTAGACATAATTTTCTTCATAATTTTTCGTTTTGCCTGCCAGCAGCGGCGGTATAACATAGAGGTCCGGGAAAGACAGTCGAATTTGATTAAACGTCCCTAAACCATCGCCTTAATTCCCTAACTATAATTGTATTTCATGAAACGCGACAGTTTAAAAGTTATTATATGTAGTTCGGTTCCCGTTACTGTGTAAGACCCATATTTCTTTAAACCTCCATAAATGTATCGGCATTTTTCATTGAAATTAAGGGTGAAAGGAAATTTGAAAAATCTGAAATACGCAATAAAAGATCCAAAATTAGGACAAGTTCAGTACTGAAGTACCTAACTTTGTAATGTTGAGAAGTTTTCAGGTTTATACTAATCAATTATTTTTCTATCTTATCATTTAGTTCTATAGATTTAGAAGTCTTTGTTAATAGAAAAATACATTACTAATTATGATTGTTTTGCATTGTTAATTACGCCATTAATTATTTTCTGTATCTCTTCTTCTTCCTATATATCTTATAACAAAGGGTCGTAAGCATCACGGTCACGACCTGGTCGGTTTATAACACGCTTTTATCACTTTCACTTGTTACGAACTATTTAATCAAATCTTGGAAATCAATTTTAATCTACTTCTAATTGTCTAATCGAAATTAAACTTTGTAAGTATATCTATGTAAGTATATCTATGTAAGTATATCTATGTAAGTATATCTATGTAAGTATATCTATGTAAGTATATCTATGTAAGTATATCTATGTAAGTATATCTATGTAAGTATATCTATGTAAGTATATCTATGTAAGTATATCTATGTAATTTGACTAACAATGCTATAATTTGACAACTTGGAGTTGATCTGATGATGCAACCAGGGATTGGTAAAGATGGCGATGGTCTGATGTCCGTCTGATCGTGAAACTCATTTTTTAATTTAAAATTCGGTTCGCAATTAAAGCGTGTTTTTTTTAATTTTACTAAACAATAACTGCATCAAGACTTAGATAAGTCTACTGGCTTTTAGTCTATTGGAATGAGGGTAGAATCCGATGAACGTAGCCTCCTTCATAGTTTTCATCTAAGGCTTACAACTATTTATTTTCTAGGTTAGGATTAAATAAAGCCATGTATATCAAGTATTTAAAAACTCTCAGTTTGCAGATCGTAAACAGGCATGCTGTGTTTTAGCTCTATAAGAAAATAAATAAGAAATGTTGAGAAAAGTATCTTAATATTCTAGTTGATGTTAATATTCCTTCATATATTCTTTAATCGCTTCACTGAAACTTTGAAATTCTCGACTTTCATTACATTTTTCTTGTCTCAAAATAATTAAATTATCAATGACCCACGTACGCAGACTCCTGGATCTTGTATTTTCAAGTGTCCAATTATTTTGAACGAGAGGAAGAAAGTATAGTAATGTATGTAGGGACATCATGGTAGATTATACGATAGCTTAAATTCGAAATGCGTATCTATGTGTCGAATTAATACTGCCCTAACAACGCCATCATTTGTTTGAGTAATGCCTCTATAACATCATAGAGGGAAAAATTCTTTGCAGTTTTTGGAGCTAATCCATTACATAACTTGATCTTAGTTAATTCAAGTACCATGTAAGTACAACAGAAAGGCCGACCTTCAGTTAGTTTAATGACTTGCAGTGAAAATCCACGTGCTAGCAATTGACAGAGAAATGTCTCTAAAATAAGGTTGTAGAAATAATATCAAAAATTAGTAGTTAAATATTTTTAAACAGTTAACTATGACCAGTTATAATTGCCACTGGAAATACATAGAAAAAGAGTTATTCGAACTGGAAATTTGTATAAAAAATTTCTTACAAATTTTACGACTGTTCTTAAAGGAACAATCGTAAAATTTGTCATCGATAATGCCTCTAACATTAACGATCTAGCCAATGACACCAAAACTTACACAGTCACAAATTTAAATTAAAACTTACTCGAATCTTCAGTACTCACCGCACAAAATTATAACGTCCCACAAAATGTTCCCGAAGTACAAAGTCAAGGCAAAAAAGTTGTTACCATCGAAAATTAAAACTTTTTGAACGCGAGCCCATTAAAAGTTTTCTAAAATTTATTAACGATCGACACGAAGAAACTCATTTGTTGGATGACAAGACTTCTTGAAACCTTAAAAAAATTATATAAGAGGTAAAATTTACTTTGTAGGCAGCAAAAACCAATTTGCTGAGATTTAAAGGCACATATTTATTATTTGCGGGTGAATCAATTTCTCTTTACACTTTAAGTAACCGATCAGAAGGTTGGATTTACTCGACTCTACTGACTGGATGCATGCTCGATCGCGATACTTCATGTGAAACCTACCAGAACGTCTTACTGAAGCTGAAAACTTTGGAATTTGTCCAAACTACAGGTATTTGATTACGTGGTATTTAAAAGCGAGTGTATATAAATTTAAGCTGAAACTTTTTTTTGTGTCTAAGCTAAGTTTTAATATGTTTTCCAGAAGTTTAAATAATATTCTTTAGGTGGTGGAGTACACCAAATTTTTGACGGAGAAATATAATTTATTTTTACACACTCATATTTAAGACTTTAAATGAAGTGCTGTTTTTGTTTTTGTTTTCTGAGAGTTGAAGTATCAAAACACCATGTGCATATAAATAGGAAAGCAATAGGATTGGCAGCGCACAAATGACACTTGTATCGTTGTGTCGGCTCATATGTATTATGTGTTTATTTATCCATATGTACTACTATTATACTGATGTATAACAAATCGATTATCTAATGTGATATCAATGCAGATGATTAGGCAACTATAGACATCTACTCATCTGCATTAATATCATTAGCATTATTTGTTCATAGGCACTCCTAGCACTAGCTAGTGCCTATGACCATAGAACACCAACTTTTTTTTAAAATCAGTAATATTTTCATAAATTGTATTGAAAAGTGCATAATATATGTTTTTCGAGGGATCGTTTTTTAAATAATTATAATGCTTAGAAAACTACTGATCAATTATTTATATCCTTATACAGATGAAAACAATATTTGATTATATTCATCTTCATTTCATTATGAAATAATCACAGTATCGAATTGTTTTTAAACTGTCGCGACTTGTGTTAACAAGTATGTTAATACTAGAGGTGTGAAACGGTTCTCAATCACCATTTACTTTTGAGAAGGCATGATACCTTCTTGATGCGATGACGTTCCGACCGAATTACATCGATCGTGGTCACGGGTGGACTGATGAGAGCGACCAACTACCCGCTCTTAATTTGCTGATTATAATAGCGGTGGCTATCATTTCGATTGGTTTTTTATACAGAGTGTTACAGAAATGTACGGTAATTTTTTAAGGTCGTACAGTAGACCCTGTAAGCGGCGGTAGCGTAATGGCTAAGGCGTCGGTCTTGCCATCGAATGGTTGCGGGTTCGAACCCCACCCAGTGCACTACCGACGTGAACCCACTCCTAACACAAGCATTTAGCTTAGCTGGAGGGTTAACAAGAATACCAGTAATGTGTGACCCACGTTGCTAGTATTCCTTATAAAAAAAAAAATCCTTATATAGAAATACAGAAAGAAAGATATGAATTTATTATGTACTCCTATGTAACAAGTTTGAACATGGCGTAAGCTAAACTAAGCTATGGCGTAATTTTATGGGGAAATAGCATAGATGTATTTACTCAACAAAAAAACGAATGAGAATTTTAGTGAATGTAGAGGAAATAGACACATGCAAGCCCCATTTCCATGAGCTAAAAATACAAACTTTGCCGTTTATATACATTTTCGAAATTTGTAAATTTGTCCGGAAATACCCGGAACACTAGACTAAGGAGAGAATATACAAACCAGATATACACTAAGGCTCAAAACTAGACCTAACCTACCAACCTCCTTAGCAATGCATTCCTCAGGTCCCTTGATCATGTCAATAAAAATATAAAATAAGTGGCCAGAGTCCATATAAAATGAAGAAAAATTAACATTTTTATAAATATACAAAATAAATTCCAAGTAAGCAAAAGCTGCTACATTATACAAGAAAACTTTGATGACAAACACTAATAACCAACAATTGACAGAATCTCTAATATTAATTTCTATTTAAATATGCCTATATAAAACAATAATTATTATGTACAATGATAATTATGTATTTACATTAGACTAACCCAATTTATGTTTGTATTGTGTATGTAAACGACATTATTTAACATATAACATTATAATATAACAATTAATATTTACATTGAATTCACCCAACTTATTTTTGTACATAAATATGTAAATGACATTTAATATAATATAATATAATATAATATTGACTAAATTAAAAATACTATTAAAAACAAATAAATATGATTTAAGAATGTATAATACCTGTGTGAATGAAACTTAATATCTGGTTGACATAATACGGATTTTTTTTATTATTATTTACAATTATTGAATCCTATTTTTGTGTGTATACATTTATAACAGAAGCCTGGGATAGCAAGTATATCTACAACAGATAAATAAAAGTAAATGAAATTACTATAGATGTGAATAATATGATATCCCACCACAGGAAACAGAACGAATAGTGCAATAATATCATATAACATATGTGTGCAATAATATATATCATAAACTTTGTCTAGGCATTAATAATAATAATTGTAAGAAACTCTTCCTCTCTCCTAACATTGTGCTGTGCCCGACAGGGTCTATAATTGTAACCTAATTATAAGCTTGACATCTGTATCACTTTATGGAACGCAATAAATGTATTGAGTATTGAGTACATAGTAACTGTTTAAACAGTAAGTTATACACACTAACATTACATTATGGTACTATTATATCATTATGACATAGTGATATCTAATATAACAAATAGATAGTATCTAAAATAGTAAACCCAAAATATTTAAAAATCTGGACTATAACATTAACCGACTTTATAAAACATTTGATGGAATAGAATTACCACAAGACCGTGACCTATGAGTTTTATATTAATAATAATAACAATGGTTTATTGAATTCCCACAGAAAATATACAAAATTTATACATGGTTTGATCCAAAAACTTTGTAGGAGGTAGGCATCCCAAACTACAATTAATAAGGTGTATATACGACGCCTATCGTATTCAAGCAAACAACAAACAGGCATACAAGAAGGATGAAGGAGGATGAATGTCAAAATAAACTTTCATTATGTCATATCGGTCACTGATAGTGATTTTGACACAAATTTAAGCATTTTTTTATATTCTTTATATTAATATAGATACGCAAAGTACATTCGCTCCACCAACTGCACTAATGTATTATATTAGAGATTAAGGAAAATCGAGTGTCGAAGATGAAGATTTAGATTAAAGATATCTGATACAATGTTCTAACTTATATTACTTACTAGCAGTGCCCCGCGGTTTCACCCACGTAAGTGCCGATCCCGTGGGAATATCGGGATAAAAAGTAGCCTATATGTTAATCCAGGTCTCCAGCTATCTACGTACCAAGTTTCATCGCAATCGGTTCAATGGTTTTGGCGTGAAAGAGTAACAAACAGCCATACATCAATACATCCATACATCAATACATCCATACATCCACACATCCATACATCCATACATCCTCACAAACTTTCACGTTTATAATATTAGTAGGATTATAAACTACAACTAAGAAATACATCAGTAAACCAGATAATTAGGAACTTCTAACTACATTATTCTTTAGTATAATCTTTTTCAGCGGAATACTTATTAGGTATATAGCTGCCTCAGAAGATTTAAATAACGAAACTTTGATGTCTTGTAACTGTAACGATATGTGAATAGCATAGACAAGTGAACAGTTCAAGAATTATATTATACTAGCAGCGCCCCGCGGTTTCACCCGCATAAGTCCCGATCCCGTGAGAATATCGGGATAAAAGTAGCCTATGCGTTAATCCAGGTCTCCAGCTATCTACGAGTACGTACTAAGTTTCATCGCAATCGGTTAAGTGGTTTTTGCGTAAAAGAGTAACGAACATCTATCCATCCATCTAAACTTTCACATTTATAATATTAGTGGGATACTTCTATTACTACATATAACGTCTAATGATCATCACGTAACATAACAATAATAAGCAATGTGTAATATATAGGCTGTTCCAGAAACGTCCGGTCATATTTTAGGTCATATACTAGACCCCGTAAATATCGTAAAGCTCTAACAATTTTAAGAAAATACGTGATTTGTCATACAGAAGTCTTCTTTTGAAACTTGAACTGTAACTTAATTACATCCTAATGTGAGTTTTATACTACTAGACAAACCGATTTTATACCCACAACAATGTAAAAGTGCACTTTACGTCAACTGGAAAACCAGAGTGAAAAAAGAGCCTGGGATAAGAAAGTTTAACCAACGTTTAACCTAGGCCTTATGCCTCGTCATTTGTAATCCGAGTTTTTTAACTTGAACATTTTTTTGTACTAAAAGGATCAATTAAAATATGTAATACGATGATATTACAACTCTTAAAAAAGTAACCATATTCACCTAATAAGCAGCTATTGGAGTGCTATAAACTCCTCAAAAAGTTTTTTATTATTATGTGGTATAGTTAACTAATAATAATAACTTGACACATCTTACACATGGCTGCCTGATCCCAAACTAGGCAGAGCCTGTACTATGGTAACCAGACAGCTGATAAACATGCTTATGTATTTCTAAATACATATCACTACATATTATAAAACAAAGTCCCCCGCTGCGTCTGTCTGTCTGTCTGTTCGCGATAAACTGAAAAACCACTAAACGGATTTTCATGTGGTTTTCACTGATAGACAGAGTGATTCATAAGGAAGGTTTAGGTGTATAATTTGTTAGGATTTTGTGTAAATTTATTGAAAAATGATGATGATTGTTAAAGATGTCTCTGCTACAAGTCCAAAGCCGGGGTGGGTTGCTAGTAATAGATAAATTACACCCAGGCACAGAACAAATGATCATGCTTATAACACAATTATTTGTCCTGGGTGGGAATCGAACCCACGACCTCTGGCTTAGCAGTCAGGATCACTAACCACTAGACCAACAGGCAAGTCAAACACGAACAAAAAACTTCACCCCTACTTCACAAGTGATACGTCTTTAAATAACATTGTACTCACGTCATAAAACTTTATTATTCACCATTCTTATTGTCATACAAGAAAATGACTCCAGTACAGACCACATGACCTATTTGCTAACCTAGACGATGTATTCGTACCACCTCACAACACTTAGTAGCACAGTAAATACTCCCAAGAGACATTTTCTTCTCGTTTGGCACAGATAAAATAAACGTTGTAGGTAATAAAGTCGCTTCCGAGTTAATTAAGAGGTACGTGTCACGGTGTGAACTGGCTAAATTAAAATACATAGCTCGCAAGTGCACGATGTTTTGAAATTAACTTTTCAGAGATTGGTCGTAGGCAGTGATGCGTGGAAACGTTAAGCCTCCGTATAATACTGGATGTAATTTTCTTGTTAAATTTTAATGGTTATTTTTCTTACGAAAAATTAGGTTAAGTTTAATGGAAATCGAGAAGAAAATTTAGAATTTACACAAGAGTTAAAAGAAATTGGCAAATCTCTCTAAAACATTTTTTTCGAAAGATTTGTAAGACAGACTAGAATTTTAAAATTTGTTTTTTGTTTCTTTGGTTGGTATGTCGCTAAATTTGCTTTTATATGTATATCGGCGTCGTCGCAGAAAAACGACGGATTTGATTTTTTGTAACTTTACAGGAGAGCACCCTAAAGTTATCAAATGACGTTTTATGTTTTGAAAACGGCTGTTTCTGTTAATGAAATCTGAAAACTTTGAAAAATGTTTTGTTTTATGATAAAGTATAATGTTTTCAGTAGGCTTATGTAAAAATTAAAAATCGTCAGAATATCAAATCGGCCGTTTTTCTGCGACTGCGACGATATATCTGATTATGGAAAGATTTGTGTCTATTATATTTTTAGCATATAAAGAATTTAGGAAAAAAATCAACACATGCTAGAAAACTAAAGCAGTTTTAAATGACATACCTATTTTTTTTGGTAAAAAAAAAACAAAACAAAAAGCGTTTTATAAGATTGGTTTGCTTGAAAAGGGAAGAACGCGTCTGGATCTGAGTTTTATATAAAAATTACTGCACAACAATTTGGATTGTCCAGCACTGCTTGGAAGCCTAAAGTTTCACTCCCCCAGCGATATACCTCGTAAACCTCGTACCTCGCAGTGATTTTTCATCCAATTCGAAGCACAATTCTATGATATAATTTGCCGATTCCCAGCGAGAGCTGTAAATAAATATTGCACAAATTTGATAGACATATTTGCCGACAAATTGTATAAATTTCGCAGATTATAATTCGAAAATTTACTAAACCAGCCACTTTCACTTTCAAACAATAATATATTTTAAATATAGTACTGCGATTTTTATATAACACCTATTTATAAGTAAATTATTGTTATTTATTTTCTAATTTATTGAAAAACGTCAAATTACACTTGTATAAATATATAATTCACATTTGCTGTTTTTTATATTGAATTCATGCTTTATTCACCTTTAATTATGTAATTAGTACCTACTAATACCACAAATTTTATTGTATCGTATGTAATGAATTGTATATAAGTGTTGCATCAGCTGGAAAATAATTTACGTCATTTTATTGTCGTATAATGTAATAAAGAAAATTTAAACACTATTTGGTAATTCTAAAAATGAAGACACAGTTAAATAATTTGCACAAAATATCACAAATGAAGCATACCACATACTGGGTAATTATTAGTATACGTCAATGGCTGCTATGAATTGTTATTATTATTTTTAATATTTTTTAAATTAAGAACAATACAGAAAACAATGGAATATTCTAGCAATTTCTGCTAATCAGCAAAACCACTATATGTATTTATCTTTGAACAAAATCAAGTCAAGTTTGTTCACCTTCGAATTTCAAATTAAGTCATGGGTTCTTTTATAGACCACCTTTTTCGTCGTCTTAAAGAATTCATCGTATTTTACTGCGGTCAAAAGTCTTGGAGGCGGAGGCCCCTTAATTTCTTCCGCCCTCGTATTCATAATTTGTTTACGGTCCCTTAAAAGTTTCTACTTTGCGTATTTACATAATCAAATTTTATACAAAATTACTGAAAAATGTAAATATTTGTTTTAATTTTGTCCACAGGCATTGTTACCTAACAAAGTAATGACGGAGGTGTACTTCGAATTTATTAGTAAATTGAATTAAATTATACGATTATTTTATTAATAAAATAATAAGCACTCTTTACTTTTATAAGCAGACATTTATGTTTCAAAACAACTATTATGTGGTGTTACGTTTTTCTGTTGCACGATTTTTTAATAGTCACACAGAAGGTTCCGACTTTAAACTGTATACAACTGACGGACACTCACTTCAGCAAAAGTATATCCCACTAATAATATAAATGTGAAACTTTGTGAGGAATGTGAGGATGTATGGATGTTTGTTACTCTTTCACGCAAAAACTACTAAACCGATTGCAATAAAACTTGGTATGTAGATAGCTGGAGACCTGGATTAACATATAGGCTACTTTGTATCCCTATGTTCCCACGGGATCGGGACTTTTGCGGGTGAAACCGTGGGTGCAGCTAGTACATAATAAGTGAAACACATTTACAGGTATTTTAGGATGTCTACAGTTTTTAAGTTCTGTAAAATTTAGTTTTGGTTCGAAACCGAAAGGCCGCTTCAGATTTAACCTGTTTTTGAATTTGAAAACAAAAATAATGGAACATAATAATACGAACGGATACGGATTTAAAAATGCATTTTATTATTTTAGAATTTGATTTGAAATCGTATTATTTAAATAAATAAGAGAAGTTGTAAATTTTAATATAATAGTTACGAAAATTTTGTGATGAAAATGAAAAATTTTTTTTTCAAAACGAAGCAACGTTATATTGTACTTAGTTTGTTAGTTTCAGTATTGATTTTTAATAGCAATCCTGAATTAATTTAAAATTATAGTTCTGAAAGTAACCAGTGTTTTGTTACACATATACATTTTCCAATAACAATGGAAGTTGGGTGCAATAAAGCGGATTTCTAGAATATGCCGAAGCTTAGTGTTGACGACATCTAGCCTAGGTATGACGGGTGAGGGTTGCCCGTTACCTACCACTTAGCAGCAGCAGGCCTGAGACGGTGCCGCGACGTGTTCTACGCGAGCCTTTCTAAATTGATAGGCCGCTATGATCTGCCGGGGTTTTCGGGGTCTTCCTTCCTAGGGTATACCCGGGTACCTTGCAATAGACTCACTTGTGATGGAACACCGTGTGATTTTAGTCGGTTCGATTCCGACATACCACTTCACCAGTAGCTGCGGTGAGGGTACCCATAGGTTTTTCCACAACATATAAAAAAGTGCCTCTGCATGGTTTCTGTTGAAATGGACTAAACAACTACGGTGTATATACTCGCAAACAGAGTTTAAACTTTGTATTTCATTGAGCATCTTCCAGACAATAGTTATTTCAGCTCTTATGGTAGAAACGGAATATTATGACCAGAGTCAGAAGGTCCATTTAAATCAATTTACTCGGAAATTAAATTGCAAAATAAATGGAGATATTGGCACAAAACATTAATCAATACGACTTTTGTCAGAGCATTATCAGTGGCATTATTTTTACCCACCAATGTTGATGGATGATCAGGATGGTAATTTTAAATAGTTTACAGCGCTTTATGTACATAAACAAAAAAAACTCAAGAAATTTGGAAATAAATATGCAAAAGGATTATAGCCAACGAAAGTGGTTATGAATCCTTGTTTGTAAACAAGGATCCATAACCAATTACAAAAACGATTGACGTCATCGTCATCAAATTTAAATCATCAGTTTAAAACAACATTTTTGGGAATATAGTATAGTGTAAAAAAATTTAGAGTTTGCATACTATGAAAGCACATTATTCTGTAGCCGTATACCAGCAATTCTATTTACGGTAGTTACACAAAGGACTCTTCTACTCCCACCGTCATTATGTATTCGGAGTATGCAAACAAAGGAATGGAATATTTTACACATTTCTCGATAACAGTGGTATAAAGATTGGAAGTGAGTACAGGCATTTTCTAAAGCAGCATATTATATAATATACTCATAAATTTTATATATAACGGGAAAAATGTGACGCAATATATCTTAATAAATTAAATCGTATCTTCCACTAAAAATAATGTAGTCAATGTTTAACATGACCTGGTGCCACGTCCGTTATACATTTGACACGTGAGTGATGAGTGCCACGTTGCCATGTCTTGCGTGTCAGAAAGAAACTCTGTCTTCGGAAACGAAGTATTAACGCCGCAGTGTTGCCACTTGTATCGAAATTTTAATAAAATTATGTTAAAGTGTAAGCAAAATTATTTTTCAAAAAGTGTTTTTATATAGATATAAAAATTTGTGTATAAAAGCTGTCGTGTGTTTCAGAAATAAATTATGTTTTTTTTTTACTTTCTTTCTAAATCGATCATAAAATAATCGTGGTCGACCATACCACATCTGTAAGATGGTTCAAAGCTTATTTTAAGTCCAATTTTCAGGTTTGACATGCACACTTAATACAAATACTACCCTCAATTTCGAACAATGTACGAAATCCATAGACACAGAACATAAATCAAAATATTATCAGAAAAAGCAAACAATCGGAAGCGAAGTCCGTCCAGTCGAGCAAAAAAGGCACAGGCTTACGTACAATATTACTGCGATTAAGTCCATAGGTTAGCCAGGCTGATTTTCTGTCTGTGACAGTTGTAGCCTTGTTCAGTTTTTGTTAGCATAATTATTGCACCTGTATTGTAGATATCATATTACTATACTTAATGCCTAAAAACAAGTAATTATCAAGATGATTTAGATAAAAAGTAAAATAATAAATAAACTTCCTTATTTTTTGGAAATAATGATATTGAGCGGCATCCAAGCTTACAATGTTTTTGCGGTATTTGTTTGCTTGATCTGTATATTAAATTTTTTATTTTTTTATTTCATAGTCTAACAGTTCTGTAATTTTGTTTTTGTTTTTTTCGTTAACCATTAATTAATTATGTCTTCCAAGCGGATATTTTTGCTTGTTATTAGCAATTAAGTTACCTATTTTATGTTTATGCCGTATTTTGTTATTACACGCTTTATATTAGCTTCACTTGTATGTTTGTTTGTAACCGACTATTTAGAGCGCGATTTTGACCCACTTTAAACAAACAGATTTCATTCAAATTTTGAACACCTGTCAAAGACCGATGACGATGCAATATTTGATTAGCGTGTTGTTTTAGTTTTTTAAACTATTTAATTATTAGTCTGTAAGCCTTCCAACCGGTCTTCTTGGAGGTCATTAAGGGAGGCCTAAGTCCAACAGTGGACGTCCTATGGCTGAAATGATGATGATGATGATGAAGCCTTCCTCAAAACAAAATAAATAAATAAAATAAAATAAACTAACAGTTAGAAGTCCATTGTGTGTTTAAGAAAGTATTTATGTAGTTTCCAAACCAAGATAGTAAAAACATGTTATGAAACTGTATAGTAACTGTATATACTATATACTATGTATAACTTATTTTATGAAATAGTTTTCTCCTATCAAATGTTTTTTTGACCTTCACGAAGTGGTGTACCTACACTTAGACAGCTAAAACTAAAAAGATTTTTTTTTTTATTTTATTCACTAATGTAAAATAGTTGATGCATGTAAAATATTTATTAAATGCTTTTGAAGTTCTATTTTCCGGAAGGTAGTCAAAGGATTTCGAACTTTCCAGTTTAAAACCCTCAAAGGCGTGTGTTCAGTTTACCTTAACTGCAGTGTATTAAAATGCTCATTCAATAGCTTCGAAAACATACTTTATACACCACACAATGATTTCACAACATCGAAGTAGATTTGTAATTTTACCGAAAGTACTTTAAAAATGAATATTGAACAAATAAATGTTTTGGAAGCTTTTATTTTAACAAACTCCGGTAGCGACTATCACTTTAGTATGTTTTTAATAAACGTTAAACCGATAGGTTCTGTGAAAACTTGTATGAAGTAACGTATTATGACGTCATATCTCGCGTGTGTTTACTGATAGTGCTTTGTTTTAACAACCGATGGAGTATATTATATACTAGATAAAAATCCGGCTTCGCTCGGGTGAAATGTGACTCATATCATAATACACAATATTTTACATGTAGGTCCATATACGTGTGAATCGGCCTTAACGAACTCAAGCGACTACCATTTGCACCATTAGAATTTAACAAATTACTCGACAATCCGAATTTTGCGGATATATGTTGTCGACTCGAAATCATTATTTTTTTATGTTTTATTATTCAAGTAAGGTTTCAATCGAGTCTACCGTACCCCTTGACCGAATTATTAATATAGATTGTGATTTGGAGTCGGATGTTTCAGAGGAGATGGTTGAATTGATAGAATCTGGGAACTAGTATTAATATGGAATTAGCAACAATAAATACATTTACTTTAAAATGACTTCATAGATGTGGCCCAGCAACTTGACAGCCGTCCACTCTGACTGCACACTCACGAGTCACAAGTGCGTTGCCGGCCTTTAAGGTGGGTGTAGGGGAAGAGCGGGAAGAGGGGAGAGGGGGGAGAGGTAAGAGTTATCGCCTCCGTTAACCTCACTCACTTGGCGAAAAGCAAAACAAAATTTCTTTACTGCCGGTTTTCTGTGAGGCCGTGATATCACTCTGGTTGAGCCGGCCCATGCGTGCTCTCACGATTATGCTGCTTCTCTTATTTGTTCTATCAATTATACATTTTAAAATAATTTGAATACACACACCAGTACTAACGTATATCATAGAGGTGTGATATACTACAATTTATAGTCGAGACGGAAAAGTCTGACTTAACCTCAAATATATACAAGTAGGCTCTTACTTTCACTCTATAGATACTCGTCTATTTGTCAACAAACATGCATTGAAATTTCTTAACAGAAACTTCATGCTATCACGTATATAATCTCATTAATTAACCTGCAAACCTCGTGTGTATAAATTGTTTTCACACATGCCTGAATTTATTAACAAAACATTCAAGGGCCTATCAAAAGTACAACAAGTTGACTTATATATAAATGATCGGACTTATTTGATTACCACAAAACCGTAGAGTTTCACAACTATTTTATATTATTTACATTTATAACAAAGTTTGCGTTCAGTATATCTTTGAATATTTAAACAAAGAGAGTTGGTTACACCACACGACAGATCATATACTTTTCTCGTTAGATAGGGATTGGATTTCATGTCTTTAGGTATTTAAGCAGTGATTATATTATTATTCTATAATTAATTAAAGGTTGGATTAATTATTTAAGATATTTTTCAGCTAAAATATGAATTTAAAAAAGTATCAAATACTTTGCTTTAAGTGTGCCTTTAAAATTTGAAGATTTAACTCCATTTCTCCAGGATCCCATCATCTGATTCTGATCTGACAACCATGGGACCACCTGGGAAGTATACTCTTTCAAACAAAAGAAGAATTTTCCAAATCGGTCAAAGCGTCTTTGAGTACATACATAAAAAAAAAAAAATATATATATATATATAGTGGAACTCCTCCTTTTTAGATTTTTTGAAGTCGGTTAAAAAAGAAACTTTGCCACTGCTTTCACATTTCATTCTATTCTAATTAACAGAGGTCATAAAATTATTTTCCCGTAACGGCAAGGAACGGATGCTCTTTGAGGCAATATCGCAATTTGTTTTTTAAACATCACCCCGGCAGATCTACATATTATATTTGCTGTCTGTAGGTTGAATTAATGATGTCGATCCGAAACCCTGACCCCGAGAAAACATTTGTCATAAAGCAGCCAGCCATGTAAATAATGGATTCAAAAAGGCGTTAACACTTTGTCTCCAGTGCAATTTTCAATATGGGATGTTGATGAATCGGGGTTTGCTCTGAAGACGTCTCTTTGATTGGATTGGCAAGCTGCAGGTGTACCGCTACTTTGATCAAAACATACCGTATGATGTAATAGACATATTGTGATTTTATTCGGTTTGGATTCAGTATATTCTCGTCGTTGGCTCTGTGGTTCAGAGTTATTCTAATCGTATAATCTAAAAGCCTTCGAAGAAGCAAAGGCCAAGATAAGTCTAGAGACTCACAAAGTTTCAGCATAATGGTCAACCGCCGACCAGTCTAGCCGGAGGGGATTTGGGCTTTGGTAATACGTTAATCAAGTCCATGAAATACTTATCTTGACTGAAGAAAGTTTTAGTATATTTAAGTTTAACAAAAAGTTTCCTATAGAATAGTAAATATTTAAGAAAAAAAAACCCAGCTAACCTACAGAAAATTAAAAGTATCCAAGTACAGAGTTGGTCTGATAAGTTTGGAATTAGGAATCATATTCACGGCAATTTTGTTTTGGCAGCAAATGCCTATTGATAGACATTTCTCAGTAGATGTTCTACTTAGTCCAGAAATTCACTGTGTTGTCTTCTACAGTTTGCACTTACTTACATACATCAAATGTTAAATAGAAAAAAACACTAAAGTAGCCAAATATATTCTTAATGCCGCCGCGGCCTACTGATGTCGTTTTGGTCCACGTGAAACTTATAACACCCCTCTTTTTGCGTCGGGGATTGAAAAAACGGACTCCAATTTCTACGCTTTTGCTAAGCAGATTCACCAACAAATAAAAAAAAATCTTTGATCTTTCTCAAGCATTTTAAAGATAGACTTACAAAATAATCACGTTCAGATTTTCCAGTATTATTTTTAACCGGCGAAAAAAAAAAGGAGGTTCTCCATTCGACCGTATAATATTTTTTTAATTTTTTTTTTATGTCTGTTCAGCCCTCACTCCGTTATTTATGAACCGATTCTGATTATTCTTTTTTTGTTAGATAGGGTATACCTCAAGAGTGGTCCCATATCAAGGAAGTCAGGATCTGATGATGGGATCCTGAAAAAATTGAGGGAAACCCTCGAAAATTGTAGGAACGAATAGTGTTTCCGTTTACTTTTCATTACTTTATCAGGTATTGCGTTTAGAAATCATCATCATTTTTCATCATCATCATCATGATGAAGAAAAAAAAAAAAAATCTTTTTAACAAAAAATTAAACCGACGAAAAGAACTAAAAAGCAAAAAATAAATAAACCTTAAGTCTTAAGTATTGAGCTTATTTACATAAACTATCTAACTTTCGATTGACAAGTCAGCAGAGTCTTAACAATACTTACTTGTACCAAGATTTAAAGAGCTAAAAGACAATTAATTACTCCGTGGCCACTAACATTCATGTATCATTTAGCATAAACTACTTTCATCTATGTAAAACGTAATATTTGTAAATCTGTTTATATAATTATTTATATGTTGTACAAAAAAAAAATAGCCGGAGGATGATCCGGACTTACATGAGGTAATAATATGTACTCTTAGAATTTTCAGGATTGTTCGCGCCAACAATTGTATTTCCGCATAACCATATTTCATCAAAATCGCACAATAAACCGAAGTATTCTTCGAAATTAAAATCATTTGTCGCTTATTTTTACACAAACTTCCAGATTCATAAATACGTGGCAACCGTACTTTGGATGCTAGCTGCCAGATACACACGACACCTGATAAGACTGAGGGTAACGGTATGATCGTTCCTTTTAAATATGTTTGCAATTAGTTTTGCGTCCGATGGAAGCCCTTTATCAAACAGTAAAACGACCTGCCACGACGGTGTCCGGTGCTGCACTCCATTTATACTGACTAATACTCACTACCTTTACTTGGTTTAAATATTGTAAGTACTATGTAAGTCTTGGATGGTGTGTTCGTTATGAATTCATATGTGGTATAATACATGATTTTTGAAGAGAAAACTTCTTTAGGCACGTTTGTGCACTTTTGCTATGGGGAAAAAAGCACTGAACTCGTTACCGTCACGCTAATCCCTTTAATATTATAAATGTGAAAGTTTAGATGGATGGATGGATGAATGTTTGTTACTCTTTCAAAACCACTGAACCGATTGCGATGAAACATGGTATGTATCTACATACCATGTTTAATCCAGGTCTCCAGCTATCTAGCTGGAGACCTGTGTTAACGCTACTTTTTATTCCGATATCCTCACGGGATCGGGCCTTAACGCGGGTAAAACCGAGGGGCGCTGCTAGTGATGCATATATTGATCCACTAGAAAGCGCTAATCTAAACACAGTCAAACCGATTACACGGTTTTGTGGGAAATTGTAAAATCTACTTACTAAACACAGACCTATTAAATAAATAAAAAAAAAACATTAACTTGTGTCAGCTCCTTATTAATAAATCTTCAAAAATATACTCAGTTTAATAAAAGTGGAAACAATATATTAATTTGTCTGTGGAAGTGTTATCTTCACTTTAATAATCTTGTGAACTAAATACGTAGTGACATAATTAACGACACGAAATATCCGGGGATACCGGAATCTGTATGTACTCATGATGATGTCACTAGTAGATGGCATCACTTTTTGAAGAGAAAACTTCTTTAGGCACGTTGGGCACTTTTGGTATGGGGAAAAAGCATTGAACTCGCGTGAACATCACGCTCAGATGACATATATTGTCATAATGACATATAGATGTATCTGTGTGTATGTATATATATATATATGTATGTGTTTTCACTTCGACGTGGAGTCCTACGACTGACAGTTGTTTAGAAGGATTTATTTTACAAGTTCTTATTAACTATGTATTAATGATATATTATGTTCATTTTGCAAGTGTGCAATTCGACGCACATAGAGTGAGAAATATTATTTTCCTAAATCATTGATGCTGTATTCCAGAATTGTTTATATTATATTTCATCTTTATCAAAGTTTTTACGACGATCATAAAATTTTTGCTCTAATTCTGAGAAGATAAACTTTGGATGTGTTCGAATAAAATATATCGTTGTTGTTAATACAGTTTTATAGTTTTATGGCTTTGATATTTATGTTATGTGGGTCTTTCAGATCATTTCGTAGATACACATGTCACAAGGTTAAATAAGTATTTGAACTTGTTACATGAGTTTGCCGAAATATGGGACGTGGAATCAGGAATCATTGCGACGTGTTATATCGGTTCGTGGATTGATTGTTAAGAGATTGAAATTGAACTTACACATCAAAAGTGTCGCTTTAAGCGGATAGATTAAAGGTGGTTTATATTCACATGGTACACAAAAAGGAACACTACTTGACTTACTAAGTGGCTGTGGCTCTTGATACCGTGTATTTGTACCTTTTTATCTATAAGTGCGTATATTTTTATTGTATATAATATGTATGTTTGTATATGTATTTGTTCGTATATATATATATATATGAAACAAGATGTGTTGTCATTGTACCCGATACCGAGCACACTATGCTTACTAATCTTACTAATATGACAAAATTGAAGGTTTGTGAGGATGGATGGACGGATGAATGGATGGATGGATATAAGTTTGTAACTCTTTCACGCAATAACAGCTGAACAGATCTGGATGAAATTGCAGCATGGTGACGGGTTGACTGGCTCAGTCGCGCACGGAGGGCGTGTACCACTGAGCCAGTCAGCCTGAGACCAGGGCCAATGCAACCTGGTCAAAACGTCAGGCAATTCAAAGGTATGTAATACCTTTTCGTGATTGCGTTAATTCCCGTGTAAATACATAATTATATTTGAATCCAATAAGCGGGATGCGCTAATGATGCGGTACGACGCGGTGTCCCTTTCCCAAAATGTTTTTGAATTTCATTTTGTTTGTATGTTTGGCGCCTACTCAAAATTAACATCAAAGTATGTAAATTAAAACTATCTTCAAAGTATAACCTAATAAATAAATACAAGAATTATCAAAACTGTACACCCCGTAAGAAGTTCTCCGTGGTCATACATAAAAAATATATAATATATATGTACGGGTTGACTTGAGAACCTCCTTAGTTTTTTCGTCGGTTAAAGGAACACGCAACCCTCAAAATTGTTAAATGTTCTTAACCAAAGTCCAATGAAGCTGTTACTGTGTAGAATCTTTTAGCGTCACAAACAACACACACATAAAACTAATTATTATTGTTCACAGTGATATCCACACTCGCTTCCAAAAACACCTGTCGTAAAATTAAGCATTCCACGTGACTGCAAGCAATATCGTAACGAGTCGGTCGTGAAATCCCTCAGGGAATTTCTTGGGTTAGAATCTAACCTTATTTAATGGGACCTTGAAATGAAAGGTTGTGATCCGATCCCATATATTTTGCTAAACTCATTCCTAAGTATTGAACCTAAAAAGGGTCTAAACAGGATTAGAAGTGTTAAGTTCTAACGTATGTGTAAATCGTTTAGAATGTATCCATAATATTAATAATAATAATTTCTGGCTGTTCTCGTCTTGCCAACGGTGAATATTTGCACAGACACAACCAAGTGGCCAGGATTGTGCATCAACAACTTGCTCTTAGATACAATCTTGTGCATTCAGAGGTGCCATATTACAGGTATGTGCCCGACCCAGTTCTCGAAAATGGTCATGCCACATTGTATTTTGATCGATCTATCATCACTGACAGAACTATTGTTGCCAATAAACCTGACATTGTGGTGATAGATCGATTAGAGCGCCGTGCAATGATTATCGATATTGCTGTTCCTCATGACGACAACCTCGTGAAAGTTGAAAAAGAAAAACAAATCAAATATTTGGATTTGTCTCATGAGATTGTCGATATGTGGAATGTCGATTCGGCGATCATTGTTCCGTTGTCGTATCTGCTCATGGATTGATAGCCAAAAGCCTAGACCAACACCTTAAGAGGCTCGCGTTAGACGGCTGGATCAAGGGACTGATGCAGAAGGCAGTTCTTCTCGACACGGCCCGTATAGTGAGGAGGTTCCTGTCTTTGTAGCCTTAACCACCGGTGTCTTGGTCCCTGTACCCGATGTCGGTCGTATACTATTTTTATATTTTTAAATATATATTTTGTTTTATAGGTACGTATTTAAAAATGTAATTAATAAGTTTTATGTTGAATAAAGAGAATAATATAACTCTACACATCTCACACACGGCCGTCTGATCCCAAACTAGTCAAAGCCTGTACTATGGTAACCAGACTGCTGATAAACATACTTATATATTTCTCAATACATACATATTATAGATAAATTACACCCAGACACAGAACAAATGATCGTGCTCATCACACAATTATTTGTCCTGGGTGGGAATCGAATCCACGACCTCTGGCTTAGCAGTCAGGGTCACTAACCACTAGACCAACAGGCTAGTCAATAATAATAATAATAATATAATCCGATTGCGAGTAGGACATCTTGTTTTTTCATAAATCACTTTGCTCTTAGCGATGTTTCAAATAATCGTTCTTGAATGTTTCACATTCATTAGAGAAAGTTAGTATACCTATTGATTATAATGACTAGTAAAAACTATAAAAACCAAACGCAAGAAAAATAGGTCTTATGATAGTGTGACAAATGAGGGGAGCGAGTTTTTTGTAATTAGAGCTAGAAACATCATATATAAAAATAATGATTTCTTATAGTCCACCAATGCAAACAAGACCAGCATTGTAGCCTATACTCTGCCTGTACTCTGCATACACAGTTTGTAAAGAGACATCGATAGCTCATAAATTATTTATTCAGTTATTGCCTTCGCTTCGAAGGCATCTTAAAGATGTGAGTTCGTTTATAAGTTGTAGGATTACTACGTTTCCTATTTCCATCGGGTGGCTTGTTTTTCAAAAGCGGCCTAGAGGTCGTAGACCTTTAATATATGTACTAGTGTACTATGTACGTTGGGAAAAGATATACTCTAGTAATAAAGAATGCTCAATAATTTATAGTTTCAAATTAAAATAGATGAAACCGAAAATACGTTAACCAAAATGAACACCTTTCTATCATAAATTTTGTGAGTTATTCAATAATTGGACCTGTAATTAAACTGCTTTTATTAAGTCATGACCCCGGTTTGAATGATATTATTATATACTTTTATTGGTCAATGTCCCGCTCCTAAGGGTCATAGCGTGATTTTACATATCCTATAACCTTCCCCAATTAATACTCTATGCACTACAAAAATAAAAATATATATATATATTCATGTGATTGATAGTTCCAGAGATTAGTGCATTTAAAATCAAATATAAAAATGTTTACATGTTCAAATTCAAATTTTCAAATTCAATATCTTTAGTTCATAAAATTGATCATCATAATTATTCGAAATCGTCAATTTAAAAAATAATTATTATAATTTGATTATAGACCAACACACAAAGAGTCACCGCAACAATAGTTTGCTTATAACCGCCCGTTTCCAAATGGTTGAGCCTTGTGAGAAGAAATCGGAACAGACTCACGGCCACTGTTTTTAAAAAAAACAGACAATTTTAAAACCATAAGAGATGGATAATAAGAAACACAATAGGTCACAATACATTTCTATGATGAAATAGCCTGTAAATCCAATACAATTCCATCCCAAGCGTTTTTATCCTGTATATAATCCCCTACTGTGTAATAGCCCTTGAGGCATAGTTATCGTGTTACTGCGGACTTAAACTTGTTTAGACTTAACATTTGAATATGAATTGGGATTTTATTATAACTGACCTCGAAACGACGTGATATTTCTTTGGAGCCTATAGGCGTGTTAAAAGAATGTATGTCAGTTTTTTACAGAATTGTTCTTTATTTTTATGAAGATAAATCAGGTTTTCATAAATGTATTGGCACGTCATTATATTAATAGCCCTCTTCTGCAGCACAAAGATAGATTGAATATCAGCGGCATTCCCTCACAGTAGAATACCATACGACATTATACTATTAAAATAACTAAAATAAACTAATCTGGCTGTTTCAACACCAATCAATTCAAATTTATGTTAAGTTAGCTTTATTATATTAGTATACATAAATAATTATTCAAATTTATAATTTACCTACTGGTATGAACTTATTAATAAACAAGTCAGCATTCAATTTATAAAGACTAACGTTTACTTGCAAAACTATTTCGCCATATTATTATATATATATAAGAAGCCTATCGCTAAGCAATTTATCTGGATAAGCTGCCCTCGATCGGGGTCGACGTTGACAGATGACAATCCTCTTTTATAGATTATAGAAAACACCCGGCTCTTCCCTGTGATTAAGAAATACTGTAGATCTAGATAGAACTTTAAATGATCATTAATTAATAACACTAGAGTCTGGATCCGATCTTTCCACGACCAAGTTAATACAATGCTTAGGAATAAGACAAAGAGAGTGGAAGACGTTTATTTGTACAACTATGAATGAATGTATAGATTAAATTTGCTTGCATTTTGATACGTCTAATTTCCGATCACTATCCGATCATTATACTAATCAAATAAAAAAAAAACAGGAGAATAAAAATTCTTTTCTGAACACAGTTCAACCATAATTCATTACTATAATCAGTTTTGAATGTTTTATTTCATTTTATCATCATCAGACTATCACCGTCCACTGCTGGACGAAGGCCTTCCCTAAGGAGCCCCAACTATCCCGGTCTTGGGCATCCATCCGCTGCCAACTACCTTCTTCAGATCGTCGGTCCATCCGTGCCAATAACTTTATGGCCAGTATAAATTGAACTATAGAGCATACTAAATGACAATACACATAAATGATAGAATAAAATGTTGTCTCCTACCTTCTTACGAGACTCTAAAGCCATTTTCTATCTTCCTTCCGTATGCGATTTTGTGTGTTTTTTAGCGGTTTTGTAGTGAATGTAGTTTTTATGAGATTTTGTACTAAATACAGCATTTGAGGATCCTGCGTGGAATCTTTCGAGAGTTCTGACGCACCAAGTAACGCGAGCCGCTTTTTGCTCTTCACAGAGCGAATGCGGTATCCATCGGGAAAACAACTTTTTTACACCTAATTGTTCATGCAAGATTATTTGTATTTGACTCATGCCAATGTCTAAAGTTGCCTGAATTTCGCGGTATATCACATGTCGATCTTCCTCAATTAGCTTACAGCATCAACGTTTTCTTGGGTGACTGCAGTTTTTGGACGACCTTGACGGGGATCATCACTGAGCTTGACACGTCCACGTTGAAATTCAGCAAACCAGCGATAAATTGTAGTTTTGGATGGGGCTTCATCACCAAATGCAGAAATCATCCGGTCAACACACTGTTTTTGCGTTAAACCACTTCGAAAGTCATAATAAATCATCGCTCTTGAATTTTCTCCAGTCAATTCCATTTTCTCAACGACTAAACAAGTTTGACAAAACCTTGTGATGAGACCGAGAATCTTTTTTTTAATAAATAAATGGTATTCGATTTTTAAAACCAAGGAGTTTTCAATTAAAAAGATTTTAATATGACAGAAACAGTGGAAATATTCCATTCCCGATACTTTTAGTGAAGCCTATGTAATTAAAAATTATAGACCAACACACACAGAGTCACCGCAACAATAGCTTGCTTTGTCAAATGTAAATTTATTAAAGAAAAAAAATGGATTACTTAATATCATATCTGCCTGTTTCAATCTATAACCGCCCGTTTCCAAATGGTTGAGACTTGAAGAAATCAGGTATATATATTATAAACCTTAAGTATTCCAAATTTCATGCACCTCCGTTGGCCAAATTTTCTTAAAAATGGGTACAAAGAATTTCACGTATTAATATATACGCGATATATAAATTATTATTTAAGTAGTTAAAAAAATATAAATAAATCAAAATCAATCGTATCAAAGACTCGAATAATATCTCGTATCATAATTGAATTTTGAAGATTCGATATTTTTGTTGCGTGGTGAAGGCAGAAGTGGACCAAATTTAACGCATTACACCAAAAATTTTGAAAAATAGTTTAAGACTCCGATCGTTGAATTATCATTGTAAAAAGGACTAGCACCTCTAATATGTCTAAATCGTTCAAAAGGTATTAACAATTTCTCCTCATACCTTAAAACCGTCATTTGACTGTTTTAAGGTATCTTATTGTAAAAAAAAATTAAAAAAAAGACAACTCCCGTATTTGGAATGACTCCTGTGTCGCGGGGGACTTTACAAACATACAAACAACGGACACAAAGAACACCCTGACTCAGGTTTGAAACGAACCCACGACCTGTAGCATAGTAGTCAGGGTCACTAACCACTAGGCCAAGAGGCCAGTCTGTTTAGACACCCTTGTTATTTGCTAATAATCGAGTATAGTATTCTTCTGATAACAAGCACTGGGACTAACAAACTGTCCATCGACTTTTTAATCTATTACCATAACAGATGTGAAGACCCTTGTAAAGTTCAGAGACAGTTTCTATGTAGTAGACAGTTACCTTATATTTACATAAAAAATACATTATAGACTCATTCTTTACCACTTTCACAATTTCTCGGACTATCACAACCACAGGCTTTGGTGTCAGACAGGTTACGTTCTCCCAACAAAAACAACTGTTACTTAATTCTAAAGAGACATTTTCGCTTAGTTTCTACTCATCATGGAAGTAATACCTATCGTAATTAATTATAGCAAACAATACTTTGCTCAAAACCAACCTTTCACTGTTTGCGATCTGTTCTGACGTGTTGGTTAGGGTTACCATCTACGACAAGGAGAAGATACTTAAGAAAAATCATTACTTTCTTTCCTCATAAACTAAAATTTTGGTAATTGAAAGACAAAATTTTATATTCACCATCAATTTAACTACATGATAAATACACTGTATATTCAGTCATTTTGAATGTTAGAAAAAAAATCTCAATCCATTGCATGATGCAATCAAATTATTTCAGAAAGTCTTATTTGTTTATTTGTTGTATATTTTAGTACCATTGCACTGAAAAAAAAACTGTTTCAGAAGTATCAATAAAAAATATATTTACCGTTTTCCTATGTTAAATACATACATACATATATGGAGGTACCTACATAAATTTTCATATTTATATGTGTGTGTTTAATTTTGCACCTTTTTATTACGTCTACGTAAATAACTTCTTAATCTGTGAACCACAAATATAACCACTAGCCTATAACTTGTAGAAAAAGAGCATTTGTAAGTGGTATTCTGGCCTTTTTTTTTCTTTAAAGTTTGATCCTTTCATATTTTGCTGTTAAAATTATAATTATGTTAGAGACGATTCTAAGAAATCTGACCAACCAAATTCTAATGGTAAGCTAGTTTTAGGGAAATCAACTGTATTAAATTTTCAATTAATTGATCGATCGTGATTAACTTAAAAATTAGTCATATCTAAATTGGTCATGATTAACATCACTAATTTAGTTATGACTTAAATGATGTTAGGTGTTACTTATATGTTGCCAGCCCTGATTCTTTGGGATGATTTCTCAAAAGCAAAAACCGTAGTCTTATATATATTGGACGTAATGTCTTAGTGGAGGATATCCAATTGTTCTAGACTTGTACTTGTGTTGAATACACATTATATGTCACAGCTGTAATATAAAAAGGGATTACTACTCTCGCCGAACATAATTTATATCCTCCGTCGTTAAGAATATTGTCTCTTAGTAGATTTGTTGTTGACTTATTGACAACTGAAAGTTTTGTGAAGGTATTTTACTGTCTTAGAGTATAATTTAGCGCTAACAAAAAATCAATTGCAGTTTCAATGACATTTGAAATATTTTAATTAATATTGACCGGTTTAGTCCGACACAATAATAAATATCCTATCCTAATAATTTCGATATTATTGCTCGAATTCCGATTGGTGTGACACACAGTTATTATTATTACACTGTCATGATATTACATAATAATACATCAAGCAGGTGTTGTAATGGGAAGATTTTCTTTTAATTATTTCGGCAGATATAGTACCTTTCAAATCTTTCTTCGATATTTGATCAATGTTTTCGTAGACATTAGCGTTTTTCATTCAAAAAAATTCTTATAAATGATTTGTGTCTTCTCGTAGTTATTTATGACCCTCTAGGTATTTATTCATTTCATACAGCTTTAGTATTTTTATAGCAAGCAATCTGTTTACTATATATTATGTGAAAGTATGTTATTGGCCAAGTGATTAAAAATTGTACTATTACACGCAAGCTCTTATATGCATTACTAGCAGCGCCCCGCGGTTTTACCCGCGTAAGTCGAGATACCGTGGGAATATCGGGATAAAAAGTCGCCTATGTGTTAATCCAGGTCTCCGGCTATCTACATAATAAGTTTCATCGCAATCGGTTCAGTGGTTTTTGCGTGAAAGAGTAACAAACATCTATCCATTCATCCAAACTTTCACATTTATAATATTAGTGGGATTAGTGGGATTTTACCGCAAGCTATTTTACTTACGAACGACCAGTGACTATCTTCTTAGCTCAAACCTACATCATACATAAAGCTCAAATCATTTCTATCGCTTACAACCTAGATACCATTTTCTCGACAATAATTGATTTCCAACGACGCCCTATATAACTTCCATTTTCATAAATTCATTTCTCATTTTGCCTACTCCCCTCATAATTTCCTACAAATTATTCATTCGACACCCCTAAGTTTTGAGCAAGTCACGCACGTAATTAATGTGGAAACGAAAGGTACCTGTTGTAATGAATCTTCTGAGGTTACTGTGTTTTGAGGTTCTGAAATAAGGCTTTCCGTTGATGGTAATGGGTTGTCATTGGAAAACGGACTACTGACGGATACATCCATGTATTGATACTCTCATTAGTACCATGTCAACTCATTAATGATTAAATTTATAGAATGTTTCGAAACCTATTTGGGTTGTAGATTATCAGTGCGTGAAAACGAAATTTAGAGGAATGTCGGTTTATGTCCAACAATAATCTTGTTATCGTTCTGCGCGATGAAGCACATAAAAGCTTTTCGACGTATACGCAGATTATCCTATTCAAAGCAGGTTTTTGCTGGATTGGTACCGCCAAATAAGGAAAGAACCTCAACTTTATAGAAGACCAAGTTGAGAATAATTCACTATTAGAAAAAGTATCACCGAATCCAATGCACCTAAACCATGATAAATTCTTCATCTCTTAAATTCCCACCCGTCGAGGTAGTTTTATTTTTCTTTAATTTTAAATGGAACGGATGTTAAGTACAATCCATTCAATAAAAACATACAAATAAAAAACAGCCAAATTGAGAACCTCTTCCTTTTTGAAGTCGTTAAAATAACTACGATCAGTGTTTTTTTCTTTTCGATGGAGTTTAGCGTTATAATAGGTCTATGTATATGTATTCAATCAATAATCAATTAACATATGTATGTTAATTGATTATTGATTGAATAATTGATTATTGTTAATTGAACCCTATCGGGTTCAAGGGGATACGAGTGATACTACTGGTGTTACGACTGTTGATAGGCACAACATATTTTAAAGTTCATAATAATTAACTAGTCACTTAAAACAAAATCAGCTTCCCACACTTCCAATAACCCCCCCTCACTCACTCATAAGGAGAAAAAGAAACACAAGGACAGTCATTGCGAGCGTGTAGAACACACGCTAGCATTCATGCATTCCCTCACGAATGCATGAATTTTCTTATGAATTGTCATAGTTTTAATATCATGCCACAGCTGTTTATAATGTTTATGAGTATTAAGAAGCAATTACTTCAATTGTCTTTAAATTGTACTAATGTAGTATTTTAAAAATATTATTCCACTACTACTATTACTCCATGAGCACTATATTTAGAATGGTAATGTTTACCAAGGCACTGAATAAGACGCAAATCTTCCTATATTTAAAAGTCAATGTTTGTTTGTTCGTATTTTATGCGGTACCTTACGGCTCATTCGATAATCATGAAATTTTGCATAAACGTTGCCAGGGATATTGCAAAAGACATAGGTACCTATCATCAAAAACAAAATATAGCTGGAAAAATTGTTTTGACGCAATCAAAGCCGTCAAAAAACCAATAACTTATACTATCACTCGTACAATTAATAGAAATAATTAAAACAACCATCCGTCATAATGTTTAGTCAGTCTACAAAGTTTATTCACTTTATTTTACGTATATTACTAAAAGCACCAATCCAAAAGTAGTTATAATCCAAAATCTTATTTCGTAGAAAATCAGACAACAGAATAGAAGTGGGCTCTCAATTACATTCAATACACGAGCAAATTTCACACTAGAAATATACCGAAATAACCAACAATATGTCCCAGAAACCGTGAAGGATCGTTTCAAAGCCAGAATTTCGTTTCAAATGGAAATCTGGACGTGAATTTTCATGCAAATTTCCCAAAGGTGTTATACATGGGAGGCTGTAACGTGGTCGTTAAAATCTGAGAGTTAATTCTATTCATTCATTCTTACATGGTAACAATGTTAGGACGCGAAAGATTTTTATTTTTGGTAAAATATAGCCTTGAAGATTTTGTAAAACATTAAATACAGGTTTATTTGAAAATTAGTGAAAATTCATGTTCGTTTGTTGAAAATGTCTTTTTGATATAATTTAGTTTTTATTTCAGGCTACTCATTTAACGTCAATGAAGGGTATCCTAAAGGAGATGTATAACTTTTTACAGACTTCCTTATTAGTGTTGCTGGGTATGTCTTATCTTGCAAATCAAGATAATTGCAACTGTTAAGTTAAAAGCAGTTTTTTAAGAACACAGATAATGTCTGCACTTTGTTTTGATGCCGATGTTCTTATACATACAGTTTTTATTTTAATAATTTATTAAATGAATAAATTCGTCCTGTTAGAACGACTATCGGGTTTAGAGTCAACATTGGAGTTCTTCCACATTGTTTTTTTTTTAATAAAGGGCCAGCTCAACTTGGTCATCGATATTGAAGTACTGAATGAAGTGCGTATACAACATGGACACTATGTTGTTACGGGTACACTTACAGACTATGAAATTTATCCAGCTGCAGCGAGCTGTGAGACGGGCTGATATGAATTGGTCGCCTATTCATTGTGGTCATAATGAATCGGAGAAAATGTGAAAATCGTTTTAAACCATTGCTATGACTGGCATATATTTGACTTTTGATAGAGTATTTTTTAGCCATAAAAGCATATAGCAAATAATACATTTAAAACACACCTATTTCGCTGTTGTTTGTAAGATAATAGTCACTCTTCCTCTAATTACTGTTTTCCGTTTCAAATTACTGATTACTGAGTAGTTACTACGTAACATATACATCACTCCCTACGAAAATATCGATACCTACCGTTTTAATTGCCTACTCTTTCTGAGCGCCGACTGCTGCATGTAGAAATTATTATTGCGCACGGCCGCGTGGCCGAGATTGTGTTTAGGGTTACCTCTTCAATATATTTTTTCATAATAAAAATTGCTGTGTAAATGAAGTACTTCCCTAAAGCTTATTTTTCATTATAAATGTTTTAGTATATAACAATCTTACATTTGTTTTATGCTTATATAAAGATTTATAAACTTCTTCCCTTTTCTAAAATCTCGATTATTAAACTGTGTAGTGGAAAATATTCTAAATCTTACAAAAGTTTTAATGATATACTTTTTTTTTTACATTCATATACTGCACATAAACAACCATGTCAATTTTTTATGTGAATTTGACAGTATTTAAAGAGTATATAAGTACGGTCTCGAACCACGTTTTTTGTAGTTTAAAAATAAAAGTGTGCGCGCGTTGCAACCCACTGCGCGCATAAGATCCGCCGGCGGACCACCGGTCAGTAGGTATTTAGCGCACGCATTAAGTGACATAAGTTAAGAAGTTGTAATTAAAGTAGTCAGACTCTTTTATCATTGACATATTAACTAACTCTAGTTCCATACATCGTTCTAGTATCCGTTTATTGATGTTCAGGTATTATTAACAGTTTATGATAACATCAAACTTTCAGTACGTATTGAAATTTTGTGTTTATAGATTTGGAATCTGCAGATAAGACAAGCGTGACAAATTTAAATTTATATTCTTAGTAATTCTGCAGTCTTGTTCGCAAATGATATAATAGAGATACGTTGATAAGATGTAGTCAATGATAGAAACTAACTCTGATTATAAAATGAATTAGGCTTAGCCTCCGAGAAATCCATTCATCATCCAATATCTATTAAGGAAGACTCAATTGATAGAAACAACCCTGAAGCTACTTCAGAAGTCTTTCCTCTGGGATAAATAGATTTTATAGATTCGGAAGTGCCAGCCGCTTACGTAAATCTAACTGCAGAAAGATGCAATTTTTCTCGGAATCTTTAATATTGTGTAAGTATTAAATAATCCAAATTGTCTGTTTTAAAATTATTATTACTAGATATTATTCAAAGATTTGGTAAATATTTAATAAATAATGCGGGAGAGAATATGAATAGTGGTTGATTAAATAGTATGGACGAGATGATCAATTTTTTGTCTTGTTCAGATTGTTTTACTATTTTTTATGCTTTAGAAAGCATACATTTGGGAAAACTAACGTATAGATCTTATACATAAATTATTGGATTGATTTGGTATTATCATTCATAAACGAACCGAAGCTTTTTTTTTTAATGCTATGTTATTTTTAAGACATAAATAGGTCTCATTATGTTGGAAACAATCTCACCACTGTTGGCATAAACTATCAAAATCGCTAAATAACAGTAACTGCTATGTTGTTCATACCTCCACCAGCACTCAAGTCTTATAATGCATGTCTTGACATTTGTAGCGTTGCGTTACCGGTACAACTAATCATAATAGTGTCTATTAACTCATTTTTATTAAATAGTGAACTGTTCCATTATCTATTATAGTTTGCCCCTTTTTAATTAAAATAAATACGATTTTTTTAAGTGGTGACAACAACTATTGAACTCACAAATTATAATGTATACACCTATTATGCAAAATTTTAGACCTACGCCTAAAATAACTTTTATAACTATATTTACACTCGAAGCCAGTGATTCCCCAAAATCGAGTTTAACCTAAAATAACACATCTATCCCAAAGGATTGGATCAGGGAAATTTCAAAGGACATAATTAATTATATGATTTCAGTATACGCAACTAATATTGACAGCACCTAATTTTAAGTTTGAAATTACTTATTAACATTTTTTTTTGTTACATACAAGTACAAGTAAATAGACAATCGCTGTTTAAAGTACCTTGCACCGAGTAAAATGCACGTTAAAGCTCATCTGTACATCATTATTGATTTAAGCTAAACGTCTCCTGCTTTTTTTAATCATTTGTATACTCACACTGACATTTTTTGTTAATTTCTTTGTAAATCTGTGGAAAGGCGAAAAACGTACTTTTGATAGGATGGCACTTACCTTTTTTATCATTAGGTGCCAAAGAAAACAGTAAAACAAAGGAAGGAAATAAATTTTCTACGTTTATTAATTTAAGGAATATGTAGTTAATTTCGCTGCTCGTATAAGCTCAGATTATATGTTAGCTTTCAAAGAAGTTACTGCCGTCTGATACTGAATACGATAATTAGATTTTATGATTAAAGAACTTGAAATCATATTAGTAAGTTTAAATACCATCTAGGTGTTCAGTATTAACACTCATAAAAGAGTGAATAATCAAAACCTACTGTACCACATTGACGTCATGGCTTTTTAGGCATACGATAATAGACTCGAACTGAGTTAAACGCCATGTGCAAAATGAAAGAGGTTGTATTTTGAGTATGTTTAGAGCTTGCACATTATATCACATTATGCAGGTTGATGATTATTAAACGCTATGGCTCCATAACTGCAAAACTTACAACCTTGTATTTTATGAATACAGACGTCTATATACATCGAGTATTTTCCGCAGACAACTAAGCTGCTAATTTCATTACATGAACTTGCTTTGAAATGCAAACTTATGGACTTCGCCGTAAAATTAAAACCTCCTGAATAGATTAAAACTGAATACCGAGTTGTTTCACCACAAAGCTTTATTAAATTCTACATAATGTAGGTATTTTAAGGGAATCAAATGCGCACATTGTTCCAAGTTCACGCAAAGGTGTTAAATCATTGTAGGAATTCGTCACGCACAACTCTTTTGTTACTGAGTATACTCGCTTCTAAAGGCTGTACAGAGTATAGGTAAATAGATACGGTACTTTATTCACTGAACATCCTTCAAATAATATAATTATATTGGCCCTTGGAAAATGTGTAACATTATAAACAGAAGCATATTGAACTGTGCTATTGCAAGCATAAATGTTACACAGGTGAAGGTGGATGAAGAACCTTCTACCTCACGATGTCGACGACGGAGGGCGTGCACCGCCGAGCCAGTCAGCCTGTGACCACGGCTAGTGCAACGTCGAAACGTCAGGCAATTCAGAGGTATGTAATACCTTTTCGTGATCGCGTTAATTCCCGTAAATACGTAGATAATATTATATCATGGAACGCGAAAGTTTAAAAGTTAGTAATGTTACACAGACTGAGAAAGGATAAGATAAGATAAGATAATTTTACACAGTTACATAGACTGAGAAAGGAAACATCTTGACTAATACAAATGGACACATTCATGCACAAAATATTTATACTGAGCGGGATTCGAATCATGCTAATATAATAATAAAAACTTGAGAGGTGTCAAGGGACACCCGGATGGAACGAAGTTTCAAGACGAAGCGAAGATAACTGGCTTGCTTTCTATGAGAGAGAGAGAGAGACAGACAAAGAAACACGCGCACGCGTTACATCTATAGCAAAAAGTGTCGTTACAACTTTGGTCTTAATTTTTTCCGTCTCGCAACCTTTCGCAACACGCGATAAGGAACTTCGTTCAAATAAATTATAATAAGTTGAGGTGTTCACACGGTCATCTGATCCGAAACTAGGCAGAGTCTGTACTATGGTAACCAGATTGCTGATAAATATACTTATACATTATTAAATAAATACATATTATTATAGATAAATTACACCCAGACACAGAACAAATGATCGTGTACATCACGCCATTATTTGTCCTGAGTGGAATTCGATACCAAGATCCTTTTCAGCAGTTAGGATATAAAAGATTTGTACTATACCGAAGGTGCACCCTTCGGTACAGTGCAAATCTGATGCTGCTCTTATACTTTTGTTCTGTATAGTATAAGTGAAGCCGTAGGTAAAAGTTTGTAGTAACTACACGCGAGCAATGAATATGGGTCACATGCAGATACGATAATATCTAAGATAAGATATAGGTATAGCTTAGTGAAATAAACTGTGTTTAAATGGCAATTAAATACTCCTTAAATTAAAGTAATAAAACTTCTTAGTTGTTGGAAAGTTATGCCATCAAGTGTCAAAATGAAAAATGCGACTATACATCTTATAAAAAACTTGGTTCACCGCAAAACTGCTGTAATGGCAGCACGTGAACGTAAAATTAAATCATGTAAAATTTGAGAATATGTATTGTAATATAAAAACTACAGAAATCAGACGAAAATAACATCTAAATCAGCAATGAGTGAGTGTACGGGTTCGTCTAATACTGTCGCATCTGTCATATTTAGAATTTATGGTCATACAGACATGACAACCCAGCAATGCAGCCTACCGCTTGACATACATTGTATGATGTAATTAGGAAATTTGACTAAATAGAGGGTTTTTGATGCCCTTTAAACTAACCATTTTCATCGAAGAAGAAGTGTAATGAACATCAATAAAATAATCAGGTTCCTCGGCATTGTAAACAAAAGTCTTTCTACATCAAAATCTTCCTTCTCTCCTGAAGACGCATTTCTTTATATCGAGCCAATATTTTTCCCAAAATATAACTACAACGTAATAATGATGTTCGACAATGCGGAGCTGATGTACAATATATCCTGTGGCTGGAGAGGCCACTAGGACAATTACACCCACTGGCCAAAAGCAATTGAAGTCCGCTCTATTTGTATGTTCATACATACAAATATGTATTTACATATGCTCAAATATGGAAATTTTGCATTTGTCTGTTTCTATGTATAATATTTATCCATGTAAAAGAAAACTATAACTATGAATTCTTTACCCATAGTACAAGCTTTGCTTGGTGTGGGTCTAGAAAGCGCTGTTTCAACAAAAAAAAACAGTACATTTGTAAACAGTAGACAAAAAACTTAATTATTTTCTCTTGCTTTTTAATTTGCATGTTTATCTTCTCTCTTGTGTGTTTTCAGTAGGTATTATCTTCTTACATCCCACCGCATCTTACACACAAGGGTTACCGTTTCTATTGTTGATTATATTTTACGTCTATTTACGAGCGCCTCTTGAATTATGAGGTGTCACCATGGCTTGATTTATTTGTTTAGACACGCAGGGGGTAGATGTTTTGTTACTCTTAATTAATTCTAGAGAATATTTAGATTAGGGAAAGGAGAAAAAAGAGGAATTCGAAAGAAAAAATTGAAAGTCGGAACTGGCAGGTACTGTAGATTTAGTTAAATTTACATTCTATACTCGTATTTATTATTAACATCAATATTTCTTGTCTGTAGCACTGTACAAAGTTAATGACATCAAGCTGGGTTAGAAATGAGAAAAAATATGTAAACGTACTTACCTTTCTATTTATCTTAGTTTATAATATATCTGATACAGTCTATGAAAATCATAATTCGATAATCTTTAGATATTATATTGATTATCTAAAGATTATCTTATCTTAATATATATATAATATATATAATAATATATAATATATATATATATAATACATATAAATCTCGTGTCACAATGTTTGTCCTCAATGGACTCCTAAACCACTTAACCGATTATAATAAAATTCGCACACCATGTGCAGTTCGACCCAACTTGAGAGATAGGATAGTTTAAATCTCAAATTATAGTCGCAATTTTAATTTATTGCGGCGGTACGAAGTTCGCCGGGTCAGCTAGTAATATAATAAATAATAATATATTTTTAGATGTAATTTCAAAACGTTAAATCTTACTCTATCAGACTGTTTTATATACCGTATTAAGCATTTCAGTTGCTTCGGTGCTTCCCTAAGTGAAAGTCAAAGATTTACAATTACATATAGTAATGTTTTAAAGTGCTTTCATGCCATGCCTATACATTACAGAGGCCCCGCTTGTACTGTATTGTAAAACGTCGTCGCCAAAACCAACGTCGTGCCTTAATGCAAGGTGTACAGTGGAAGTGCAGCTCCATGACTATAAACTACACCACAAGAGATAACATCGATGCTAGTTTTTTGGCCAAAAGGACCGAAGTAAAACAAGTAGATTGTTAAATCAGAAGAATTTTGTAAAAAACGATTTTATAAATTTTAAATATCGTTTGGATCTAACAAATTGTGGGCGACATCTTCGTTACATTTGGACTGTATCAATTCTGTATTATATATGCGTGACATATCACCAAATAGCACTGATCAACCACTTTTTGTAACATTTTATGTCCATTGAAATTGTTAAATCCTCCTTTAATGCAGTGCTTACTTAGTTTCTTAATCTTCATGATATACAACGACTAGGAATAACAAGATAATCTGATATCATCTCTCAATCTTCAACACTGTAATAATTATACTCCTCGAGCACTGGCTATTAATTACAAATTCTTGGAAGTTCTTGAATCCAATTAGTGCGATCGATCAAACACATTGTCGCCAACTTAACAAAGTGATTGCTACATGAAGTACTTACTTTGCAAAGAATGAAAACGGAGTTCTTGTCTTGTTCAATTGTTTTATTCTATCTTTGAAGCGAAGTTTCCTGCAGTCTGTGTGCAGTGTTTTTTTTTTGTTGGATTTTCTTACATATTGGCAAAATGAATTTAACACCAATAGAAAGTTCTAGTCTTTATTGAGTCAACTTTATTTTAACAAATGATCGGGTATCATAAACATCATGTTATGTAACATACACAAAAACGTACGTAACAAATATTACCACCCATGACTAAAGCTGCACCGATGGTTTAATAAATATAATAAATAAATACAAGTATTTGAATCGTCTTGGATTTTTAACGCCGCTGTGTACTTTAATTATTTTGTGTTTTTGTAAATAAATAAAATCAATTTGTGTGATAAAAAGCTACGCATGTACGTTATGTGTAGATTATTATAAACTACTATTCAATATTTACGTTATTGTACTTGGTAACCTTACACAAAGTTACAAGAATCAAGAAAATTCGAGAAAAAGAAAACTAGTTAAAAAAGAAATGGAGACAATGATTGCGCAGGTATTACTGACTTTTCCAAGATAATTCAAAACTTGTTAGAACAGTGTATTTTTTTAAATATTAAAATTAACAACGAGAATTTGTGGAAGAGCCATGCCGGCTCGACCGGAGTGATACCACGGCTTTACAGAAAACCAGCAATGCAGCAATCCTTGCATTGCTTTTCGCCGAGTGAGTGAGGTTATCGGACGCTCTAACCCTTCCCTCTCCCCTCTTCTCCCCCTCTTCCCTCCTTCCTCTACTTCCACTTTTAAGGCCGGCAACGCACTTGTGACTCTTAAGTTTCAGGTTCCCATGGGCAGCGGTAGTCATTTGCCATCAGGTGACCCGTCTGTTCGATTGCCCCCTGTTTCATATATAAAAAAAAAACAAACAAAAGGTCTCACTTACGTCAAGAACATATTTGATTGTTCGACTGAATTTATAAAATTATTGACACCATCGTTGTCCATTACTGTGTTGTCATTTAAATTTACTGTATTTCATACTTGTTTTGCCAACCAGCTGTATAATAAACATCAGAAGAAAAAAGGGTATAGTATAGTACTTCAAAAGTACACAGTGAAAAGTAAACACCAATGTTTCGGAAACGAAAGGAAGCTGATAGAAAAACAATTCAAATCGAATTTGATGAAGTGCGAACGGAAGGAATACTAAGAGAGTGGAAGTTTTGCCATTCAACACTTGTGTACGTGATGACAAACAAATTTTATGACAATGGTTTGATGACAAACACAAGAAATACGTTTTAGAACACTTTTAAGTGCTGTTCGTTGGTGGAGATGCGCGATTCTTGAAAAAGATTGCATGTGGCAAAATTTGGTTTTTAAAATAAATGAATAGTAAGCAAGTACTAAGCTTTTAGATAGAAAAATATTTCAAAGAAAAGAACAAAAGAAAAGAGAAAATCGGAAAATTTGGACAAAATTAAAAATCCTTTTTTTTTAACTTTATTGCAGGCTTCTGAAAGATGCTATTGACGTATTTTTGTAATTTTTGAGATTTACTTTTCCTTTAACATACTTTTTGTTTTTGCCAATATTTTTCACAATTTTGTGTTGGACAGTTAAAAAGAGTTTTGTCATTTTACACAAACCTACCTTTTTAATTTTTTTACTGCTTGTATTGTACTTGCTTAAATGTGTTTAGCTACTACTTATAGTTTACTCGAATTTATACCGTCTTTAAAACGGTATTGTTTTGATCACGTATGTGTTTTTTATTTTTTTATTTATTTATTTCGTCGCAGTGGCCTAATTAAATTTTAATTGTCTAAACTGCATTCGATAAAGTTTGTTTCCTATATACATTTCTATGACATAATCAATACATTTTAAAGGAATGTGATGAGAGGTGTAATCAGGACTTAATCGAGATAATCATAATCATTAAAAACATAAGACATAATAGTAGATAATATTTGTAAGGACGAGTACTTGTAGTCACTGGGTAGACATAGCACCCGTGACGAAATGTCAGGTGAACAAAAAAGTGCCGTACCATTTTAGTGGTGATTTTAGTTGAGAAAGTTAAAAAAAACACTTATTAAAGTGTATAGAAGGCATTTAAAATGAAAAATATCGTTAATTATATCAGTTTGTCATATTAATAAGCGCTGTTGCAACACCACCTGTGCACACGGAGTACATTCATTTATAGCAACGACATGTGCTTTAGTTTTTGCTTCGACATGTTTATTCGATATCATTTACAATGAAGTACGGTATTATCATCGGGAAATGCAGTATGTGAAGAGTCGGACTCTAAATTGTTTCTGTTCTATTTTTCTTAGACATATATTATCTATGGCCGTTCAAAGAGACGGGTCGAAATTGCTGAAATAGTCTTTTACGTGCAACTCACAGTTAATGCCAGTCAAAATTGCCTTTTACCTATAAAGTATTTTTGTAATTAATGTCTCCTAAAATCACTAAAATATAATATTATGAAATTTCCTAAAAAATTAGAAGCGTTTGAAATAAGTTGTGGTCTTTCTTTGTGAGTTCATTGGTTAATGATAAATTATTGTAAATTCACGAATCATTATTTCATCTATTTAATTGTGTAATATTGTCCATTTTTGTATGTACGGACATGGTCATGTCATGCAATTAATTTTAACATTGAAATTCATACATGTAATAAAAAATAACTAAAAACTAAAAAAAAAATACTAAAATTTGTTTTATTTTTCATGAAAAAAGATAAACTGATAATATACTTTTATCAATTTCTTTCCTTTTTTTAGGATTTTTCCAATTGATTACATACCTTATATGTATTTGAGCGTTATTTGAGTTTAAACTTAGCTTATCATAATCCTCCGCGCCTTTTCCCAACTAAGTTGGGTTCGGTTTTCAGTCTAACTACGATACGGCCGAACTTTGATATTTTACGTGAAGCGACTGCCATCAGACCTCCGCAACCCAAGTACTAGGCGATATCGAAGTTCTGTAGTTAGACAGGTTGTCGGACTTTTGGGCTCCAACTACCTGTAATGAATACCACAGATGTTTGTATGGCACCCGGGACCGACGGTTTAACGTGCTCTCCGAAGCACGGAAGGGTCTCAATGTGTTATGAATGGTCACCCATCCTAGACTGATCTGTCTAGTATTACTTAAATTTGTAATGTGCTAACCTACTCGATTACCACTTAGTCACGAGCCCCTTAGCTTATATGCTGTTTTAAACTAAAGACCTGATTTTGAGCCAAGACTACAGGTCTTTCACAGACGAAATTCTGCCTTACATTGATTGTTATATTGATAAACCTATGATCGTAATCCATGACTTAAAAAGATAGAAGAACCCCGTATGCCAATGTAATAAACGTGTTATATCCGCTTATCCCTAAACGCGTAGAGGCTTTTAGCTGTTTATTTACGGCGTAGTGGCATTATTACGTTTGGAGAAGTTGGGATAAATCAAGCAATTTCTTTTGCTAAACTGTAGTTCTCTAACAAAATATTTAGAAACACTTTTTTCTTTACTTTCGACGGAGCTTTTATTGGTGATAATAATAAAAAGAAAAAACAATTACGGTTAAATTTTGAACTCTGGATGAAAAATTATTATTTGTATTTACTTAAACAGAAATATATAGATTTATAATAAGTAAGAGGGGGCAATAAGCTTGCCCTTTATTACGTGGGTGACATCAAATTATACTCTCGAGAGCAATGAATATGGGCCACACAAAGATACCTAAAAATCTTGGAAACTAAAAGTAATAGAGATTGTGTTTAATAGACAGTTAAATATTCTACTTTTAGAACACACATTTTGATTCGCCTGAGAAGATAATATAACTCTTGACCAATCTTCAACACTCCAATTCAAATGGCTTCAGAGATATCGTAGTTACGAAGTACTATGCCCACGCAAAAGTTTAGAGCAGATCTGAATGGTTTTAAATTACCTTCAGCAAGTGGTCGTTACTTCCTCTGAGGCATCAAAACTGATTTGTAAGTTCAGTTCTTGTGAGAAGGAAATTTCCTAACACTGTGTTTAGCAAGTATCGATCTTCTGCACAATGTATTTTACTATATCCTAGTATTATTATGTAGTTTCCTAGATTTTCAGGTATCTTTATTAATTGCTCTCGAGTGTAGTTGGCAAAATGTGGGTGTTTAATACGCCTCTGCTTACTCTAGTGATTTAATGTATGTATTTATGATAGTTAATGTTTATTTATGGTGTAGCTTACATCCAACAGGGACAATGTCAATAATCAAGTAGAATGGGATTATTTATTATTCCGAAAAGTAGCCGAAAGTGCTATAAAGACTTACTTTAGTCTAAGATACCAGATAGTAACGGTTCGAACAGTTACTCCTTGCTAGGGATGAAGTGGATCAATAGTATGGATACCATTATCTTGGCAACCAAACTAGTGCATTAACCCTTAGCGCTATAAATCATAAGCTGTTGGTGTAAGTGTATAGTTATTATTAGTTAAAATTAAACTCATTTGATTGCAAGGGTAACTCAGCGTGACTTTAATATATGTCGGAAATTACATTTATATAATTAGATTTCCAAAAGAGCCACTTAGTACTGCTTTTTTATTTTCTATTTCGCCTTTGTCTTTTAGTGTCCCAAAAAAAATACCAGATTTTTGTTTTTATTAATTATTAAAAATTTTAAAAAATAATAACAAAACCATTTGGTAGAGCCTACATTTGATATTTCAAAGTCAAATTGTCTCATATTTTTACCCCAACACATATTGGACGCATGAATTCAGATAGAATTTATCGTTAACACTTTGAACTGTCAAGGGTTTTACAAGGAGGAATATTTTACCGGGCATGTTGCGTTTTTTATATGTTACGATTAGAAGTTTCATTGATTAAAAGCATAAAGGCACTGTTGCTTGTATTTGAAGTAGTACATACGTTTGACCTTCCTTGAAAATATGGTCATAACTATTGCTTGTTGTTTGTGTTTTGTTACTTACAAATGCTTCACTTGTAATGCTTATTTTAATAGTCTACATGTTTTCCAACTAACCGGCCCCTGAGTTTCTTGCTCATACTAAAGCCGCATAATTTTAAAGCCTAAAACTAGCTTCACGACTTCTTCTAGAAATATCGTTTGGATTATTCTATATAGATTATAGATATTTCGATAGGTTTTATTTCCTGCGTATGTTATTCTCTTCTTTCTATTATGAAACATCTAATCCAACACGCATATTCAGCAATATTTTGTTCCGTATGTTCTAACAGCTCACGTTTCGTTTTGTATCTGTGGAGGTATAACAAATAGATCTTATTACTCGACCCGGCCTACCCGCCTTGTTTTAACAGCAGACCTTAGAAAATGTTGGACCAAAGGATACCATAGAAATGTAGCTTTGTTATTCTGTCGTCTACAATTGTCTATATCCATTGATACTGAACGGGTTAGAATTTGAAATTAAATTGCAAGGGTTTCAGTTTGAAATTGGAAGAGAAGATTAATAAAATTGAATTTTCTCAGGTCAAGTAGGTACAATATTGCAATTTACTTTCGAAGAATTTTAAATATTAGGAGTACTATATGTATAAAATGTTGAAAAACAATTATACGAAGAACAAATAATGAATCTTAAAGCAATCACCATAATATAGGTAAATGGTACTTCTGTATGAGAAAACTATAGATAATTAAAAGTAATTAAATATAGTAACCCCCGTAACTACAATTTCCAGTGGCTTGCCCAAGTAAAAAAAAAACAAAATTAAAATACAATGACCTACACATAACAGAGTAAAATATTGTTATAATTTGTGTCGAACGAGAATTTCTTTAGTCTTTGTACTTACTCATATTTATAAACTTATGTATTAAAAGGATTTTGTTTGACTAAAATGTGTAGGTGCAAATTATACCATAATAGTGTAGTTTTCAGGTAACACCCTACTCATTCCAGACAACTGAGATGTCCTGGCGATAGGAGCGGACAGATAAAGCAGCATGATGAAAAATGGTAATATTTAATAATTTAAAAAGGAAAACTGTTTAAAAGTTCTATCTAACCAGCATTTTTCACAAAGGTGAAAGATAAAATCCACTTAAACTGTAGTTAAATCTCTAATTAGTTCCAAAGAATAAAAGGCGAAGTTAACTCAAAGGAATTAAACACAATCACTAAAAATTCAACATCGGGGTAATGGTTTCATTCCGTGGAGGAAAGAACTTACTTCATTTATTACTGCTTTAATACGTGCCAGTTAAGTCAGCATTCCGTAATTTTTTTAAATTATTTTTTATGTTAAGTGGCTGTTTTGGAAGCCGTTATTTATGGCGTATTATGTTTTAAATGAAAATGTCCACTGGCACTTAGTCTTACTTGCACTTCGGGTTTTCAATTAAATTTCCCTGGTTAATTTTTGCAGACTATAAACTAAAGAGACATGCATTTATTTAGATAATTCTATATTTACGATACATAAGTGGTTTCTACACCATGCTAAAATGCGAACGTAATATTAAAACATTCATTTTAATCAAACAATAGACACCAGATTATTCCAATAAAGAATAAAACCCAGTGGCTTAGTTCATGATTACATATTATCCAGAAAGATGGGTGAATGTAAATATTTGCTGCTTGAAGCATGAATATGCATCCCCGACGGTCCAGTTTAATGTGTTGAAGTATGAATTATGAGAGTAAAGCGTTGTATGCTTTTTGTTAAGAAACGGAAACAATGAAAAAGAATATGCAGCTTCATTTTCATGGAATAACCTCGTCAAAATTTTGGAAAATATTACTATTGGTGTAATACGGGTACTTTCTTACAGGTAAGGCGTTTAACATTTTTAAAAGTAAAAATGAAGGTACCTAATGTAACTAATCCTGTTCCTATTATTGCCTGTGACATAGAAATTAGTTATAGAACGAATAATATAACTCTTTTCATGAAGGTACCTAATAAATACAAAAGTAAACAAGTTAATTATTATCAGCCCTTGCTCACTGCGGTAAATTGGCTGGATAATATTAATAATAACTTGAGACATCTCAAACATCTATTGTCGCCAGATCCCAAACTAGGCAGAGCCTGTATACTTATATAATACTAAATATTTATATATTTTTTTCAACTCCTCACATCTCACACACGGCCGTCTGATCCCAAACTAGGCAAAGCCTGTACTATGGTAACCAGACTGCTGATAAACATACTTATATATTTCTAAATACATACATATTGTAGATAAATTACACCCAGACACAGAACAAATTATCGTGCTCATTACACAATTATTTGTCCTGGGTGGGAATCGAACCCACGACCTCTGGCTTAGCAGTAGGGTCACTAACCACTAGACCAACAGGCCAGTCAAATATATATATACATACATATTATTGATAAATTACACCCAGAAGAACAAATGATCTGCTCATCACACAATTATTTGTCCTTGATGTGAATCGAACCCAAGACCTCTAATTAGGCGGTCAGGATCACTAATCACTAGACCCACAGGCTCGTCCATCTATCTATTTCCTTATTTTGGATTTTTTTGTTATTGATTACAGATTAATACTTTCCAAATATGGAAATAGCCCAGTGTTGTACAAAATTCATCTCTGCAAAATCACCTGTATTAAATTAGGTTTATAATACAATACTCTTATGTTTCATTTCTCTGTGAATAAGCTATTCAACGGTAAAAATGGCAAGGGTCAAAGTGGTTCAAGTGAGCACATAAAAATGATATCCAGTGTATATCACTGTATGGAGTGTTGTGGGTTTAATCTCTATAGATGACAATATTTTAACTCTCCCGAAAGCTTAGAAATAAATTTTTAATGATATTTCGGATCGAATTAGAAGTTTCTAAAATTAGTGCGTTCAAACATTTAGGTAAAGTTCTATAAAAACATTTAAACTTTTGAGTGCCATGATATACGATTACATTAACGCGAATTATCGCGATAAAGATTCCTTTTGAACCAAATCGTTTGAAGGCCAGTAATGTTATTCTAGTTAAAGGAATGAGAAACTTGTAGTTTTGTATCAAACATTTATGCACGGAATTTTAAGAATTTACCTAAATTTTATGAATGGTCAGATTTGTTAATGACTTGAATTTTGGGATTGTTAAATGAGAGTGATCTCTAATGGGAATATTTCTACTTACTTTAGATACGTTAAGAAAAATTGCACATCTGCGATGAATGAATGTGGATATCTTCAATAATATAGAAGTTATTAATGCTCATTTACATGTATTATGTACATATTTGTTAATGCTACTTAAAACAACAATAAGGTCATATATTTGATAAGTGGTTATTTTGAGAAGTTGCCTTTTTGCAAAAGGGTAATTTCATAAAGATGCAAAAACCGTGATTTGTTAATGTCCTTATGAAAAGCCTTTGCCCAACTACGGGTTCTATGATTAAGATGATAATGATTCCATCACGAGTTCTTTATGTAAAATTAATTATATGAGATAACTAAAAAGATAATTTAATTAAACATCTTACAATACTTACTATAAATATGCTATTGGCTTCAAACTGTATGAAGCCTATTTCAGAAAAAACCAAAGTAAGTACAATTGAAAAGATATAATATCCCCATCCCGTGTGATGTACTGTAACTTGGTACTTTACCAGCTTCAGATTGAGCTGAAACTAAAACCAAGAATATTGAAGTGCCAAGATTATTAAAAATCCGCCCATTGTACTTAACACTAACATTAGTATTAAGATCATTTGTATTTCTATGCATAAGTTGTACAATAAAGCATATTCTATTCTATTCTATTCTATTCTATTTATAGTCAACGCTGCAGCCTGTAATTTAAACCGCTTGATATTAAAGAAGAACTTCTTAGGATATAATTATAATTACATTTTAGGAATCTTAGACAATGTTCGGTTCAAAAAAAATAGATTCAATGTCTTTTGGAATGATTAGTATTACATATTATGTTATCATCACTGTAAACAATTGTTATGTTTTAATCAACAAGTAAATGTTATATGGTAAATAATAACCAAAAGGACGGAAATAATGAGGACAATGATGCATGCGTCTTACGTATGTAAACAAAATGTATGTAGAATATGTATATATTCTACATACATTTTGTTTAGTAAAATGTAAAAAAAGACATAAACACATTTTGCGTATAGAAACAACGCATAATTAGATCAATCGGCGGTTAAAATAAGAAATACTGAGAAGGAAAACAACTAAGCGGCATTTTCCGATGTTTTTCTACTCCGCCATTCTCATTCAGACAAAGGTTTTGATTCTATTAATTATTGATTTTGATTATTAAAGTATTTATTACTATATGGACGACTAGCATTGTCATTTCAATAAAGTTATATTAGAACGTGGTTAATTGAAGCTATTTATTGCTCCTTCACAATCTTTTCAAATTCATAACATTGTTTTGTAGCTACAATGCAATCTACAATTTTATTGCATGTCGTTTTCCACAACACATTAAAGAAAGAAGTTCACCCTATGAGCCAATCCGCTTTTATCGCAAGTTACACACCTAGTTACTGCGGTAAACAGGTTTGCTGAATGGGATGATTTCAAGCATTATTCTTAAAAACAGTTATTGTGTCTTGAGGTCCCAGGAGTCATCTCATTGGTTGCAAGCGCTCGGTGTACAGAGTATACGAAGATTAGGCAAAAGACAGCAATTATTATTACCGTTCCTGTTTTAAATTTTATTTAGCTCTTACTGAAAGTCCTTGAACACCACAGATTTTTATAGTATGCAATACTGGTCTTGATAATTTTAAAATACACAAATCTCGAAGTATGTGCATATTAATATATACGTTTGAGTTCATTCACCCTAAATCATTTTACCACTCCGACTTATGATTATTAGACACAGTCAACCACATTACAGCCGCCGCTATCAAATCTGTCAGACACAGGGAAAACTGTCAATTACTAGCAGTATATGATCAGTTTCAGTTAATTGCCATGTTCAGACTAACTGCAGTATGGACAAATTATTGGATAAATCGTTGTATTTTGGTTTTTTTGTTATGGCTTCACGCCTCAACTACTGATCTACATATATACTATGGATCTTAAATAATACTATCACAATGCAGTTATAAGTCAATCCGTCGAAGTAATTTGCAATCATTCATGTTATCGATGTCCGTTCGTAACGTTTTCCATTCCCGACTGATGCATTCTAGTACTTCTGCATCCCAGTGCACGTTTGGTAACAATAGTTTTTGAAAGAGGAGTTTGTGCTTAGTCAACACTAGCGCGATCCATTCCCGAGAGTCGAATAATTTGGATATTTCAGGCAAAAGTTTTCGTTTCGGCAGTTCAGCTGTTTGTTCCGTTAAATTGTATTTAAAAGTAAATGCAGCCATTGGCTGAAGCCATATTTAATTTTAAATCTGAAACCACATTGAAAAGGTTATGTATGGACAAAATGTTAATCATGTGGTTTGAAATTAAATGATTACAATTTTAGTATCGCTATTGCAGTTATTGATATACGCAAGTAGGTTGATTAAAGGTTGATTTACTGACCGCTATCGTAAATTTAATCCCACGTGGATTCAAATTACACCATGACGTCGACGACATACACACGATACATAACTTGTTTAAATCTTTCATAAGTTATCACATAGAATAACTACCATAATGTAATTATTTGCCTTAAGCCCTTGGAGGCCTCTCTGTATTTATAATGCTGATTTTTATTCTGAAAGTTCTTGTGACTATAAGTATATATAATATACAATGTGCCAACAACAATCGTTAGGTCGCGTCCAGGTATTATCACTCAGTCTGGTCTTAGGACCCTCCATTTATATTAGAGAGTCATAAATCACCTATTGCTGACAGGATTAAACTCACCTTATTTTTATATATTACGAAATCTTTGAAAATGTTTCATTGAGGTTAAGGTATTTTTATTTTCCTAATAGAGATTTTCCTAACCAATAGGTTTGTAGCCAAACATCCGTAAGAACCTCCTATGCTGCAGTCAGGCAGTAGATTAGCTACGACGACGTAATTAGTCACAGTAAATCGACCCGTCTGATACACGTGGAGTACAGATAGAGCCAATTATAGTGGTGACTAAATGCGACATTCGAGATTGAAGAATTGCAACTTACAAACAAATTGCTACCAATTTACAAGAACAACATTTTACAAAAAAGCAGGTACACATGTTACTATAGGATCGTCCTCGTACTATTGGGCGTTTAGTCAGCCTGAAAAAAATCTGAATTTAGAAGATGCTTTAGAAAATTCTTGTATGTATCCACATATCTGCACAATGTCTTGGTAATGTAAATTCCAAACATTTTATTGATTGACTTTTATATATACATATCCGGACAAGTCCGGATATAACTACCTCACTATAATAAATATATATTACTTACAGTGGTATTCATGTCATACTTTTCTGTTCGCAGTATAAGGTCTATTAGCATTTTTTCATTTTATAATAAGTTTTAAGCGCTAGGAGCTATTATAATATATATGTATTGTCGCCACATTAAAAACTCTTATTTATTTTATTAAAAATAGGGACAAACTATAATAGATGACAACACAGTTCACTATTTAATAAAAGTAAGTTAATAGACATTATTTTGACTGGTTATGCCGGTAACGCAACACGATTGGTCGATTGATAACTATTAACGAATAGTGGGATTATAAAAGGGTAGAAATAAGATGATAACTTCACTTGAATGCGAACAGAGGTACGAACACAGTTACTGTTAGTTAGTGATTTTCATAGTTTATATCAGTGGTTTCGAGACTGTTTCTTACAATGTAGGTGTACCTTGTATATTGGCTGACTGGAATATACAAATAATTTTGCCATATGATCTGGGACATATTGCACATCACAGCTTAGCTTGTACTATGTGCCTTAGAACACGGATAAACGGATACCTATATACTCTACGGATAAGTAGGTACATCATTTTTGTAAAGGTAGGTTGGGAATGAAAACATTCATGAGTGCTATTCATTTTAATAAATGACATGCGGTTTTACTGACGTATGTATTTCGGGGATGGCACTGACATCGACGGGAAACGTCGCTTCACCCCTGATAAAGGACCCTTGTTGGGTCCGAAAAATATAAACGTGAGTAAAAGTGTATATCCTTTATAAATATTATACTCTTGCATAGAAACACCTAAACCAATGCAAATATACGAATTCGTGCATAAAAACTACTGAGCGGAAAAATAAAGCAAGTCCTCTGACTTGTTTTTCAGGGTTCCGTTCATCAAAAGGAAAAAAGGAACCCTTATAAGATCACTTTGTTGTGCGTCTGTCTGTCCGTCTGTCAGTCTTTCTGTCTGTCTGTCAAGACCATTTTTCTAAAATATAAAATAAGTGTTTTTAATGTTATAGGGGGCAAACGAGCAGACGGGTTACCTGATGGTAAGTGATTACCGCTGCCCATTGGCACCTGCACAAGAGTCACAAGTGCGTTACCGGCCTTTAAGGTTTGTTTAGGGAAGAGAGGGTGAGAAGGAGAGTGCGGGGAGTGGGAAAAGAGGATGAGAGGGAAGGGATAGGGCCTCCGGTAACGTCACTCACTCGGCGAAACACAATGCAAGCATTGCTTAACTGAAGGTATTCTGTGAGGCCGTGGTATCACTCCAGTCAAGTCCATATGAGCTGAAGCATGGCTACCCCATAGTGAAAAGTAGGTACTCAAGGAACTGATAACTGAAGTCATTTAATAAAGTATTTTTATAGTCTTGAATATGGATTGTTATTATGTATCCTTAGATGAGTAAAAGACATAAATGATATTTGTATGGAATCGGTTAGACTACAGCGAAATTAGCATTAAGATATACAGGGTGCTACGGAAAGATGTGGTCAAATATTAGAAGCGTTATATGTAGCTGAAAAATTATTGACTTAGCTTTAAGAAGATAACTCAGAAATAGACTAAAATATGACATAACCAATCTGTGACACTATGTATAAAAAAACCCGGGCCCGCAGCAGGCTCGCAGAGGTAGATTTCGTGATTTTTTAATTTTTTTTGAAAATCTGCATCCCAGCCCTACCCTTTGGAGGAATATCCCCCATTCACGAACTTAACCTTCATTTTTGCCCTGTTGATTTGTCGTCCAAGTTTGAAAGCAATCGGTGAAAAAACTCGACAAGTGGTACAAAACCAATAGGTAGACTTTTCTTCGAAAATCTACCTAAAAGACATGTGAAAGATGCAATTGTATCGCCATAATTAATGCTATCATTATTGTTAGTATCTCTTTATTATCTTCTGCTATTAACTGTAAAAAGCTTCACCTTATATTAGTATATTTCCTACTAAGGCATTTGTTCAAGAGTACTTCTTCTAAAGCAATTTAAACTTTTTGTTACTCATTATATGGTACAATATTGTTTAGCATAGCGTAGCGGTTAGCATAATAATGTAATATGTACGAACTTTATCCTTTAATAGGAAATTAGCCAACCAACAGCCATTACGCGATCAAACAAACTGATTAAACATTAACATTACAAACTTTACAATTACACTGTACAAGCAATGCCGAGTGACGTCAAAATCCAAGATGGCGACCAACATACCGCAATAATGGCGTTAAGTGGATACGGTTGTTATATGTAGTGCTTTCAAAGTTAGTTTGTTTGCGTATTCGTCAATTAAAAGTTTATTTGTATTGATTATTAATGCTGGTTACATAAAGTTATAAATACAATCGTTTTCAAATTTTAAACATCAAAACTAAATAATATTTGAAAATTAATGAGCAGGGTAAGCATAATATAACCATAGCGAAAAGAATTAATATAAAAACGGTATGGCAAAGGTACTAAAGCCCCGAGTAGGTTGTCAAAAACACTTTCGAGCACTAAAACCCACTCTTTCTCGAAAAGTGAGATATAAACGCTCTCCCTCTCTTCTCTTGCTAATCACAAAAGTGACGAGTTGTCTTCTCCTCCATAACCAGGCCTCTTCGAAAAGTTCGGAAATTTTTTTTCCTAGGTTTTCTTTTAGCTGAATTAATCTAGAAACATCAAACCTACCCTATTAAAAATATATATCCAGAGGTTACCTTCCTTGTACCTCTAAAGAGTCACTGTGCCAGAGCTGCTCTAAATATAAGCCACTCCCAGATCAGCGGAACATTACAAAAAAACAGCGATAAGAAGATAGCATCCTAACGAAAAAGCCTGCAGTACGTTTACGTATGTTTCTGTAGAATCTGTTTGCAACAGATAAGAAAAATGATTATGTGCTCTGCGGTGGACAAACAGACTTTGCGTCTCGTAAAATGTTCCATTAAGAATTGTTCTCATATCTTAATTAATATAACTGTTGAGAACATAATTACGAGGAGCAAAATATTAATTTGCATGTAACATATATGGTTTAATAAGATCTTAATCTCAACCAAATTTTTCAGAATAAAATTATACGATTAATTAATGAAGACTTACTGGGTACAGGATCAAATGTTTTTTTTTTTTATATAATATACAGGCTGTTAAAGAAAGGTGTGGTCAACTTTTAGGGGCTGACAAAAAGTTTGTTTACTTAAAAAAAAGGATTTTGAAAAATAAATATTACTTCGGATAATCACTTTTCTAGTGTAGGTGCACATTTTTGATGATGAAACAACGTGATGATTTTTATATGGCAATTTCAATTATTTTGGTTTCTTATGCAGACATTTTCAGAAAAATCTGGACATTCCATTAACATCCTTGAAATTAAATACTCATAGTGTTATTAATGTCAGCAAAATCTCTTACAAAATATTAATAGCTTTATCAGTCAAATTTATAAGTTGAATTTCTCAGCTTCAAAATAAGATTTCCGTAATAAATATCACGAATTCTCCTTAACTTGTAAGCACTTTACTTTATTTACGAGGTCTACTATACGACTCTAAAATATGACCTTTCTGTAACAGCCTGTATATGGCTTGACTGATGGCAGGAGTATCTATAAAAACTTGCAACAACATTAATATATGGTCAAGAGTATCCCATAAAGATCTGGTGACAGTACTCTGTTACTAAAAGTGAAAGAGGTCGTCTAGTCTGTTCTGTTTCTCTGCGTGCACCTCAGATAAGAAGATGATATTGTGGAATATCTTTAAAAGAGAGCTCGTATTAATAGCACGCATTTGTAACTAGTTTCAAATCTTACTTTCTTCTTAAAAAAAGGTACAGCCGTACCATCTCTTTCTCGAAACTTTTTCTTTGTGGATAAAGCTGGAAGCCCTAATATTCAGTGACTAAGAGGGCATAATGTAATTAGGTATATGTCCAAACTGCATTCAATTTCAATCTGTCGTTTTAGAACCACCTATAGGAAGTCAAAGTTCATAAATGTTGTCACTCACTCATGGATCATCAAAATTCTATTATACTTATAGCAGACACATAAACTTAAACATAAAAATTTTTAAACACAACCAGTGCCTATATAGAAAGGAAAAACTCAAACATATGGCAATTTCAGTCACGTTTTCTAGTCATACGAACTGCATAAGTAACTTTGTAATTCTATATAATAGATACGGGATTACAAAGTCACTTTTGCAGTTCATACAATATTTCGAGACTAACACTACCAGAAGAGATAGATCCCATCAAAAACTTAACATATAAAAAACGTAAAAGGTGGAGAGATCTAATTGTTACTTAATTAGACAAGCAGCAACATTTCATAATGACCGCATTTACATAAGATCTATATTTCTTAAATAAATAGAATGGCTTTACAACATAATCACATAAGAATAATCTAAATTAATATTGATATTTGACGGAATATTGCGCTAGCGGATATAATTTATGCATACACATATATATAGATAAAGCACTCAGAGCATTAATATTAAGTAGATTTTTTGTATGTAGATGCTATTGCCGTGTGCGGTTTCCAAGTCATTATTTATTTAAGAAATAAAGATGTCTAATATTAATACGGTAAATTAGATAACAATTAGTTCTCACTACTTTTGTTATACAAAACTGCTTTGCGAGAGTTGCATTTTTTACATGTTATGTTTTTGACGAGTATTAATATTTTTTTTAACCTCATCTAAAAGCAATACACCATGATTAGCTAGAGCTTTTTCACTTTCCCATCTAAGTTAATGAACAACAGGCATTAAACGGGACAGTACCGAGACCCCGTCTTGATTTCCCCAAAGACCCTCAACAGACCTTCAGAAAAATTGAAACTGAACACAACTTCATAACGATAATATTTTTCATTTCATACTTTGAAGAAAATTAAATTTTTATATTTTTCTTTATTTTACCTTTTCAAGTTTATGAAAACAGTTTTGAAGTATTCCCTTAGAGTTTTTGACCAGTATTTCATTTTATTTATTTCTTTTGAGTGATACGAGAAATTGTCTGGGGAAATAAAAGTTTTTTCATTAAGACAGCGTTAGTGTCAATAGTAATAATGTCTGTTTTTTGGTCTTTGTTTTATTGTGGCGAAGCCAGACTAGTTTAGGGCCCAACAAGGACTCTTAGTAAGGAGCTAAACGAATATTTTTAATAACTATAAATAACATTCCAAAAATTTTACAGCTCATATGCTTACATTACACATTTGTATTACATTTCGCAGTACAAGGTTATGTTGTATTGTACTATCCACTCTGGTTTCTTTCTGTTCTGTCCTAGTCATCATTTCTGGCGACTGCTTCCACTCCAATTTAAACAGAAGCTCTCTGATGAAGCTCTCTAGTGAAGTTCTCTCATGAGAAATAATTGCCACTTAATTATACTTTTCAGTGTGATCACTAAAAAAATGTGTCATTTAAAAAAAAAGTTTATTGTCATAGAGCTATTTGGCTGTGGTTTTAACAATATCATGAAAACTCACAACAGCCCAATCATCGTCCAAAGTTTGACGCGCTTAGGATTACAAAAGTACAATATTATAAATCTTATTTAGGGAAGGAAAACATGTTTACGCCACCACGCTGTTACGTCATCTTGTTTTGATCTTAAGGCGTTAGGAGGATTATATCAACGTTTAAAAACAGTAGCTATTAATAATTCATGGAATACAAACTGTGAGCTTAAGTGTGGTACATTTTACAAACATCTTCCGCGATTTGATGCGATTTCTCCTAGTTTGTTATCTGGGATAAAACTGATCTTTATTTTATATCTACTTACTTCAGTAATGGAGTTGGTACAAATCTATAACAACTCTATTTGTCATGATCAATGACATAATGATATATGAATAATAATATTTAATTTAAAAATGCCAATTACTGCTTGAATGTATCCTTGAAACTAAACCTTTCTACAATAGCACAAAAAAAGGTCGAGTAATAAATTATTGAATTTTATAAAATAATACAATATTTATTGCTTCGTTAGAATAATTGAAGGTTAGGTTTGGTACAAGTACTCAAAGCAATCACGAATTTTTTAATTAAATCATTGTTATGCAAACTAGGATCTTTGTTGCCGACTATTTCCTTTGCAATGCCATTTTTAAAACTAATTACTTTGGTTGTGTTTACATGTACATTTCGTCGGGATGTCCGACGACACAGTCTAACACCGAAGCCTTCAATTCTTCCCACTCTTTGAAAAAGGGCCCTTTTCAAGCGTGAAACTAGTCTATAAAATATCGTGTATAATGCCTTGAATACAACTGTGTCTTTATTTAATAATAAGAATAGAATTAAAACTCTCACCAGCTCACCTTCTCAGTAAATTTGGAAATCACTCACACATTTTTTTTAATATAATTATGAACAGTTGTGCCATGCGTCACACTGTATTCATCCCTCTTATTAACACCTCTTCCTATTAAAATGATGTGCTGAAACGGTGCGGTTCTATTGAATGAAGACCTTTAAGATACTGAAAACAAAGTTTATGGATTAATGAACTTATTCCGTTTATGATATTAGACCGCCGGATTAATATTCAATCTTCATTAGACCATATTAAACGCAGTTGTCTGACAAGGAATTGGTGTAATATTACAGAGGTCACAATAAACGTATTTATAGGCGTTTGCGCCTCCCCTATTTTCTACTTAATTGACACTTAGTTAGATTAATGCGAGTTGCTAGAGCCTTAGAATCGTTAAGGCTGTAACGTCAGGGCTGTACAAAATTGCGAAAACAAATACCTTCTATTTTACAATTATTAAGTTACTTAACGTCATATTTATAATCCTCGATCTCTATTACAGAGAATAAAAAGAGATTGTTATAATTATCATAGAATTTAATAAAGAAAGTATAAATAAAACAATCCTAAAATTTTGATTGTTTATCTGTGCTCGGTTAACTGTAACGTATTTAGTAAAACAGAATTAAGTTTAATCGAGTTAGAAAGTCGGACGTGATCTTCTTCGATCATATCAGAACATCCAAAGAAAGATAGGAAAGTATCGTGTATTGTAAGTATTAAAAGTATTTTTACAAAATATTGGTTGGGCTACATTTTTGTTTACATTATAAAGATGAAAGTACTGTCTTGATGACGAATATCTAATAATCAGGCTTGACTTGAAAAAACCACTCAATAATCGAGCTTGACTAAAAACACTCAATAACCCTGCTTGACTAAAAACACTCAACAATCAGGCTTGACTAAAAAAACACTTCATAATTAGACTTGATTATTTAAAGCTTTTCATTAGATAGATACTCATATTTTAGAACATACAACGTTATCTAATTAAGACTTTTTTTAATTTTTTTATAATTGACATCTTTCAAAAAATAAGTACCTACCTAATGCATGAAATGCTTACCTGTAAGAAATTATTACAATAGACTTTAGGTCTATTGGATGTATCTCATATCCATGTATCAGAATATTCAATTGTTGGTGAGCCAAATAAAATACGAAAAACAGGGTACAGTCAACTTAATCGTAATATTTTGGCGTCCATTATAATAATCTAGAGCCAGGCAAAATTCAACTCTTTGGCTTACATATCCCATCTGTTACCAAGTACCTAAATTGTAATGATGGTTTATAAATGAAGTGGCATCTGTCTGTCATGGTCAACTTGCTAGTCATTTAGGTCCAAACACGACTTAAAATAAAGTTTCTGCATAAATAAGCACTGCCTTCCACTGTTCGCTGTCTTAGTAATTGAGCCAACGGCGTCACTTAGCCTGATATAAATTTCAGTGTAATAACTGCTTTCATATAGCACTTAGAATACTAGTGAGGCGCTTGCTGTTGTGTCGTTTTACAACAGGGCAGACATAGATTATTCTAGAACACGGTGAGCAAAGATTTATTAATGTTGACGCCAGTTATACTACAATCAACGTCAACGTGATATACTCGTAGCCAGGAGTAGTCATATTTTAGGGTGCTATAGTGGACACCTTGAATGACGTAAAGCATATAATAATCATTTATTTGCGTGAAATGAGTTGACAATATAATATACAATGACTAGCAACCCGCCCGGCTTCGCATGGGTAGCAGAGACGTCTTCAATAATCATCATCACATTTCAACCAATTTACACAAAATTTTAACAAATTATATACCTAAACCTTCCTCATCAATTGTTCGGTCTATTGGTGGAAACCGCTTGAAAATACGTTCAGTAGTTTTTGAGTTTATCGCAAACAGACAGACGCGGCGGGGACTTAGTTTTATAATACATATGTAGTGATTTGATAAGAACTATAGTAATAGGCAATTAATACCAAGGGTGCTGATCAAAAATCCGGATTTGTCCAGAATCCCCATAAAAATGAAAATAAAACATTGAAGTTGGCTTGAAAATGTACGTTAGAAATGGCCACCTACTACACATAGGTAAAAAAACCCTAAGTTCTTTCGTAATTTTTTTTTCAGGTTTCACCATAAAATAGGCGCGCCCTTTGTCGCACGTTTTAACGGTACTATAGATAGATATTTCATTTAAAAAAACTAACGTTTACATCTTTTGAATAAACAAATTATGTTTATTATAAATTATTATTATTTTCAAATCCAATAAACAGTTTGGTATGAAACGTGAACTTTAGTGATTGTTTTTTGTCAAGTAGCCTGCTAATAGTACGTCTATGCCGCAAAGCGCCTTATCGTACCTCCTTGGTATCGTTTTTCTTTATAGACCAGTGTCGATAATTTTTGAAACCAAAAAAATAATAGTAGACGGAAACCCATTGAAAAAGGAGTAGAATATTATAAAATTTGTTAATTGTTTGTTAATTATAGTAGTATATTTCGATTTGCATTTTTTTGTTTATCAATGTAACATATAGTCTTACGTTTTTCGAGTAATTGAAGTGTAAATTTTAATAAATAGCTCAAAATTGTATATAATAATTAAAAATTGAATTTTAATTTGAATTCGATTTTTTGCATTTTCTGAGAAGATTTACTATCGTAAGATATATATATTTTTACACCATCCGAAAGTAGAGATTTCAACGAACAGAAAGCACACCTACTTTTTGAAAAAAGCTGATATTTTGACGGGTGAATTTTCGATTGAAAATTAGGGTGCTTTTTCAATATGAAGTTAAAATGAGGTGAAAAAATAAATATTTCAAATCAAATAAATTACAGTGTATTTGGGACATAAAAAGGTAAGTTTTCACCAAAATTTCGTGAAAAAAAAATGTTTTGTAAAAGATAAAAATAAAAAACCAAAAACTTGGTTTTTGAATTTTTTACATAAATTTTGAGGTTATGTGAAAAAAGTGTAAATACAAAAGTTGTAGATCTTTTTATTACCTACAACTTTGCCATTTGACTTTTTTCCATAGGACTCGTAGGTTTGCCGGAAATCGAGATAAACCGTTTTTTCTCCTGAAAACTCACCCCCTTCCCCTTCCCGACCTTAGATCGCCCGTAAATTTCCTTTCATTTTTATAATATTCTCCTCCTTTTCCAATGGGTTTCATCCTTATATTATTTTTTTTTTTACTTTTTATTATTTTTAAAGGCTTCTACCCTGGTCTATTAGTGTTTGCTCACTGAAAGCGTCGTGTGTTTAAACATAATATTAATATCCATCGCTGCAATGTTGAACGCTTTGTATCGTTATCTGTTGCCATTTTCTGTTTTACAATTCTGCACATTTATTTGTTCCTTTTACAGGTTTCATATAACATACATTTTTTTTCGAGAACTAACGTAACATAGTGTTGCATGAGTTGAATTAAATCCCACTAATATTATAAATGTGAAAGTTTTAATGAATGGATGGATGGATGTTTCTTACTCTTTCACGCAAAAAGCACTGAGCTGATTGCGATTAAACTTGGTACGTAGGTAACTGGAGACCTGGATTAACATATAGGCTACTTTTTATCCCGATATTCGAACGGAATCAGGACTTACGCGGGTGAAACTGCGTGGCACTGCTAGTGCTTCAATACTTTTTTTTCATAACCAAACTAAACCAAAATATTGTTGGTAAACCACTACCAAACTAAAGCAGTAGCTTTAGTTTGGTGGTGATTTACCAACAACATTTTAAAATTGAATTAGCTTCTTATTTATTAAAGATATTCGGGGATGCCTGACGGGGGCCCTTTGTCAAAGGATAGGGCGACCTTCAGAGTATGTGTCAGGCGCTAGACTCTCACTCATTATTTGTTAACTAAGTTATTTATTGTAATATATACATCCACTTAAAATGTTACTGAAGCTAAGCCGGGGAGGCTTAGCTTCATAACATCTTAGTCCTTGAGATAATCTTTTAAATTACCGGAGGAAAGTGCAAAAGCCTCATCAAGCATTGCGGGTACAACCAGCGATAAAAATTCCTTAAAAGAAAATAACAATAAAAGATCCATATTTTTCCATAAAAACCGTTAACCACATTTAAACATGAGCCGGACTCCGAAGTTTTCTCATTTCCTTTAAAAAGATTAACACGTTGTTGCCAAAACGTGATTCGAACGCAAATTGCTACAACATTTATATTCATCTCAATAGAGTATGATTTTTGTATTTATTATTATATTTTTTGTTACCTTATTAAGTTGAGAGGAAAATGCAGATACGAAATATGAATACTAATTTTTTAATCCCAATGGACCTTAAAAATGCAAACATTGTTTGAGTAGTCGTGTATGTCTTAATTGGTTTTGCTTCGTCGAGTGTACTGGGTATATTTGCTTGTAGTAGGAAGGTAAAGCGGTAGTTACAGAGCTCGGCACTCATGTACATAAATACATATTACATTACATTGTTTACTTTCTCTTTCAATATTTGTGGGTGTACTAATTAGTGCAGGTATATGTTTTGCATGCTTTTCTTGAATTTCAGCGCAGTTGTGTACATATATCTTTCTTAATTCAAATGTAATGCCATGAGGAATCATGCGTCTGCTAGATCAGTGATAAACACTATTTAAATAAGTGAGACTTCTTACGAAATGTTTAAATAATAACTACTTTTTAACATATTTCAAAATAGAAGCGTTCATCAAAAAAAAGTGAAAACAGTTTTTTTTACTACACTTATAAAATAAAACATACATACACCCCGAGGTAGGCAAACGTGTTTAAACACCCAATTTATAAAACAATTTGTTTGTAATAAACTGCTTTAATGGCATTAAATGTTATACGACCTTACCAAACTCACTTCGGTTAACTCTTCCCGCACTTTACATTTCGGTGAAGTACGTAGCGTGAGCATGTTAAAACCAATCGCTGGATATCATGATCCTGTCCACGTTTCAGAGAGAAAGAGAGTGCAGCACATATTTCAAAGTGATAATGAACCTTAAAAAAGAGGATTAAGTACAAAAACCAGTACTCTTCCTCTGGCCAAACAAGCATTAGATGCTGCAAGACGCAAAACGATCTTCTGTTCTATCTATCTAAACAAAGGAGTTTGAACTTCGTTTAGTCTTAGAATTGTTGACTGTTTAATAAATTATTAATAGCACATCGCTCCTTGTTATAATTAATTATATTTTCGTTCAAAACAATATTAATTAGGGAATAGAATTACAAGAGAATTTCAACATAAATTGTCCGCGCAACAGACAAGGTCGACGACACTCACTCTCACGACGATATAAAGTATGAAAACCTTTTATATGATACGACTTTTGTAAATGGTAATTTATTTCATTACCTACCTACATACACGCGCGCCTGTATCCCCGTAGGGATAGCAGAGGCGTATTAAACACCTACATTTTGCCAACTGTAATTTGATCCCACTCGCGTAGCCCAAATAGTCTAGCCTATTTTTTTTTTATGTTATAGGGGACATACGAGCAGACAGGTCACCTGATGGTAAATGACTACCTCCACTCATGGGCATCTGCAACTCAAGGGATAAAAGTGCGTTGCCAGCCATTAAAGTAGGAGTAGGGGAAAGTTGGAAGAGGGGGAGAGGGGGGAAAGAAGGCTTAGTACTTCACTCACTCGGCAAAAAGTCATGTAATCATTGCTTCACTGCCAGTTTTCTGTGAGGCCGTGGTATCACTCTGGTCGAGTCAAGCCCATACGTGCCGAAGCATGGCTCTCCGACGATGAAAATTGCCGCCAACTGGGCGTTTTGAGAATTGATTGGAAAATTGGCAGTATATCGCAAGGGAATGGTAGGCAAGGAGGGAAGTCACTGGAAGGGAAAGGATAATTTATTTTGTATTGATTGTAGAGTATAAACAATAGCTCAAGAAGGTTAGGGTCGCATAGGTATCGAACTGTTTTGCCGGGAAGTCCGAGCCCTCTAACAAAATTTCAATTAACTCCAGGTGGAGAGGATGTGGAGGTGGAGACTTTAACTTATTAAGATTCATGTTATAATTTGTCCCAAATGTACAGATAAATAAAATTGTTGTCAACATTTAAAAGTAACATAGTAGAGCATTACATTCTTTTGAAGTGAAACTTCTTTAGAATCGTTGTAGTTTGGAAATTTGACGAAACGAATTAGCGACACCAAAAAGAGACAAACATATTCATTAATAGGATTGAGCCTGTGAGAATGAGATAGAATACAAGTATACAGTGTTTCCTATAAACATTGCGCCTGCGTACTAGGAAGCCTTCTGAAAATGCATCATAGTCAACGTAGTGTATCATTTACGTGTATCATTTTTGTGCATTTTCGTGATAAAATTCGTTGGTTAATTAATTTATGTTAATTATTTAACACTTCTGTGTTAATTTGACCAATAACTTTTATAAAAATTATCTAAATATAAATTTATTTAAATTAGTAAATTATTAGTGTTGATTTTACTTTTTATTTCTCATTCTCTCGTAGGCTACTTTTCTGAAGTTTCACTTCTGCCGTGTGTGAATTGAACACATACACACTTTTTGTTTTTTTTTTAAGTATACTAGCAACGTGGGTCACACATTATTCTTTTATTGCTCTTAAGTCCTTTTCAGATGAATAGTCTGCGTCCTGCAATTAGAATCGTCCTAAATTAGAATTTAACAGTTGTATCACTCTCATATCGTGGATTGTAAAGATTTCACGATGAAGTGAATATACCAGAGACATTAGGCCAAATCGCACATCTTGGTAACTGTGTAGATAAAGCAACGTGGAATATAATACCACTCGCGAATGTACCAGTCATTTTAGATAAAATTCGGCGCCTCTAAATGTACTGTATTCAGCAAGCTCAAGGGATGTTTACATCTATCGACAGATTTGCCGTTGACTTATTGTTGATAATTCAATGAAGGGATAGGAAACTAAATATATTTTTTATGAATAATAATAATTACGAATAAAACTTGTTTACACGTAAAATGTATTCCAAAAAGAGCGAAAATATTATTTGAGGGACAATTTAAAGAAAACAACAACCCCATAAAGGTAGAAAATATAAAACCTTATCACCAACGATAATACTTGTTAATGTGGTGATTTCCATGGGTTCATATTCCACGACATACTATGTTAAGACTGCTCAGACTCTGATTCCCACTGAAGTAACTCCTCTATACCAATGAAAACACAAGTATGAAAACACAAGCACGCAAACGAGTGGCGAGTTTCAAAAAAAGACTACCGCCGCCCAGCGGCACTTGTAACTCGAGAGTCACAAATGCGCTGCCGGCCTTTAAGGTGGAAGTAGGGGACGGGTGGGAGGGAAGGGTTAGATCCTCTGGTAACCACACTAACTCGGTGAAAAGTAATGCTAACATGGCTTTACTGCCGGTTTTGGGTGAAACCATAGTAGCTGACCCATAGGTGCCGAATCATGGCTCTCCCACGATTCCCTTAATAATAATAATAATAATAAATCTTTATTTCCAAGAACACGGTCAAAAAGATACGTAGGTGTTGGTATAAATAGCTCGGTGCAGCATGTTCTGCCACTTGTGGCGTGCAAATATGGTACATTATACAATATTAATGTTACTAAATAATATATGTGTTATAGACAATTCTGTAGACGCTAGTACTAAACAAATTAACTTGGAAACAAATTAACCTTGGAACTGGACTTGGTGTTTCAGAAGTATATTCAATGAGTTTAATTATTATCCACATATAAATCCACTTTCCTCTATAGCAAAGCTCTAGCCAAAGAGCAAAGAACGTTCAATTCCTATAGAAAAAGAGAGAGCACTACGAACTAAATACTAGATCCTAGATGTGCTACGGTTCATTCCAATATCATGTTTGCCAGAAACACCTAAACAAATAAAACTATTTACAGTATTCTTATGTTAACATAAGATCCGGAGAGTATATTGCTGCAAATATAGCCTGTAAATTTTAAGCATGGTACTAAACTCACATTGCCAAAGACTACCAAAGATTATCAGGAATTGATTCTTTAGAATTGTAACCAGATATTGAACATTGACACTCTGCCAGTCAATCACAACCTCATTGCACTCGGAGATGAGGATTAGGAATCTCAGGTGACCTATGATAGTGACCCCAGCAATAGTCTATTTGACGTGGCCTAAATAACCTGAAAATAGATTTTCATTCAGTCGTAATATACCTACATATTATATTTTTATGGTTGTTATGTTGGTAGAACATGAACACTTAAACATCTGTACAGTACATAAACGTTATTGAATATCTACAATATTCCTCCCAAAACCTTTATCGTAAGTAACTCGCCAATAAAACCGCCAATACCTTTTACCTATAAAGTAAGGCAAAAAATTTCCCCCTTGCTAATTTATAGCGACCATTAAGGAGACAAGCGCCAGATCTACATGATGTCGATAAAACGGCGTGAAGATATAACCGTGGCGATAGAATGACATTTAGCAGTATTAACTGACTTACGGTGTGGTCCAAAGTGAGAGAATTTATTAGTTAATTCACACTTAAGGAAGGTATAGAAGTTGATAAGATATAATTATTCGTTATGATAAATTTATTCGAGAAAAAGTGCCGTAACGATGGGATGTGAATATAGGAATTAATTAATTAATTAATGAGTATCGATGTGGCAAAAATAATTATTATTTCGAGAGGTCGGGAATAATAATTCCTCATAAAGAATCTGAATCTTAGAAAATAAATATATTTCGTACTAGCAGCGCCCCACGGTTTCACCCGCGTAAGTCCCGATCCCTTAGAAATGTCGGGATAAAAGTAGCTTAAATATTAATGCAGGGCTTCAGCTATCTACATACCAAGTTTCATCGCAATCGGTCTAGTTGGCGTGAAAGAGTAACATACATCCATACATTCACACATCCTTACATCCATACATCCTCACAAACTTTCTCGTTTATAACATTAGTAGGACCTACACTTCATGAAAAGCTGTTATTTTGACATTACAAACAGATACTTCAATTTAATTTCTTTGCATACATATACGTATATGCATATTTTTATTTTTTATAACTTATGTATGCACATGAGGAATGTGCAAAGCTTTAATTAGATAATAATTATTTTCGATAGCAAATTGTTTAATTAATTTTACACTGCAACTCCTCTTGCCATACATAAACTCTTTTTCCATCCAATAGTTGTCAGAAAGAAATCGCAAAACGCGATAAGGCCGCCTGTCTATACAATTTTGTACAATAAAGACTTTATCTCTATCTATGTACCTTTCACCACTAAATTTCGGATTAAATTAGGAAAGAATGGAGAACGATTTTAGCTACTTTCAGCCCAATTTCAAAAAGGTAAAGTTATTTCTATAGTATTTATATATTTTCTCTTAAACCTACAACAAACTTTTTTTTATAAATTGAACTTTTGGATCTCTATTTCTCTATTCATTACATACATACCTATGAGAGCGCAGCGAATTACATCAGAGGTGTACATCTTCCCTACTTAGTGAATCGATAAGTTGTAATAATAACAGTTAAAAGTCAAATAATATTGGAACGGATACATGAGTGTGTTCCAATATGTTGAAATTAAAAAGAAAACATACAAAAATGGTTGTCAACCGCTCACATTCTATACCAATTGCCAATACGCCCACTCTACTTTATGAGTAATTTTTACTTTTATGTCGTTTCATTCAGCAAAATTAAATTATTTATGAGGCAGGCGTACTGTTCCGCCCTTCGGGGTTATATTTGACAGTGTACGTTAAATATTATTAAATTTAAATGAAGATTAATAAACATCATGACTGTAATGATTCTATGCAATCGAAGTAGGTAATTGAAAAGCTGGTACTTTTGATTTACTTGATTCTCTGATGATGATCTCTGCCTCAAAAATGTTTTTCTTTATTACTTCTCATACAAAATTAAATATTTCTTTTATTTCAATAGATATTTAAATTACTGCAAAGGAACATTTAATACAGAAAAGTAGTGCAAATGATATTTTAACCGACTTAAAAACGGGTGTCATTTATCTAAAATATGTATGTATTTAGAAATATATTAGTATTTATATCAGCAGTCTGGTTACCATAGTACAGACTCTGCCTAGTTTGGGGTCAGACGGCCGGATTATTATTATTTGTTTTTGAAGTTAAAAATTCTTTAGGCACATTTGTGCACTTTTGCTGTGGCAAAAAAGCACTGAACTCGTTACCGTCACGCTAATAATACATGTATAGATCCACTAGAGGGCGCTAATCTAAACATTGAGTTTTGTCAGCACCTTATTAAATAATCTTTAAAGTGTGTTTTCACTTCTGACGTGCAGTCCTACGACTGTCAGATTTTTTTTTATGTTTGACCATTCATAAGTTTTTGCAATGTAGAACGATTTCGATCATTCTTTTTTTATTGGATAGGATTAGATACTGTAGGGCGCCGTCTCAAAATAATTTAGTTATTTACATTAGTGTAGGAGTTTAGTTAGTTTAGTTCATTATTTTGTATTATTGTTCGCTTTTCAGTTCCTTTCTTATTTCTATAGCGTAAAGTTTTCATAGCGTTTATTGAAAAACAGAGGGTCTGGATATTTTGGTTGATAAAAATAGAAGAAAAATCTTTAGCCATTTAACTCGATTTATTAAATACCACGGCGGCAATAGCGGGTTTATTTCCCGGAGATTATTTTAAAATAAAGTTGACATAAAAAGAGTATATTAAAATCATATACATAAACATCAAAATTATATACATTGTAGTAAAACTTACGCTGATTTGCTCTCGGCTCATGCACCTGTCCGGGCGGGGCACATGTGTGAGTGTGTAAAGCTGATGCATATATTAATTATACCTGAGTATAAAAGAAACAGTATGCGTATCGCGCAACGAGTTCTCATCGTAACGTAACTTAGTTATCTTGAAACTCTATTTGTATGACGCATCAACAAAACGAAGTCTCAACTTGTAATAGTTATTAGGATCGTGTACGTTGTAGCGAAAATAACGTGGTCACAAAAATCACTGTTACATGTTACGGAGCTAGCTACTGTAACTAGTGAAGTGTAATAACGCCCACACCTAGTGTTGGCTGCTTTTGATCGGCCGCCTGCCTGACGGCAACCGTCCTAGGGAATGTAGCCGTTTTAAGACGGGGAACAAGGAATAAGTTAAATTTGTATAAGAAATAATGGGTAGGGAGAGGAAGCTAGGGTAAGGGATACCACAAGTATCGGATGGGGAACGGGACTGAGACTGCATTAGCTCGCAGAGGCCGGGGTCGCGGACCCGAATGTCCTGTACTTCCTGTGACTGGAGAAGACTCTAGGACAGGAACAGCACCAGGCATTAGCATTGGTCTGGCTATTTATTTCAACGTATAATTTGTATGTTTTACGAAAAATATGTATCCAAGTATGTTTATTGTTTATTAATATATAATAATATATATAATTAAAAATAATATTTATGTTTAATGGACTTGCATTGGGAGAAACAGGTTTCAAATATAAATTTATTTCACCGATTTTAAACGCGTATAACGAAACTACGTAACAAATGAAATCAAAAAATTAAGTCTATACATATTCATGGCGTTCCAGGAATACCTCGTCATATCACCATTCCTGTTAAAATTAAATGAGAAAGCAGGCCGATAATGTCATTTGAAGCAGTCGGGAAATTGGGAAATGCATCTCTGGTTTACTTACCTTTACAAAATATAATGTTATTTTACTTAGGTATATATACAGTAACAATATATTTTCCAGTTATTGGTAATAGTTATTGTATATAGTTTTTTATTAGTGACGCTATGACTATGTACCAGCAATGTTAACGTGTTGGTACTTGGTGTAGGTGCATATTTATATTTTCCATAATAAAAAGATCCTAAGTTAATCCTTATAACATCACCTATCTGCCAATGAAAAGTCCGAAAAAATCGGTTCACCCGTACCACAGATTAGCCAGAACATACAGACAGTAATGAAAGAAGTGAGCCGTCGCGGGACGCCGGGCAGATGTGAAGGCAGAAAAGGTATGTTTATGAAATATTATTTTGTTTTAAGAAAAATATGATTGTTTATTAAATAAACATTTATTTTCATTTAATACAAAAAATGGCAACGCCTCGCCACACCGCATTACATGTTACATAACTACTACTACTACTACATATTACTTACTAACCTGGCCTGTTGGTCTAGTGGTTAGTGACCCTGACTGCTGAGCCAGAGGTCGTGGGTTCGATTCCCACCTGAGTCTGGGTGTTCTTTGTGTCCGTTGTTTGTATGTTTGTAAAGTCCCCCGCAACACAGGAGTAATTCCTGATGCGGGGAGTTGTCTTTTTAAAAAAAGAAAAAAAAAAACTATCACATAGCGTGGGATTAAGTAAGGTTTGGGTTATTTAATGGTGGTTCTACTATATTCAGTGGAAAGCGTTTTACCCTTTCAATTTAATTAATAGAAACAATTTAAGTAGTTTAAAATATGTGTGTCGTAGGTCGCTCGTAGCTCCATAGTATGCGTAGCACAGTTCGTAGTAATGTAGTGGTGACGTCAGCCCCGCTATACGTAGCGTGCAGTTTTTAAATGCACGTGCATCTATACTCGTACCGTGGCGAACGTAAGTGCCTGGCCCTATAACGACCAAGACTCTGGCCGCCAATCACAATTACTTCGTCACCCACTGGGTATGAAACCGCTATAATTTAAACTATTAAAGAGCAGTTAGGAGTCGAACTCTCGATTAAATCACCAATTACAAAATTAACGAAGGCGATTTTGAACAAAAGGATTGACAATGAGAATCAACACTTGTCGAATCACTAAGAGATTAGTCAGCCGCTGGAAGAGCTGGATTAAAATAATTATATTATGTGGAAAAATTTCAATATCGTGCGTAATCCATCTTTTGGCAGGGCACTTGTGTTTTTCATTATTAATTTTGTTTTTCAACAGGTTCTGTACAGTTTAAAAAAAAATACCTGTTTCCAAAACGGATCAACCACTTCAGGAACAGGATCCAAACTAATATTATAAAAGCGAATGTGAGTTTGTTTGTATGTTTATAACTCTAACATACTTTAACCACTCAAGAAATTATCATGTAATTTTGCATACAAAAGTTCAGGAGTATAAAAAAGTATACGAGTACCTTTCATTCAGAAAAAGTACTCTTCACGAAGCGGTCAGTCAAAAGCAATTTTTTGAGCCAACAAACACAATCCTACGATTGAACTTACTCTCTGAGAGGCGGTGAGTTCTCAAGCCTCGATCGCAAGTTAATAAGGTTGATGACGAAAATAGCGATACGATTCAATATTTATGATCAGATATTAACATTGTCGTCTCGCACACTCCTCGCCAATATGTCCAGCGAAGATGTGAAACGCGGTGCGAATTAAAATTTCGCCGTACGATTATAAATTATCTTTTCGCCTCGTCGCTCGTTGTTACACTAGTGGACATGCACTTTAAGCACCTTGTATTTATAGCAGACTATTAATTTTCATAAATATATTTTTTGAAGTGAAACTTCTTTATCGACGTATGGGAGAAATTTTGTAGCAATAGTCACGTTTTTCGGTTACGCGCCATGTTGCTTTTTTTATCAAAGTTAAGTATAGTGACGTAAAGAATATAATGTAATATATTATAATAATAACAACAATATATTAGTTTTGAAGTTTGGTTTGAAATAAGAATAACAATATATTAATTTGAAAGTGATAAAATAAAAAGACTTATTCAAATTTAAGTGAATTTACAAGAAAAGTGAGAGTGATTATGTATTTCGTTTTATAATTTCTTAAGGCTTAAGCCTTATCTACCCCATTTTCGTGAAGTTGCAAATAGTAGAAAAATGATATGTCGTAAAGAAGTTTCGCTTCTTACCTGTGTACTCTGGTACACACACGCATTTTTTTTTATAAAATACTTTCCCTTGTTAAAGTGAAAACCTTATCGTTGATTTATCCAAGTCTAAATTAAAAATTTAAAATACCCCCCAACTAAAATCGTTTTAAAGATTAGAAAGCAGCTGATGGTCTTTGAATGGCTGAACAAATTTTCTTCAATTATAGCTAAGGACACTCTCAATATACTTACCGTACGAACTGTTGCGGCGTCTCATATGTTTAAACACAAGTTCAATTAATATTAGTTTTAAGTTATTCATAAGCAGTTTATTTAAGTACCTGTTAAAATACGTACCAATACCAGTGTACGTTATGATTGCTGGTATAATATGTAAAGTCGTTTATTATATATTTTAAATTCAAATTGTCATGTAGGTCACTTATTTATTAAACGGCTAGACTGCTACCATTTTCTTAATTCCCTTAGTTACCTAACCATACCTGACTATTATCAACAAATAAAAAAAAACTAAATCAAGAATGGTTCATCCGTTTAGGCATGGCAATGGCATCATAGCATGCCACACACAGATATACAGATGCACACGTTAAACTTAAACAACACTTCTTTTGCCGTCAGACCTCAGATCTTTCAGTGGATCTCAATGTCGAATATCTAAGTTGGAGTGAATATAAAAACTTTTTTACAAAAATGAAACTAACGATAGGCTGAAAATAATAAGTCTGAATAACTGAGCTTCCAAACTAGAAAGAACGAAACAAAAATTGTTTATTTCTCAAGTGATGTAAACTAATGCAGGAAACTAATTTTGAGTCGGCGCCAAAACAAACAAGCAAACAAATTACGTAAGAATAAAACAGTGTCATTATTTTTGTTAAAACTGACGTGAGCTTAGTTATTGAAACTTCCATGTTATTTAATTTTCAATATCTTTTTTCGGTTATATTTTCATGTTAAATACATTTTTTAAGGTCGGGGCAGACAGCGTTCGGGGTGGGATGGCGACGCGTCGTAAGCGGTGGAAAAGTTCGTCGAGCGCCGAGCGCGATGTGGCTATGTGAAAGCCGTTCTATAAACAAGTTCGTTACAACCTGCTCACGCCACGTTGCCGTCCCGAACGGCTTGCTATTTGCTCCAGTCTTTAATTAGATGGTTATAATTATAAGAGAAATAAAAATCTTTAATAAATCAATCTAACGTAACATAATCTTCCCTCGAATAAGACGACATTGTCTTCTCTCCTAAGCAGAAAACCTTCAGTCATTACTTTTATAGAACAGTATATTTTTTCCGGCACACATCCCATATCGCGGAACACTGTCCGCATCTACACAAAATGTCCCGCCTGAGCGTTGATTGATTGCCTCGTATCAGCCTCGGGCCAAAGACTCACACATTTGTCACGAGCTGACGAATACGCATGCTGACGAGACTCACTTTTATGATACTTTTTGCTACCTTTAGTTGATGGAGAGGCTAGTTTTTGCGCTAGATAATATTATATGTTAGAATTTATCGACTAGGGATAATCGGAGCGATCCCATTTGGGTAAACAGTCTTTTGTAAATCGATGTTTCTAGATGGATTAGACATTGAAATATATTTGTGGTTATATTTAACCTCCAACGCAAAAAGGAGTAGTTTATTAAGTTATAATATAAGTTTAACGTGTCTGTACGTGTCTGTGTGCCTGTCTGTGGCAGGAAAGGACCGATTTTCACATAGTTTTTTGTTTGAAAGGAGATTTGATCGAGAATGTTTTAGCTATAATTCAAGAAAATGTGTTCCCGTTCGAAGAAGAAGATCTTCAGCTCTTTTCTATTCGTTAAATCGTAAAAATCGTTTGAGAGGGGGTACTTTAAAAATTTAATTACAAAATCTTAGTGTATTTAATTATTTATTTTTATTGTACACCTGTAAGTCGTAAATAGTGCAAAACAAGTTACAAATGTTAAGGTGTAACAATCGGCGGTCATTACTCATTCATTACACACACGGCGATTTATTAAAGACAACCAAATCAAATCCAAGGTAATTATTTATACAATTACCTTTACCATGGAGATACAGTACTAAATGTTTTTAATGTTTCAATTTTACATATGACAAGCAACTTATTGTTGCGGTGATCAATTACCTTCGTTTAGTATTTATATACATACTCATCCCTGTGTATCAAGGGGCAGGTAGAGGCGTTATTAAAAACCCACATTTTGCAAACTATGATTTCGCCCCACGCATGGAGTGGGGGGCACGCCTATTGCCGTCAACCGGCCACTTTGGGAATTAAAGATGATGAAATCACACTAATATTATAAAGGCGAAAGTTTTCGAGTGTGTGTGTGTGTGTGTGTGTGTGTGTGTGTGTTTGTTACTTCTTCACGCGCAAACAGCTGGATCAATTTGGATAAAATTTGGTATGCTGGAAGCTGACACCCTGGAGTAACACATAGGCTACTACTTATCTCGATTTTCCCACGGAATCCGGGCCTTACGCGGGTAAAACCGCTGCGGTTAGTTAGGAATACATTGAGAGGAAAAATGTAGTTAAGGAAGGTAGGCAATGGAAGGAAAGAGATATTACTTATAATAAACGGATTGGGTTGTGTAAGTAAGGTCAGGGTTGATACCTGTAACTCAACATATAGAACATTACATTAAATTATATTACATTACATTACTTACATTACATTACATTACATTACATTACATTACTTACATTACATTACATTACGTACATTGCATATCATAATGCGATACAGCTACTATCATTAATAAAATATCTTTGGGATGTTTTGTCCTTACAAAATAGTTAACAACCTACCATGAATTATTCGTATTTATGAACGATATTAAATTGTCTGAAAATTCAGCTGAATTAATAAATCTCAGCATTGTTCTGTAGTCAATGCAGACGAGTTGTTTATTAATGATGTACGACAGTAGTACTCTTTAATTTAAATTATAATTGCTCTGTAGTAATGGATGTGATTATAGGCAAACATATAGTCGTTAATATTGAATGTAAACTAAAGATCGTCTGGTAATCAAAATTCAACCATAATCCATTACATTTAGAATGTTTTGTTTGATTTCATGAACCAATTTGTATCAAAAATTAAACCATTTCAGTGTGAGTTGAACTATCATTGTATTGCTTGCCTTACCATGACAGTTCAACAAATTAATATACTTGACGTGTGTAGCTTGATGTACCCGATTTCACATCATTTTTAATATTTAATGACATATACTGTTAATAATAATAATATTTTATTTTTTATAGTGAATGTATTTAAAAATGTAATTTATATGTATATTAAGTAAATAAAGAGAATAATAATAAATCTGTTTATTCACTCTCACAAAAGTTTTTTCCTTATTTTAACAGAGATGCAACAATAGTCAGTTAACTTTGTAAGAGTCTGGTGCCTGAAGTAGGTTTAAAAAACCTGTTATCACAGGTCACCAGGGCCCTCCCGCAGCAATAAAAGAAATTGAGACAATGAAAGATTAAAAAAGAAAAAAATAAATATTAAAAATGTAATTGTAAACCGGAGCCCATTTGTTGTGCTGTAGTGTGTGTTAGAGTGTGTATATTTAGTGTTTGGAGTGTGAGAGCTCATGAGAACTCATGTGATTTGGTGGTGCGAACCTCCTAGGCTAACTGTAGGTGATCAAAAGGTTCTCAGTAGCCTCATAGTCCAAGGTTTTAAGGTATTTGGTAATCGACGTTTTACATGTTGATTTTAGTTGAGGATAGATGTTTAGGATTTTATTTAATTTATTGTATAGGTAGGGACCCATAAAACAGAAAAATCGTTGTGAGTGGGATGAGTTGAAAGGTTTGAGTTGGCAGACTGTTCCCTTTCGACACTTATCTTTGAGTAAGTCCTGATCATATTGTAATAAAGAGTGCTTTTTCAGCACCGTATACAGAATAAAAGTTTGTCGAACCGTCAGAACATCCCACTTATTGTAAAGATCGACTGTGGGAAAACGGAAAGAAAGACCAGCACCTACTTTAAGTATTGCTCGTTGTACTCGCTCAACTTCAATAAGATGAGACTTAGCTGCACCTCCCCATGATGTAATACAATAATCGAAGAGCGATTGACAAAGGGCATAATAAACCATCTTGATAACTCGTTGATCTGCTGCATGTCGTAGAGCTATAAATATGTCTATAAGTTTTCGTAATCTAGTCACAAGGATGTTTATGTGAAGCTTAAATGTCAAAAATTGGTCTATGGTAATACCGAGATATTTAACATTTTCAGTCCTTTGAAGAGTGGGACATTGGTTCAAGGAGAGGCCAGGGATGCATGTAGTAGCAGAAATAGTGAAAGATGGTGGAGCCAATAGGTTTGACCTATGTGCAAATGCAACATATTGAGTCTTTGACACATTTAGAGTCAAGACATTTGATTGCAACCATTTACACACTGTATAAAAACCCTTCTGTGCAGTGTCAAATACTTCCTCCCAAGAATCACCACTAAAACAAAGAGCAGTATCGTCTGCAAAAGCGATTATTTTTCCTTGATGGAGTTGGATCTTGCAAAGATTGTTCATATAGACCAAGAATAATGTTGGCCCAAGAATACTCCCCTGCGGTATACCGAATTTGACCGGAAGCTCATCACTTAACCTATGGCAATTTTCACTCTTTGTCTTCTGTCCGTCATGTAGTCCTTCAACAGTTTTAAGGGAACTCCTCTTACACCAATTCCGTCCAACTTATGTATTAGGTGCGGGATAGAGACTGTGTCGAAGGCTTTTGCTAGATCAAGAAACACCGTTAAGCATTTTTTTCTATCGTCAATACCTGTTATGACAGTATGTAAAAGCTCGTGTACCGCATCATTAGTACATGCAGACATACCACGACGAAAGCCAAATTGTGCAGCTGAAATGAGATTGTTTGTCTCCAAGTATCTTATTAACTGTCGGTTTATTAGACGTTCCAAGATCTTAGACAGCGTCGGTAAAATGGAAATGGGACGATAATTCCCGACACAGTCCCTATCCCCCCCCCCCCCTTATGGATGGGTTTAATCACAGCACTCTTAAATGCCCTAGGAAAGACACCAGTTGACACAGCCAAATTACAAATGTAGACAAGTGGAGATGCAAGATAGTGTATATATTTTTTGATAATTTTTCCAGATATCTGGTCTATTCCCACGGCACACTTGTCCCTAAGGTTTTTAACAAGAAGGAAGACTTCCTCTTCGTCAGTGGGTAAGATGAGAAATGAATTGAGGGGCCCTGTTAAGGAATCATCGGGGGTTATTGGTCCGCGTTGATTAGCCGAGACAATGCGTTCAGCAAGGTTTTTTCCAACCTCAGCAAAGAAACTATTAACTTTATTTAAGCTCTCCTGCCAATTATTGGATGTAATGAGACAAGAAGAGTGATCTCTCGATTTATTTGAGCCGCTTATAGTTTGATAACTTCCCATAGTTGTTTTTTGTTACCTCTTACACTTTCAATCTCACTTCTCTCATAGTTTTGTTTTGTTTTTTTTATAAGGTGGCAGCAAAAATTCCGATAGCATTTGTAAGTAATCTTCAAAGTCTCATTATCTGGATCGCTTTTCAACTTTTTATAAAGATTATCTCGGTTTTTCATGCATCGCAATAACCCTTTAGTAACCCAAGGCTTCTTTATCCGTTGCCTTCCAGGGGTGCTAGCCAAGCGAGTATTCTCTTTTATCGCAGTAGTTAGGTATGTCACTAAAAGGTCTGTGGCTTCGTTGGCATCACTACACTCAAGAATATTTTCAAAGTTAATTTTGTGAATTGAATCGTCGAGGCGCGTGAAATCAACCGAGTATGTTTGATTATTGCAGTAGACTGGACGGACTTTAGGACTAAAACTAACAGCTACACATTCATGGTCAGTAACTGAAGACTCGAATATAAAGCAGGTTGGGCTCACTTTAGATTTTATGATGATATCGTCCAGGCATGTGCGTTCGTGTGTTGGGACAGTATAACCGGGAAGCATGGAATGACCTGCAAGGACATTTAGGTAGTCGTATGATCGTCTATCGGTACAATTCGGAGTTATATCGATATTTACGTCGCCGCAAAGGAAGATGTATATACTGTTCAACATATACTGTTCATTCCTCTGTGCGCGAATGTTTAAAAAGAATTCTCTTTACGTATGTCATATATTATAGATCACGTATATGTGGTTTGATGATATGTTGATCGTATGGTTTATGCTGTTGGCCGGCTGGTGAGCCTAAAAGAGGAAAATGATAAGAACTCAGTTCCAAACTAAGTCAACACAAATAAATCCTGTAAAATATGATTAAAGGGATGACGGGTAAATTAAATGACTACATTCTTAAAATTTGTAAGACTTAACAGTCAACAGTACTCGCTGAACAGTCGTAATGTTACTTAATACTAGCAGTACTGGTCATAGAATCATTAGGTTACATCCAATATAATTAATTTCCTTTTAAAGTATCTGTACGGGCGTTGCACCGTACATGGCAGGTACATGAATACCCCTAAATCATGTTATATAGTGATAAGCTATATTTTTTATAGCTTAATTTTTCACCCTTAGAGGTGGAAAATTTTCTTCAAATTTAAATGGGAACAACCTTGAGTCCAGCCAATGCAACTTAAAAAAAATATTTGAAAGTAACATTCAGACTCAAAAGAAAAACAATAATCAGTCGAATGGAGAACCTACTCCTTTTTGAAGTCGGTTAATAAATAGTAGAGGATCAAAACCAAGCAGACGATCAAAAACACTTCATTGTACGTATTCCAATTTAATGTTTGTAAATGTTATAAAATTTATAGAACAATTCCTTTTTTTTTTTGTTTTTTTCGTGTGGAAACCCCCACGGGTCATCACCTCACCGGAGCTAATGGTGAAGTGGTATGTCGGAATCGAACCGACTAAAACCTCACGGTGTTCCGTCAAAAGTGGGTCTATTGCAAGGGACCCGGGATACCCTAAGAAGCAAGCCTCCAGGAACCCCTGCAGACCTTGGCAATAGAACAATTCCTTAAATTTTATTACTTTGTCTAATTTCATGATTTTGATATACTGTAAGCTCTCTTTTAAATACGATTTGAACAATTTGAGAATATTTCTTCGGATACGTATTCTTAATAGGCAATTGTGGTTTATTTGATCAAAAGTAAATTATGAAAGTGCTATTGTTTATGGATATTAAAATATATATTTTTTTTTGAAAGAGTGGCCGTGAGTTTGTTTGCCCGATTTCTTCTCACAAGACTCAACCATTTGGAAACGGGCGGTTATAGATCGAAACAGGCAGATGTGATATTATGTTATCCATTTTAGTTTTCTTTAATCATTTTACATTTGACGAAGCAAACTATTGTTGCGGTGACTCTGTGTGTGTTGATCTATGATTTTTAATTATAATAATTATTTATTAAATTGACGATTTCGAATACTTGGTAGTTAATTTTATGAAATAAAGATTTTTTTTGAATTTGAATTGAATTTGAATATCTATAGAATGCATAATTTTGAAACAAAATTATAATTCTTAAGTTTTATTCATATTCTACCATCTCTCAAAACAAATTTAAAATATTAACGTTATTACGCACATATTCAAATTCAAAATATACATGGAAACCTTCCTCATAAATCACTTTGTCTATTAGTGAAAACTGCATGAAAATCTGTTCAGTAGTTTTTCAGTTTATCGTGAAAGACGGAGACAGACAGACGCGGCGGGGGGACTTTGTTTTATAATATGTAGAGATGATGTGGTAATCAAACATATAACTTAAAATTATCAAATTTTTTTTCAATATAACTTGATGTCTCCAAGTAAGCTTGAAAAAAAATAGACATTTTATTCAAAAACGACAAACTGTAACGAAATTCTGCAATTGAATAAACTCGTACGTCGAAGTTTACTCGAGGACGACTGAAGCGGCAACAGCGAGACTGGGGCGTTGATTCTCTATTAAATAACTACACCAATACATTTGTATTGTATTTATTCAACTAGCGTTTTCGATGAAGTTCTGAGTAATAAGAGGTACCACCCAATTATCGTAAAGTTGACTAATTTTCAAAACATCTTTCTTTCTGTGTATACGCGCACCTTTAGCGTTTACGCCAATAGTTGTCTCACCCTCAACTCCCTAAACATAAATTAAAACCAGATATCTACTATTATCACCTTGTTTTAAGCCAAAAGATTTTCAATAATAATAATTAGTAGATATTAAATAAATGTTTACAATATATATAGCTTATTGACCATAGTTATATATATGGCGTCACAGTTTGTTATTTTACTTAATTTGTGGCGATTTTAATATTTCCTACATTGACAATTTTTTTATGAGTACAAAATTGGTATCAATTTCTAAACGACCTATCAAAATCAAAATCAAAATTATTTTATTTAAATTCAACCCATTGTAGGTATTTTTGAATTGTCAGGAGGAGGACAGTCAGTATAAGTCAGTCGTGGAGCTAGTTGCCTGTTCCAAAAAGTAGATCCTATGGAGAAGAACAGGCAAGGAACTCCAAGGACACTCTTTTTCAACATGGTTTTTTTTTTTACAAAGTTACTTGTTACATTGTTTATAAGCGCAATTTAATGTGAGGACAATGTAACATAATATTGTTCTAAAATTAAAATATATTTTTGTCGTCTAATGAAAGTTACTGATTTGACTTGATACTCAACTGTATACTTCGTATATGTAACTATCTGATGAATGTATTTCATGAGTTTATTAATTAGTTTAATACCACTTGCCCGTAATTCATGCATGTTTCTACTAATTGCACATTACACAGTATTACAAGACGTTTCATAACGTCGCAAATTGCAGCAGCTTTAGCGTCACCTGTTTGGTCCTTGTGAATTTGAGTCGAAGACAGTATTCGTATGACCGTTTAATTAGTAACACAGTTGAGATTGTTGAGGTGATAATACCCACATACTTAGATTATTTTCAACATTTAAATTTCAACCAGAAATCATTTTCCCTATCGGACTGGTAGAATCTTATATTAAAGCGAGTATATTTAATGTATAAATTGGTACTAAATCGTATACTCAATATTAACGAGATTAAGTTCTGATATTGTTTTTGTTTAATCGACCTTTTGATCGAACTGATAGTGGTACCGAGAAGATTCATAGAAGTCGCGAAATTCAGAAAATAATAATTATAAAGAAAACAGAAACAAAATTTCCCCATTTTATAATATTAGTATCGATTAACATCGTAACGTAAAGATAAATTTATTTTCCCAAAAGGTTCGTATACATTTTTTCATTATATTTTTGAAGTGAAAACTTCTTTAGTGAAAAATTTAAGGTAAAAAATGTTAAACTAGCGTCAGGACACGTGACCCTGATGTCCAATCCTGATGTCCGTCCCCATCGAAAATTCGTACGACGGAGCCGAGTTTCTTATATTTACATGTACAGCGTCAGAGAAACATGTAGAAGGAGGGAGGGAGGGACAGGGACAGGGACAGAGAGAGAGAACTGAACTCGTGACCGTCACGTTAATAATACATATATAGATCCATCCATCCATAATAATACATATATAGGTCGTTTCGTTTAAGTTTTCACTTCTGTTGGCAGTCCCATGGCTGCCTATTTTTTTATTCTATTGAATTAGAATTGGAGTTGGGTATATAAAGATTACATAAAATTTTATAACTTTAAAACTTAAGTTACTACTTAAATACTTACTTAGTTATTGTTGTGATTGATATGAAATAAATATAAGTATCAAAACCCACTAATGAACGAGCACCGTTTGACTTAGAAAAGCCTCTTATGGACATTAGTCAGCAATTTAAACTGATTTTCATTTTGTTTATTTTATAATAAAACTTAGGTACAACCCTACAAAAATAACAACAAACCCATGTAATTAGATACATATGTTTACGGGTATTAACGCGATTATTTCGTCGGCCCGTGTCGAGGGTGGCGGCGAAATATCGGTGGGTTTTGTTCTCGGTCCGGCCACGATACGTGTAAAAGGTGAATTATACTACACCAGGCGAGTCCAGTGTAACATAGATTACCCCTTAGTGTGGATGCGTTTTCATTCGCACAGAACACAGTAATTTTTTTGAGAGCCATGTAACCTTTTGTTTTAGCCATGTTTCTAAGCATTCATTCTTATTTTCTAAGATTTTATTGTTTCTCTTTGATTAGTGTAACATTAAATTATGTAATGTGTTTGAATGCATAAATAGTTAAAATAAATTACGTTAGTGAAACTTAACATCGTATATTTACTGTTACGGATAGATTTAGAGTTGTCCAACTAGGCAAGGTATTTTTTTTTTTGAAACAGAAAAAAAAAAGGCATGGTACTTTGTCCTACAGAGATTTAAATAGCCAGAAGAGATAGGACACGGCTATTCTCTGATAGATACAACTTCCTCCTACAGAAAAAGCAGAAGAGGCAAACACACCTGTATTCCTGATCATATTGAAAACCCTTGCCTAACGACTCGTTCGAAAGTCTGTTAGCAGTTATTAATATAATCAAATTCTTATACATCCCTGGAAAATCTTAGGTATTGAAGCCTCTGGCACTATGTATTCTTTAATAATTGCAGAGGCAAACTCTGAAGTTGACAACACTGTGCAGAGAGAACCAACCGGGGAATTCGAAATAATAAAATTATAAGTAAGGATTCGGTACGAAGCGAACCAATTCCGTCCTAAGAGTGTTACCACCTTAGGAAGGCCTCGACACAGAGATATTTCCCTAGTGCTGTTACTTTCTTTTAATTTATTGTATACAAATTAAATTTATTTCAATATTCTACCTTCCTTCAGACTAGAAACGTTTTAAGTTTTTTTTATCACGGTTAGTTCTGATCGATTACTCAATTCCGGTGCTGCAATTGCAATTGTGTAAAGTGTAAAACTAGAGCTGCTTAAATAGAGTGCACGACTTGTCGCGCAAACCTCTGTCGTCGAGCTTTATACTCATTTATATGTACTGGGTCAACACCCCGTTTGCGGTGCCGAAGCCGTTGCTTCCGACCCGCTTTGTCAGTTTAGAGTTGACATAAATCCTCTAGTAACTAAACATGAGTTTATTAACTTGGGTTTATAACAAACAAATACTTAGGGTTCACTCCTCACAACTCAAACCCTCATCCCAGTTCATCGTTTATGTTAAGTTATCCAACAAGCACACACACACCACACACACACCCACACACACACACACACACGCACACGCGCACGCACACACCCACACCCACACGCACATGCACACGCTCACGCACCACCACGCATACACACTTCATTCGAAGTAGGTTTACAATTGAATTCCAAGATTTGTTAACATAGTTACAATTAAAGCTAATGAAAGCGTGTTACAAATTGTTCAGTCTTACGTCTAAAAAATAAATAACTGTATTCAATGGTCAGAAATACTTCATCCAGCATGACCTCAACCAAACCAGTAAAGGCACACAAGTCGGTACTAATGTACACATATAATTAAGTTCTCCTTTCACAGATATCTGCAAGAAGTTTCGGAGAAAGTTTTCGCCTGATTTTGCAGATTCGATTATATAACTTACTTGTTCGAGAAACGCTATTACTTATGAAGGAGTAATAAGCAGATTAAGTGAAAACTTTGTTGAAATGTCTGATGATAAATTCTGTTTTAACTTAATATAGGTACTAACTTATAACTTCTGTTTTTCTCTCTTTCAGGCCTAGATGTCAACTACTGAATATAATTTAGACTCGTATTATTTCAAGAATAGTGGACACCAATGTTCCGCTAACACTATTTTTAATCTAAAAAGTGCATTAATGCAGGCTTAGACAAGTGTAAACGTTTCTTAGCGTTTCCATTTCTAAAACGTTGACGTTCAACATAAACGATAATAAAATGGGAGACAAAAATGTACTTTGATTTAACGAACGTAAATTCTATTTGATATTTTTATAAAAAACAGATGGTTGTCTATGGGTTCTTCAGGGGGCGTCTGTTATTTACACTCCTAACACTTTCCGAAGTTAGAAAAGTGAGTTTCGTGTACCTGTTTTAAGTTTATTGTAAGTAGAACTCCCCGTTATGAGCAGCTTAAAAGTTGACACGAGTGCATTTGAAAGAAATTGGAACAATTATATCACTAAGTCAATTACGAGCTGATTGTTAAAACCTCCATTTTGTTTCGTTTTCTACAAGGTATTAACGTTCACTCCGTAACAAACGCTTGGTACTGAAAGCGTTTGTCAAAAGTATCGCTTGTCTACCATTTCAATTTATTTTCACTTAGTCACGTGACTTTAGCTATCCCATACATTAAATTTTCGATTCTACTTTCGTTATAGAAAATAAAAGCCACTTCTCTAAGTCTGTTGATGTTCTATAATGCACCCGAGTACAGAAAACAGGAATATCAACTCATTTGTGCCAAAGGAAAAAAACATTTTCTACCCTCATCAAAACTGGACAAGCATTTTTCATACAAAGATGGTGTATGGGCCGGAAGGGTTTGTAAAGCCACTTAATCAGTAAGGCGCTGTATAATACGCATGTTCAATTTCTTGAAGGGTATGACAACACGCTTTATGTGCGAATCATATTTGAGGAGGATACGACTTTGTTATGCTTTTAATAAATGTTAAAATTATTATGAATTCCGGCAAAAAATCTAAAAACATTGGCTGATCGTCATCTTATTTTAAAAAGATTTTCAAATTTGTTAAAGGTGAATATAATATTTATTTAAGCCTACCGTATTTTACAAATTGAGTCACGTTTTATTGTACACCCTTTTGTGTAAAAACTAGGGCAAAAGGATAAAACTTTAATTATTTGATATCAGACTTGCGGTACCAGAATTAACAAAGCATAATTGATTTAACACATTTCTTTAATTAAGAGATTCAGACAGGTTGAGAGAAAAACACAAAATAATGAAGAACCTATGTAATTCCACCCTCTATTCATTATCTTTGCTTAATTCAATTTTTCTGACAGAGGACGCATCAGGAGTGAAATATCAATTAATTTAGATTCTAACACTCGACACGAACAAATGAAAATCGCGTTTTACGCTAATTGGTTTTGAAGTTCGGAGAATTTATGAGAAATTCATTTAAACATAGTCGTAATGTCTACTTAATTCTCTTACTTTGCTTTGTAGTTTTCAACGAATTAAATATTATTCTAAGGTTCATAACATTTATACTAAAAAAAAACTACATTATTTGGGGGTAATGTACTAAGATGATTTTATAAAATGTAATGATAATGTTGTGTTGGGTTTTGGGGTGCTAAGATTTATAAACGAGGCGCCAAAAGAGATGTTCAGCCCACGAGCTGGCTAGGCTGAAGGCTTTTCGCAAGGAGGCGAGGGGCACTACACAGATTTTGGGAGGATGATTAATTAATTTGTTCGTTCTCGTTCGTAGCTCGTCGTAGGTTGTCGGTTAACTCAGTCGTCTTTCGCCTGTTTGTGACCTCCAGCCGCTGCGTCCTGCCACTGCGTATTCATTGAGCAGTATCCTGCAACGATGCATTTCCATCCTTGAGGACCTTCTGAAAGGTACTAAGGCCAGGGGTAAGTAAGTAGTTCGAGCTTTGGATAATTTGCTTATACTGCTGACACCGTGTGATTTTATTATATTTTTATAGTTGTATTTTTTAAAAGGAGAGAAAGAGTGGAGGTTTAGTTTCAAAACAATAATATTTTCATAAGAATGCCGGGGTTTGCAGATATCCATTCTATGTTACATCTGAGGCCCCGACGATAAGACACCCGTTAGAACACTTCTTTGTTTTAGTCAGATACTTACGGAGTCGGACATATCGGTGTCAGTTTTAAACGTAAAAAAAGGAAAACCATCCGTGTACTATTATAAAAGCCAATGAGAGGTTGTTTGTTTGAAGTAAAATTTTGCTTATACTTTTTCAGGAGCGGGGTCTGTGGGAGAGCCATGCTTCGGCACGTATGGGTCGGCTCGACCGGAGAGATACCACGGCCTCACAGAAAAGCGGCAGTTAAGCAATGCTTCCATTGTATTTCGCCGAGTGAGTGAAGTTACCGGAGGCCCTAACCATTCTCTTCCTCCTCTTCCGCTCCTTTCCCTACTCCTACCTTAAAGGCCGGCAACGCACTTGTGACTCTTGAGTTGCAGATGCCCATGGGTGGCGGTAGTCACTTACCATCAGGTGACCCATCTGCTGGTTTGCCCCCTATTCCATAAAAAAAGGATAGATTTATTAACAAAATATAATAATAAACTGAGACACCTCACACAAGGTCGTCTGATCGCAAACTAGGCAGGGTCTGTACTATGGTAACCAAACTGCAGATAAACATATTTATATATTTCTAAATATATACATATTATAGATAAATTAGAAATCATGCTCATCACACAATTATTTGTCCTGAGTGGGAATTGAACCCACGACCTCAGGCTCAGCGGTAAGGATCACTAACCATCAGACTAACAGGCATTAACGCAAGCCAAGCCGCGGGCTGAAGCTAGTACTCCATAAATCAATGTAGAATCTAAATTAAAAGGGGACCTTCTTTGATAATATTTTCAATAAATCAAATACTTTTTCTTCATGTCAAATACATTTGTATTAAGTGTTCCAAGCAAGTCTATTTGATTTATGAAGTGTGGGTGAAGTTTAATTTATCGTCGACTTGTTACAGAGAAACAAATTTAGAATATCGGAACCGAAATAGAATATGTACTTTCCTCACCTTTTCTGTTCTCCCTCGTCATCTTCACTGACGATAATTAGTTTAATAATAACCAAGCACTACCACTTTGAATGGTCATTTGAATGGTCCATGTGCTAAAACATGAAGAATAATAATAATAATAACTCGACACATCTCACACGGCTTCAAAAAATCCCAAACTAGGCAGAGCCTGTACTATGGTAACCAGACTGCTTATAAACATACTTATATAGTATTTCTAAATACATACATAATAATATAGATAAATTACACCCCGACACAACAAATGATCATACTCATCACACAATATTTGTCTTGGGTGGGAATCGAACCCACGACCTCGAGCTCAGCAATCAGGATCACTAAACACTAGACCAACAGGCCAGTCAAAATGAATGTGTTATTTTTAAGTCGCTTTTATTAGCTTAGTATGTATGTATGTATGTAACGGAATCTTTGACCGTAATTTTCAGCCCCTTCAAGACATTGGATTAATTTGAAACTTTGCACACTTTTCAGGACCAATGGCAATGCAATAGTTTGTTCCATTATCTTGTTTAGGATTAGCGATTTTTTATATCCGAAGACACGGTAGTGTCTTGCGCCAAGTACGCGTATAAAATAAATATTCCGGAGAGGGAGCCTGAGAAACGGCGACAAAATACGAGGAAGGCAGTAGGCGCGCAGATTACCCACTTCCGTCACAGGGATGTAGTTACAACCTTAATAAATTATCGTTGAATAAATAAAAAAAAAAACACACATTAATTATAAATTGAACTAAAAAGTGAAATAATGAATAATAGTTAAAAAAAAAACTAAAAAACATGTTTTAATAGAAAACCAACTACACATACCATTCTTAATTTAAATTTGTTAGTTTGGTTTTCTATTAAAGCGTGGTTTTTAGTTTTTTAAAACTATTAGATATTTATTACAAATACGACAGCCATGGCACGCTCTGAACATTTTGAGACATAAATTGTTAGAATTAAAACTTCCGTAAGTGGTTTACAAAACATATTTAATTATATGTACTACCTTCTGCCTGCAATCTTACTCGTGTAAAAGTTATTTTTCTATCTATCGGGAACGTACCCCTGACAAAGTGTATGTCAGTGTCATACGCCACACCTGATTAAGGGCTCTGACTGGTTGGACATCCTCGAAACACACCATCATGTGACTAGAATTGTATATTTTTTTTGAAATTCAAATCAAGTAGGTATAATTTATTTAATAAATTATACCTACTTGATTTGAATTTCGATTTAAACTATATCTCTGTCTATACTAAGGCCCTCAGCAGTTAGAATTTTAATTTAGCAATGAATTCACGTTCCAAAAACGATTTTGTTACACATTGTTGGTAGAAACAAATAAGCATAGCTTTTTCTACCAAATTCAAATTGCTTTTTATCGGTTCGCTTTTGGCGTTGTGCCAAAAAATTTCTAAACGGGGTTTGTTTCATTTCCACGGTTCATAGGTTACAGGCCCATTTAAAATAACTTTGAGTTAGTGCTTTCTGATTTGTTATCAAAATCTTCATTTATGTGAATTTAACAAACAAACTAAATGACATGTATATAATTAAAGACCAAATGTTTTATTTAGAAAGTGAAACTTCTTTAGTTTTTTATGATGGTGATTAGATTAACCAGAGACGTTGTTCACAAATGATACCACAATCGTGTTGCAAGTTGAACCACTTACCATAAAGCGACCCGATTCCTCATTTAGTTGTGTAAAATAACCAGGATAATGGTGCAGATTCTATTGTACACTCGACTAAACTAAAACCTGACTTAATTTCTTTATATGAAATCAACCTTGTAATCTTTGTAATAACGTCTATTTGTTACTGGCATCTATTTCTCAGCGCCACAAAATTTCACTAAAACCTGTCAACGTATACTCAACTTTATTTCGACGCAGCGAGAGTCCCCATTTATTCAAATGCAGTATAATTGCCACGCAGCGATAGTCCTCAAATATTCAAATGCCGTATAAAACTTGTCCAAAACGAACAAAGATGACGTTATTTTAATCGACACCTACGAAGACGCTTACTAAAAACACAGAGCAAAAGAGACGGCATTCAACGGATAGCGGCTCTCGCTACGTAGTATTAAAGTTTATTTAAGCGTATCAGACTTTAGTCAACAAATGAATTGCTTATTTCGATAGCGACATATGTTACCTACTTGTTTCAATTTGAAATAAGACTTTGTTTCGAAGTGTACAAGGTTTACATCTTATATGAAGAAAATGTAGTGAATTTTAATTTAGCGAGTGAAGTAACAGAATTGGGACCAATATTAGACAAGACACTGAAATGACATCTTGTTTATGTAAAAGCAGCTGAACATTATTTGTATCTTAAATTAAATCACTTCTTAAAAACATATACACGCATACCGAGATATTACCATTGACAATAACTCACCAAAACTTCACACATTCATTTAACAAAACAATCACTTACACATTCACACGCTTCCAAGACATATTAACACGACACTCGTAACTTTAAACTTATAACAGTAATAGAATTACTTCCTTAGATTCTATCAAATAGGCAACACGTTCAAATAATTGGCCATAAAACTTATGAACAGATGCTAATAATATCTAGGGTTTTAAGACCTTGAATGGGACTTTTTCTTCTCACGTCTTTTATATAATCGTGTTTCTAACATTTAAATCAAACATTAGTTTTGAAAGTGCTGATAGCGTAAATGATGAGGCGTAAGGCTTCTCATTAAATGGTCACGGATTCGAAACCCACCTAATACACTATCGACATGAACCTATTTCTAACAGACTTTAGATTTAGAAACACCTAGTATGTGTATATATAAAAAAGAAATAAAAATTAATTGTGGTTCTAATGACACTACAACATGACGAAACCTGTAGAAGATTTGATGACAACTTGCTTTAGAAAACGTCTCTCAGCCACAGCATTAGTTTAAGTTATAATAAATATCATTAGCATTTGTAATCATTACTAAATCTCTCAGCTATTATCAAATTCTATCATTTATAGTTGTCCCAGACACAGTCCTTTTCTTATTTCGTCGATTTAAAATTTTGTTAAAGAGTTTTATTGCTGTACAAATACTTTACAACCTACATCCCTCATTTACTACATCATGTGTAGATGTCTGTTGCTGCATTACTCGTAGCTTGGCTGTAGGCTGCGTTGTTATATTTCCGAGCACTATCTTCTTCTGTAACCACTTCCTTACGTGACGGTGACAATGATGTCGAATGGAATAACACTAATAATGTAGCATCGGATCATTCATCACATTATTATGGCGTGATGTCTTACACGTGTAAGGGATTAGAGCACTGAGGCTCGCCTACTGCAAAATGGCTGCCTACGCGCTATTGTATTAAAGGCGCGCGCACAAAACGGTCGCGGCACACCCATTGTTATAATATGACCACTGATCACCGCCCAAGTTTAAAAAGGTTCAAGACTAAACTTTTCTTAAATTCCTCTGTTATTATCGCTAAGGAGCAAAATAAATAATAGTATTGTTTTCTTCCTTAAACTGTTTTATTGCTAGTTGTCTTGCAAACATTCTCTTCTCCGCTTCATAATATGATTAAATAGTAAGTGGTTGAGGATTGTAACCTAACCACTTTACACACATTAACAATTAACATGCTTAGCATATGCTATATCATACAATGTGTGTAATACTGTGTCCCTACAGTATTATATTTATTCACCAGAATAAACTAAGTTAATAAAACCCTTTGCCAATAAATTCGTTGTAGTTTTTGTTCCCAGACAGGTTAGATTATGTTGTTACGCGTAAATGCCGCTGTAAGTATAACAGTTGCAAAATAAGTCACTTCTAAAAAGTTATAAGTAAATACTAGCTCAGAATAACAAGAGCTTTTATAGTTTTAAGAATAAACAGTAAATGGTATATTCAGACATTTAATATTCTCAATAAAAACATAGTACAACCATCAATAAAATACACACTCTCCCCGGCACTATTATTTTTAATTGCTCCCATCCAGGGGTTCCATTAAAACTTTATAATGGAGTGCACGGCACGTTGTTATAGCTTAGCCTTAAAGCAATATTTAAGCGAAATCATAACTCTTGGTAGATTAGCTACTGTTTACTTTTGTATCGAACTCTGATGATCTTGGAATACTTGGAATCTTGGAATTGAACCTTCGCTAACATCATAATGAGGTGATGAATAGTTAGCAAATGAAATGTTTTTTTTTGTCTCTATACATATAAATTGTACATATTATAATATTTTTTGGAAATTCGTAATTTCTAATACAAAAATTTTATTTGGAAACTGACAAATTGAACTTGAAAGTTCACTGATAACGTTAATATTTGGTAAGAGAGAGACCTGATATGAATTGAAAATTGAAATGACTGCTATGGGTATTTAATACCAAGGATGTTGATGGAATATCAGGATTTTTCTGAAAATGTCTGCATAAAAAAAAATAAAAAACAAAATCATTGAAATTGACATGAAAAACAATTTTGATATCAATTTCAAGGATTTTGTTATTTTCAAATGTTTTTAAGGAATGTGCACATACACTAGAAAAACCATTTTCGGCAGAAAACAAAATGAAAAAAAATATTTCAAAATCAATTTGTTTCAAGGTAAGTCTATTATTTTTCAGCCACATACCACTCCTAAAATTTGACCACGCCTTTCTGAAACAGCCTGTATACAGGTTAATCCTATTTATATATGTAGATTGCCATACACATACTGGTACATTATTATCTACGTATTTACGGGAATCAACGGAAACGTCAGGCAATTCAGAGGTGTGTAAATACGTAGATAATATTATACTCGTATCATGGAACGCGAAAGTTTCAAAGTTAGTACCGCAACCCTGGTATATTGAACGCAAGTTAGTAAATTTCGTTAAAAATAACACACACGTTTAAAATTATGTGAATGCTCTTTATTACAAATCATGTCTGAAAAAGTCAGACATTGATTTAACCTCTCCAAATAATAATAAAATGAAATCTATTACTGAATTCTCTTTCAGTGCCTTTTCAAAAGCAAGGCTGTATTATAATATATTATTATACATTTTACGTACAAAGTAATAAGATTAATTTCCTTCGTATTGGCAAATATGTTTCTCTGTAAATAGCAGTATATATTAATTTAATTAAAATAATAACGACACTCTTTATTGGAGTAGCGACAACTGTAGCATAACATTTAGCGACAATATGATTGTATATTTCAATTGAACCTACGGGGAAACAATTAAAAGTTTATAATCGATTGCACAAAATTGGTTTATTGAACAAAATTCAGTCCCACAGGGCTTCAGTACATGTATCTCTGTATATTACGTGTGGTTTACAAACATGCCTTTTTATGGTTATTTAGAACAATAATATTTTGTTTTTTTTTAGGGATTAGACAACCCCAGTGTGAGATCACCCCTCATCGAAAAACTTGATACATTATTCAATTTAAATACGGAAATTAAAAGAAATTAAAAAAAAAACAAACATTTAAACAGAGTTAACATCTAATGGTCTTAAAACAGTGGCCGTTGTAAGACAACGATTTTGTTATTTTTTTTCTTTCTAACTAGCTGTGCTACTATGTACAGCTATGTACAACTATGTACCTATGATGAAAAAATATTAGTAAAAATAATAATAAATAAATAATGTAATATGCGAAAAATACAAATATACCACATACTCATAAAATATATTATTATGTTTTACGATGGAAATTCGGTGAAGTGGATCTGCTGGGAGTTTAAAAAATATTAAAGGCATGCATGAGCAATCTCATGCAAAATATAGCAACTTGTAAAATTGGCCCTGTGCAAAAGTTTGCCATTGGGCTTTATTTGTTGACAGCGTTATCGTAAGGTGACTGGGAACTGGAGTCTAACTTAAAACTAAGGAGAAAATTATTTGGGATCAGGAGGATTCTAGATATAAATATGATATCTATATATATCTATATACCGGCACCTCAACTGTTTCAAACTGTAGAAAATTTGTTCCTCTTGTTACAAAGCATTAGCTGGACTTAAATTTGTAAGCATCGTCGTTTCTTAAACAAATGTTATGTGGAAGAAGACCTGGCACACTTAGAGTACTAAATAACTGTACCGGGTATCGATACACCTTTCTGTAACACGCTGTACGTGATGACAATGTCAGCACTAAATTAATATAATAATAATAAAAAAAAATATGTTAATAATATATACTAATAATTTTAAAAATAAAAAAAGAAAATTAACACAGGAACGTAAAATTTGGAACAACAACAAATTTCAAAATTACTTGAAGCGGTTACATCAAGCTACACGCATACGTTAGTCTATACAATGATAGTTCAATTTATTCTGACCAATGATATAAACCAAAAAATTTAAACTTATGAATCACGGTCAACATTCCAGGACTTGGCGATCTCTGGTGTTATATTGAAACCTCATACATATTATGTAGGTACACTATATTAATCTGACGGTTTATTAATCCATAAAAAGGTTGTCTGAAACACATCACCATGGGTGATAAGCTCTCCAATCATTATATTATATTACGTGTAAATTTACTAATCTTGTAATTAGTTGTGTACAATTTAACTGAATTAAATAAAATACAATATACATAAAGTAGATAAATTACATCCATACACAGAACAAATTATTTGTTCTAGGTGGGTATCGAACCCACGACCTCTGGCTTAGCAGTCAGGGTCACTAACCACCCAACCAACTTTTGACCGATTTTTGATCCCTTTACGTTGTACGCGGGAACATCTTAACATCGACTTACAGAAAATGACGTCACACACACAACGCCATCTATCGGTCAACAAACCATTCACGTTTAGTATCGTGTACATTAACTTTCAAAGTATAAATACTTTCTAATTCCGCCGGTGTCTTTACATCTTACTTACATATTTATGCCTTCATACAATATTGCAATTAATACACTTCAAGAAAGTTACAATTAATTTCATTCAGTAATATTTTACAGCAACAGTAACAAGATTTAAAACTAAGTGCTAGGTATTAGCGTAGGACTAATTTGTGTTATTTTTTCAGCCCTAAGCAATTGGATGTGGCATTTAAATTAAATTATGAGTTTGCTCCATATTTCGCCATACCCTTCTACTGTGGCTGTAAATATAATTAGCGAGGCTTCGAAGGTTACCGTTGGGTGTACATTTAATTAATGATAAATAACCGGCTGTATTAAGAGGTCAGACAACGCTCCGTTTATTATTTGAATAGTGTATCTAAAATTGACTTTTTAATTGCTTTGTCTAATTATCTAAAAATAATAAAAGAACAAAATAAAAAATTCAAATACTTAAGGAGCACGTTTTTGAAATATATACAGTAGTATCAACGTCTGTATTTCAAGGATACACGAATAGTTTTATTTCACTTTGAGTGTGGCACTTGACACTGATGCGACATCTCTTGAAAAAGGGCTCCTGTTGATCCTGAAACTCTTCTAGTATCCCCGAAATATACCCGTAAATAGAATCGTCTATCTTTAATTTTGTCAAAATTAAATTTCGAATGCTAAGCTACTTCAACAGCATTTTTTTTTACTATATTCTATAACACGTGAATTCACTGAAGCTCTACAGCCATTTAGAAACTAAATGGTTCAGCGAAATAGGTCTAATTTACACGTGTGCTAATTATTATTCTGTGGCAGGTATCAAATTCTACGAAATTATCATCCTCCAAGCCTTTTATCAACTAAGTTGGGGTCGGTTTTCAGTCTATCTACGATTCAGCCGAACTTCAACATTTTACGTAAAGTGACTGCCATCAGACCTCTGTAAAGCAAGTCCTAGGCCATATCAAAGTTTTGTGGTTAGACAAGGTTGTCGGATCCATCCTAAGACTGATTTGGCTTGATTTACTTAACCGTGTAAGGTGCTAACATGCTCGGTTACCACTTAGCCACGAGCCCGTCTCATTGAACTCTGTGACAGTCCAACGTAAATCATTTTCAAGAACCCGACCATTTACTGCCTGAATTATGGTAATATATATTATCTACCATATCCATGAGATTAGTGCCTATTTGTTATCCAAAACTGTCCCTTTCAACTTAAACCAGGCGTCTTATATTTCACACCATTAATTCTATTATATATTTCATTCACAGGCTTTCAGTTTTGATGCGTGATCTATGTTATTTACATGTTTTTAATACAAAAGAGGTTTAAGGCCAAATAAGGCGCTCTTATAGCTTTCTTTTGAGATACGAACTCTGTATTTATATTCGTGGAAATAGATTATAACAAATTACATCTTAGAACTGAATTCACACGACGATGAAATGTACTATAATGATCTCCGTTTGTGAAAATATACTATATACAATTATATTTCTATTATAACTCAACGAAGGGCGCAGGTTTGGCCACATACGGAATACTGTACTCATCTCTATGCAGGGGCACTCCAGTACCAGCTTCTCCCTCTAGACCACTCTAGATTCACAGGCCTACAGATATGGGAGTTTGAACTATATATATTAATTCAATATATCAATTTAGTGCTATATATTGAGGTAAAAATGTAGGTAGACATATGATTATTTAGATATTACACAGTCTAATGCCAATACGAGTTAATCAGACCTTGAATATACCCTACGTTGATTCAACATCAGCTGTATCTTGGTCACGGTTCGGTGATTCGACACGGTTTTGTCTTTGCAATATTTTAGATATAATTTCTGCGAGGAACAACTATTGAAAATATATCTAAAGGGGCGGTACGGTTGAAAATTGTCGGGCGTGCTATTGCCACGGAGAATCTCTTACACACATTATTTCATATTGTTTAAATATTTGCTTGGAAACTACTCGACAGTGTCTTTACTGCAATTTTACGACTGAAAAACATTTTTTTCCTTATATTGGAGACGCCATACTTACATCAGAAATAATATTATCTTAGCAAAATGTTTTCAACAAAAAACACAGCAGCTATTCTGGAACCACCCATCCATCTAACCATTAAGTTGAGCGATCGGTACAGTGGATTTATTTGGGTAAAGTAAATGGGATCAATTTTCAAGGGCTAAGGTTTATTCCACATAAATATGCAGATAAAATTGTCGAGATATAGAATATGGATTGAGTGTGAAATAAATTCGAATTGATGAACTGTTCGTATAGAGTATAGGTGAAGGAGTATTTATGAGGCTGATTTTCTTTCTGCAAGATATCTATAACCATTTTATATATTATTAGCAACCCGCCCCGGCTTCGCACGGTTAGCAGAGACATCTTCAACATTCATCATCATATTTCAACAAATTTACACAAAACCTTAACAAATTATATACTTAAACCTTCCTCATAAATTGCTCTATCTTTTGGTAAAAAACGCATGAAAATCCGTTGAGTAGTTTTTCAGTTTATCGCGTACAGATAGACAGACAGACGCGGCGGGGGACTTTGTTTTGTAATATGTAGTGATGATAACTTTTTTAAAAAACTGTATATCAAACATTGTTCCTCATAAGAAATGTTACTTTAGATAACATTTCTGTAATTTAACCTTTACGAATGTTGAGTAAAAAAAATTCTATTCCGCTGGAAATTTACTTGAAAAGTACAATATGTCCTTTTCTATACAACTCACAACGTGTAGGCAAACTTGACCATCGGTTCAGTAGTTTAAACGTAAAAACATTACAAACAAACCCATTCGCATTTATAATATTAATTAGGATTAAAGCTTCGCACATTCCTACAATTTAATTAACTAACCTTACATTATTAACCATCTGTATACCTTAAGATGTACATCAAACATTATATTCTATTCATTACCTCATAACGAGTGTCACTGTTGCTGAAGGTCTTGTTAATTTATTACACTACTATACATAAGTACAAAATTACCAAGGGACTGTTTAAGTAATATGTAGGATGAGCAATGTTTTATAGCAAACAACCACGATGTGACGTTATTAGTGACATAATTATATGAATACTACTGCTACACAGGTTTTCGAAATTATATAAGTTCACAATCTCTAAAGATAATGGTGGTACGTTGCACGTCGTGGTTCTTTTCCAGAGGCTCAAATTTAGGCAGGAATGTTCTGTGTCCTACCAATACATAACTAAAAATTGGTCTTTGTTAATGATCCTGACTGCTGAGTTCGTTGGTTCGTTTCCCACACAGGACAAACAATTGTGTGATGAGCACAATCATTTCATCTGTGTCTGCTTGTAATTTATTTATGGCGGACTTAATGATTTTACCTGCTAAACGAATGCACCGATTTTAATGAAATTTTGCACAGGTGCACTATGGTCCAACTTGAGATATATGATAGTTTTATCTCAATTTATAGTCACAATATTTTTTTATTGCAAATTACTTCGCCACAGCAACGTGTCGACGAGTAGCTAGTAGTATATAAGTATATTTATAAGCAGTCAATTACCGTAGTACAGGCTTTGCCTAGTTTGGAACCAGACGGACGTGTGTGAGGTGTTTAAAAAAATTATTAACCTTAGGGATGTCAGACAGCAGTAATTCCTTGGAAATAACTGGTGTACCTAGCAAGAGATACGCAATGCACTTAAGTACAATAAGTATTCATAGTGAAATGATAGTACTGCAACTGTGCAGTAATAGTAAATAATACATTATTAGTTTTTTTCTTACATTTAAACTTATTGAGACCTCAATATTACCAAAACCAAAGGCTTTGAATAGGTATATTATGTGCTACCGATAACTTGACTATTTAGGCATAAATTCCCCCTTTTATTCATAAAGGCTACAATAGATAGGCGTCATGAATATGCGATGCTATTGTCAACAGTTTTAGAGCCCGTAAATAAATAGGCCTTTAAGGGCAAGTGTGTTTTGTACTTTAACGTCTAAACATGAGGAAGGTGATTTAATTTGTGTGTAAAATTGGTACATTGGTCATTAATTGTTCATAAGTGGAGCAAGAACAGGAAACAGATATATATCAATCAATTAAACAGATTGAGGTCAAAATATATATATATATATGTTTATAAAGTGTCTTTTAAAGGGTACACTCTGTCTGTTATTTTATTTTATTTTTGACAGTTCGATAAGTAGTCAATAAGTGTGATCGGCATCGTGTTAAAGGTTGCCGATTCGATTAAAAATAACAATCAATTTTATTTAAAAGGCAATTTTAATCGATTTTAATAAAATAATAATTTAATTTTAGCTAAAATACTGAACTCATAAATTAATTATATTACCCACGTGTAGTATACATAATTGATAATTAATGTTATTGAGGACACAAGTGACGAATCTTGTGTGTTTCATCTTTCATCAAACGTATCATGTGTAAAAATATATAAATAAAACTCGTTCTGTTTGTCACAAGCGCCTGTGGCAATTTATAACTAGAAATCAGTAGATACAGTTCAGTTGAGTTAAGTTAGATAGTTATTAAACATTTGGATTGTTATTATTCCTTTTGGTGGCAGGGTCGTTGGGACTGATAATCCAGTCAGGTTCAAAGACTTGAAATAGATGCTATATAGGCTATAAACCATGAATATTCTGTAATTTTGTCACAGACGTGTTTGCAGTATTATTTATTTGATTTTTTTTTGTTTAAAAGTAGATTCGCCTTAATAAAAACACTTAGCTAGGCGGGGGTTTAAACGTTTCTTTGTCGCTAAAAACTTTGCTAAGTTCATTAACATTTTGTAAAATATTTAAATAATAAATAAACTTAATATGCTGGATGATATTTTATAAAATAGCTATATTCTTAGTTTTAGAGGCATTGGAAATTTATATCCAACCTTCGTGAAATGATGATGGTGATAGACATCTTAATGGATAGTAAAAAAAAAATATATTCATAATGATATATATATATTAAAATTTCTTTTGTAGTAATGATATTAACTTGGAACTATTTTTATTATAAACTAGAATTTATCGTAAATTAATGAACGATTTTAAATAATGAGTTCTTGGTTTCTAATATTTTATCTATTTTGGTCTCGCACTATCCGGTTTAAATAGACAAAAGTGTGTGTGTCAACTCTCACGCAACACTAAAGTTCACGTCCTTACATACTCTCTCTCTTCCTCGCTCCTCTCACTCTCTCTCTATTTTATTTTTTTTGGAACTAAACTTTGGATTGGTACCTATGTGTTTATTACATAACGTATTTAGGTACCTAAGTCTAATTTATTTTTATTTCTTTAATCCAGGATTTGCGTGTCCATTTCGGTTGCGTGTCCAATTCTGGCAAATTATTTGCATACCCTTTTAGGTAGACCCATTACGTAATCTCTTAGAGAAATCCATTGTCGGCCGAAGTCTTTTGATTCCGTATTTTACTGCGTAAAAGCTTTTTTTCACACCTTCAACTATTGAACATTTTGAACTCAATTTATGCGTAGTTTTTCAGGAGTTGAACACTCGAAACGTAAATATTATTGTGAAGAAGTATCGATTAAACATTTAAAATAATCTCGAGTCGATTTTTGAGTCGAGAGTAGTACCTTTAACGATTGGAGAAGAGCTGATGATCATCGAACGGCTGAACCTTGTTCTTGAATTCTTGAATTACATACGTAACACAATCGATCAAGTCACCTTTTAAACAAAATTCTAAATAGGTTCATCGGTTTGGGAGCTATAATGCCACAGACAGGCACACAGATACACAGAAACTTATAACACCCAACCTTTTTGCGTCGGGGATTAAAAAAGAATTAAGACAAGTTAGGTTATAACCTTAAGAGACAGTTGGGCAATAAGAAATAGTTCACAAATATTGGTATATTTGTGTAGTTAGATAACATATGTAAGATAAAGTTAGACATTCTAAATAACAGCTCATTTGTGTTACAATTTTACAACTATTTTATTATAAATTACATTATGGATATCAACTGGTTATAATAAATGTAATTTACGGAACGAGCCAATCAGTGAGTTGAGTGAGTTTTCAACAACACTGATTCTGCTTACAACTATATCGACTTTGTATTGGAATTACGTTAATTGATTAAAACTACACTAAACAAAAGTTACTACAAAGAAAATCTTTCACGTAAACAAATCCGGTCACCATATTCTATATCTATATGTAAATACAGTTAGGTACTGCACAAAATACGCTACAAAAACAAGGAATCGTATTCCCATTGCACCAGTTCTTTTACGTAGCCCGTCAAAGTTTAGTTAAATGTAATACACCCAAAGGAATAATGTCCGATGGAAAACACGCGCAGTATTATTGTTCTGACGCTATGTTGGTTTTAAAAGAAATCGACAGGGCTGCGGTACAATGGGGCACAAAATTTGTTGGTATAGCTATATCTAGCAGGGCGGGCTACCGGTAGTTATAAACTATACCAGTTATGTTATTTGTGCGATGATAGTCCTATTTTATAAGCACAAAGAAACAACACCATGCTGTCTAGTCCCGGTGTTTGTTGGTGGATGTAGGTACTGTACCAGTTATCTACGTATGAACGGGAATTAACGCGATCACGAAAAGGTACACGCCAGTGCAACCTGGTCGAAACGTCAGGCAATTCAGAGGTATGTAATACCTTTTCGTGATCGCGTTAATTCCCGTTCATACGTAGATAATATTATATCATGGAACGCGAAAGTTTAAAAGTTAGTACTGTACCAGTTGTTTGGTACAGTTCCAGTAACAAACTGTTTAACTGTTAGAGGTTTTTTGGTACCTTTGTCAATTTGATCTTTATTTCTCATTAAGACTAAAGTCACTTACATGTTTGTGACACAATCGCAAGGGACTCCGGTGTACCCTAGGAAAGAAGTGCCCGCGATATATATATATATATATATATATATATATATATATATATATATATATATATATATATATTATGCTATCAGGGTCAAACGAGCAGACGGGTCACCGGATGGCATGGCATGGCTCTCCCACGGATTATTATACTATCATTTGCCCCCGCCTTCACTTAGGTGTAAGTCTTCCAGGCATTAAATAACTAAATAAAAAAATACATAACAATTTTGCCGATTCTATTGTACACTCGACTAAACTAAAACCTGACTTAATTTCTTCATATAAAATCAACCTTTTGTTCTTTGTAATAAGGTCTATTTGTTACTGGCATCTATTTCTCAGCGCCACTAAATTTCACTAAAACCTGTCAACGTATACTCAACTTTATTTCCACGCAGTCAGTGAGAGTCTTATTTTTATTCAAATGCTGTATAATTGCCGTATAAAAACTTGTTCAAAACGAACTAAGATGACGTTATTTTAATCGACTGCTACGAAGACGCTTACTAAAAACACAGAGCAAAAGAGATGGCATTCAACGGATAGCGGCTCTCGCTACGTGGTATTAAAGTTTATTTAAGCGTATCAAACTTTAGTCGACAAATAAATTGCTTATTTCGATAGTGACATAATATGTTACCTACTTGTTTCAATTTGAAGTAAGACCTTGTTTTGAGGTGTACAAGGTTTACATCTTATATGAAGAAAATTTAGTGAATTTTAATTTAGCGAGTGAAGTAACAGAATTGGGACAAAAGTACATAATGAACGGTTGAATAGTTAAGGCATGGAAGCGTAGTAAACAAATAATCTCACTCAATCACACACATTTATATTGTTATTAGTTAGGATGACGTAGTTGGCGCGGTTTGCCAGAGCCGGCGCTCCCGTCGGATCGGACCACAATGTTTTTGTTAACGATATATTCTAAAAACACGGTCCGGACTAGAATGTAGTTAAGTTCTTAAGTTATGAGAATATGTTTTAGTATTTACTTTATTACGTTTGCAATGTATGCTTTTGTGCTATAAAATTGTTTTGTTGTTGGTCTTGAAGACACCATAATATTCTACACTAAATAATTACCTAGATTACAAGATTATTTACGCTGTCTGATAGTCTCTGTGATGCAACAGTAGAGTCGGGCTATAAAAGACAGCAGTGAATAGTGTCACAAAGTTGTCAACGTACGTTACGTTGTACGTCAAAGGCTTGCAAATTTCTTTCTTGCAAAAAAATAAAGTACAATTGCTTAATTTTCTAAGCCGAAAAATAAATGATAAAAACACAACACTTCTCAAGACAACCTTTTTGCATAGACACATTGCGCAATTTCTGTAACTCACCTTCGTACAATTTCATTTACAAGGTCACATTATATCATCCTACATCAACATCCTCGAAATCTAATACAGCCTCCGAGAACACCCGTCATCAATTCTTCCTTAAACAGAGAAAAAGCGCACACCGCATTATTTACTCACTGTCAGAAGGAAAGCCGAAACGAATTCATTTCAGTAGGCACGTACAAACGCCATCTATCGCGTTTTTTCATCTTATTCTAAGATATAAGGCTAGGATAAACATTTAGAATCTAATTTGCATTAGGTGAAATAACGCATATATTCCATTCAAATTTTACAGTTACCTTACAAACTATTTTCTGCTACGTCTTTACAAGAACCAAGTTCTAGTACTTCGGAGAGTGGAGACCACGGTCCACCTAGAGCTACAGCATATGAGATTCAGCTACTTCGTTTCGCAAGAAAGTGATTTAGTAACATTGGAACATGAAAGCACATTTTGACACCCGTGAATTTTTTCCGAAATGTATTTATAAGCCTTGGCTCACCTTTGGAAACACGGTTCAATAGACAAGAAGGGCAACGAACCAGTCCATTCGCCACTTTTGTTAACGTTCGTAAATATTATTATCAAACAATATATTTAAATTGTATCTAATCTTTTACTAAAATATTTTGAATTGTACCTTCCATTTACTGTGAAATGTATCAACAAAGTCGGTCATGGAGTTTTAGGCTAAATGAAAATGTTTACAACGCAACATATCACAATGCCAAACCCGCCAGAATCCCCTCACTTGAAAGCCTAAATAAATACGCCAAAGGTAAAGGCCGTCTGTTAAGGTTTTAATCAAAAACTTCATATATTATTCACCAATGATATTCTTTTACCAACGTTGAATTTCATTAGTGATGCTTTAAATGTGGCAGGAATTAAATCGAGTTTATTAACGGTTTTCACCTTCTCATTTCCACATGTTTTAATCTGTGTAACCAACGGAGATTAAAATTTTAGTTTTTGAAGTTTTGTTATAAGGGAAATATATTATACTCTTTTTTTTTCTGTCTCCCATTTTCTTCTTCAAGTCCAATTGATATTATGCTACAGAGGAAACATGTGTTTATCATAATGAATACTTAAAAGTTAAACTAAGCAACGGTATACGACGTCTGCAGTATCAGTGCGGATAGTCAGTCTTTAAAAGGCCCTGAATTTCATTTTTTATAACACTGTGTAACGTTTATATTCTTGAAGTATACTAAAGAATAGCATAAATAGTAATATAAACCTAAAAATAATTATTTTATATAATAATATTCAACATCGCGTCGTCATACTACACCATTCCATTTTAACATTGCACCTCAGGCTCATATATAAGCGCGTAGCACGCGACGAACGGTCTATTTCACGCCCGGCTCTAGCGACGAATGGTTCTGCTTGTTGTCTCGCATCTAGCAGCGTTATGCGAAGTTTATCTAGACTGATTATTTAATACAAAATAAATTCTCATGATATTTGGAACCCGCTAGGGTGAGTTCTTATATTCTCTCTTAAACTCCTAAATCTTTAACTTTATTCAGTTATCGTCATTAATTCATATTATTATAAGGTGTTCTACCCACTTCAACATATTGCTGTCCTAATTTTCTGTCTTTGGGACACTCTGTGCCGTCTAAGCAGCTCACCGTAAAATTCAAAATTCAAGTACGCTACGCGATTGCCGTGGTTACATCAATCGTCTAAATCACTGCGGGCTACGACTGGACCTTGCCCTGGTGCATGAAGACCGCATACAGAAGATGTATGTATGCGGTCTTGTACTAATCCGTAATGTACTAAGACGTGAGGCGGCCTCGAGAATATTGGACATTAAAGGACTACAAAATCTTGGTTTTTCTTTTCTTTTTTCTTCACGAACTCTAGTCTGTGAAGTGCAAAACAAGTCACCTTGCCGCAACTGTCTGTTATATTTTTCCTTGTTCATTATCCATTCACACATACTCCAGTTTGAACAGGCTTCGTGGTTGGAATGGACTGAATCTAATACAGGTCTCTATTATAAAAGAATCCCTTGACTGTGAACCCCGCCCATTCCTAGTTTCTTCTGATCAGGATGCACCATGACATGAATCATTTTAAGTTAGTTACATAATGATTCCATATGTAATCAGGAATAAATTAAGAACAAATCTTACATTTAGCACCAATCCAAAATGCACAAGTGCAAAGGTTAAAGTAGCAATTTCTTTAAATCGTTTATAAAAAAATGCCATAGCCCCTCGTTATAGATAACTTGAACTACACGTTTATTGATGACTACAATGATAGTTTGAATAGGCATTAATGTACAATATTTGACAGTAAATCTTTCAGGCTTGTTAACTGTATCGTATTCCATGCATCCAAAAACGTAGTTCAATTGTATTCACAATTGTACTCGTTTTTGATGGTTTCAGATGCGAATTGGATATCAGGAGTGTATTGAGCTTTTGGAGAAATTACATCTAGTGAATGACATCGGCTTACTGAATGACTATACAGGCGAACAGTCATGCAATCGTAACATCCGATACCTACGAGTAGGTTTTTAATTCAAAAGTCGTCATGAAGGCCTTTAAACTCAATAAACCATTTTAAACCATTTATTTTTATTAACATAGATTACACACAATAAACAATAAAGACATTAAATATTATGTGTGCAACAAAGGATCCAGCTCAGCTATCGCTGCGCTAGTGCGCCGTTGACTTCGAGGCCAGTTCCATATAAATGTATGCATTGAAACGCGCCGCTGACTTCGTGCCCGAGGCCTAAGACACTTCTCACGGTAACTATTAGGAGTGTTCGTCATATTAGATAACTGATAAAATAACCTTGTGGAGGAACGGGTGGTATGTCCCTCCAACACAAAGGGAGGATCCTCCGACCAGGCGAGGTGATCATGCCTGGCGGGCCGCGGCCCAACGGTTGATGTTGGGAAGTTGTATATATACTAATCGGCGCGAGAACTCTCATAGCGCGATGCAGGATTAGTAGGTTGTAGATGTTTCTTGTTGCTGTATGTGGAAGTCGCCACATCACTCCCCTCCAAGACTGGAGGTCGATATCTTGATGAGTCAGCTGTCTATGCTCTATTAAGGAGCGTGCCAGGGCCAGTAGTGAGTAGTTCCGGTGAGTCGGAACTGAGTGCCGCAAGTTCCAGTGAGTCGGAACTGTATTCCGCTAGTTCCAGTGAGTCGGAACTGAATGCCGCTAGTCCCAGTGAGTCGGGGCTGAAGTCCGCTGGTCCCAGTGAGTCGGGGCCGCGTGCGGTGCTGCGTGCGGTGCTGCGTGCGGTGCTGCGTGCGGTGCTGCGTGCGGTGCTGCGGTGTAGTCCCCAGTGAGTCGGGGCGCTTGCTGCGTAGTGGCTGGCTGCTGCGTAGACGGGAGAGAGATGCTCTTCTTACGTGGACCGTAGGTACAGTGTGCTGTGCCTAGACGCTGATGAGGCCGTAGGGGTAACCAGGCTGGAGCGGTCGCTGCAGGCGTGTGTTATCCCTGTTGAGGCCGAGAATGCTGGCTGGCTGAGACTTGATTACCGCTCATTGCTGTAGGAGTGTATACGATGGTGGCGATGATGATGCTGCTGATCTGGTCCATGAAGGCTGCTTCCAATCACGTCGGGGTCACCACTGTGGAGGAACGGGTGGTATGTCCCTCCAACACAAAGGGAGGATCCTCCGACCAGGCGAGGTGATCATGCCTGGCGGGCCGCGGCCCAACGGTTGATGTTGGGAAGTTGTATAAATACTAATCGGCGCGAGAACTCTCATAGCGCAATGCAGGATTAGTAGGTTGTAGATGTTTCTTGTTGCTGTATGTGGAAGTCGCCACAAACCTTTTATTTATAAATAACCATACAGCTTATTATTTATTATAGCCGGCAAGAGTTATTTATATTGAGCGATTATATTTGTTACAAATTCATACCTACGATCGGCAGTTACACTTAGCCCTACTCGTTATCCCTAGCGGTAGGGCTAAGTGTAATTTTATTTATACTTACCCCTACCGGTAGGGCTAAGTGTAATTTTATTTATACCTATCCCTACCGGTAGGGATAACGAGTAGGGCTAAGTGTAACTGGCCCCTACGATCACACCTGCGACGCGGGCCGGCCATTCAAGGTCAAATTTCACTTCGGCCGCTCGCATCATCGGTATGTAAAATTTGTATCACATGCTAAATTATGCTCTAGTCTAATACAGCCACTTAAAAACTATGTTTCTATCAATGTACAATAATATTAAATATTAGTCAAACTAATATATTTGTTCGTCTTAAACGTTAGATTATATATTATTGTATCGTTTAAATTTAAAATCAGTGCGGTTAGCTCGCTTGACGTTGTATGACGTCTGATATGTGAGTTTGTGAGCGATTTCGTCTTTAATTTGTTTTGATTTTTTTTGTTATTAATCTTGGTGTTGTTTTGATAAAACTGTAAATAGAAGTTAGTTTTAGTTAAGTGTAAGTACCAAGTAAATTTAGGTTAAGTACTTAATTTACCTACGTAAAAAAATATTTGAAGGCCGGCAACGGACTTGTGACTCTTGGGTTGCAGGTGCCCATGGGCAGCGGTAGTCATTTACCGCCAGGTGATCCGTCTGCTCGTTTGCGCCCTATACCATAAAAAAGGGCGTACGCCGTGTTTTGCGATGATAATAAAAACGCATTGTTCTACGAAGAGAAGTGATATATATCATACTAATATATTATAACGTAAAAATAATCGGCGTTTTAAAAGTAGCGTATCGTTATATCGCGTTTTCAATATAAAGCCGTTGCGAACACTCCTAGTAACTATCTTGTTGTGATAAACATTGCAATGTTAAATAAATAGTTAGTTTTATATGTTTATAAAATGGGAACACTGTCTTACTCTCCCCTAAATGTATGCATTGAAACGCGCCGCTCCCTGCGCCGCCGCCGCTGCCGCCCCGCTCCCGCTGATTTCGTGGCCGAGACCTTAAAGATACGTTCCAACTGAAACGTGTTTGACATTTTATGTTGGCGCCAGTCATGCACCTATTTGCCTTTAGATTACTGTAAAATTATTTTGGAAAGTGTTCAGTTAGTAAAGCATTACGTTCTATCCACTTATAGGATTAGTACACTTAATTTAGCACTTTAAGTATTCTTTGAAATTTTATTAAATCGTTTGAGTGCTAAAGGTAATAAATGAATTTATGCAAAAAAATTATTCTTAATTGCGTAAGTATTATTACGGGCTAAGTTAAGTGCTGTCCTTGTCCTTTTTCTAAACGATTTAATTATAGAACGAAGAAATTTATACCATGTAACTCTTGCAGTTAGCCAGCTTAGATGGCAGACCAGTAACCGCTGAGGGAGAATAGTTCTTACATGAGTACTGAGAAGGTACCATAGACTGAAAAGCACAGCGTGTGTCGTCTCCCAACCAAACCGATAGACCGACGACTAAGCAGGCGGCCCCACCATAAAGGCACCAGATGAGCACTCATTGCAGATTAATACTTGAGAGGCTTACTTTTTTTTATGCTATAGGGGCAAACGAGCAGACGGGTCACCTGATGGTAAATGACTATCGCCGCCCATGGGCACCTGAAACTAAATAGTCACAAGTGCGTTGCTGGCCTTTAAGGTGGGAGTAGGGGGAGGGGGCAAGAGGAGGGGAAGAGGGGAGAGGGTAGGGTTAGGGCCTCCGGTAACCTCACTTACTTGGCGAAAAGCAATGCAAAAATTGCTTCACTGCTGGTTTTCTGTGAGGCCGTGGTATCACTCCGGTCGAGCCGGCTCGGCCGGCCAAAGCATGGCTCTCTCACGAAATGTTCAGTAGTGAACATCCTATGTTTAAAAGTCTAAAAATACTTTTAAATACTTCTCACTTTAGAATCTATTGACTTGCATCATGTCAAAATGTGGTTATACTTGAAAAGCTCCGATTCCAATAATTTAAAAAGGAATTAACATGTACATAATAATCAACCTTGATTATGAAACTTTTTAGTAGGATAAGGATTAATATCATGATATTAATCCTTCACAATGACATCATCCTGAGTGACATTCATATCAGGATATGGATGTCACTCGGGATTGTGTAAGAATTCGATTCCCCACACATTCAAGTCCGTTCAGGCATTCAGAAATTATACTGAAATATATAACATACATACATATACATAATAATATATAACAATAATATATAACATATACACAATAAACATACATAAACCCTGGAAATATTACACTCTTTTTTTGGGTAATTGTTTACAAAATTAAGAGTACATCTACAAGTAAATACATCTTGCTTAAAAAAGAACTCAAACGAAACATCAAAAATATTTTCTACACATCCTGAGAGGTCGTTAACATACCAAAACTTTATTCACGAGGACAAAGCCTTTAAACCTGAAAATAGCCTTCCTTCACAAGCCTAAATACTTCATCATCATTACCTAGGGACATCAGACCTAGAATATTATACATCAAATGATCGACCTTACGACCGCAATTTGTGGGGTCAGCTACCCCCGTCTGACTTTGAATATAAAGTAATTACTATTGTAGTTACGAAGATAACTCTCCATATTAAGGAGAGTAATTTACTATCATTGATAATAGAAATCGCTTTGAAATATGAGCTTAAAGGACGCAATAAAGCTTCGAAGTTACAAGTTTTATCCGCCCTTTTTATAATACTTAATAATTCCTTTGTATAAAAAATATGTTTTTGCTGAAAAATGGGCTTCTGGCTAAGTGGTAACCGAGTAGATTAGCACATTGAAAAGTTTATGTAATACTAGCAAGATCAGTCTTAGGATGCGTGACCATAATTAACACATCGAGATCCCTCCGTGCTTCGGAGAGCACGTTAAGCCATCGGTCCCGGTCGTCATACGAACATCTGTCGCATTCGTTACGGGTAGTTGGAGCCCTAAAAAGTCCGACAACCTGGTCTAACTATGGAACTTTAGTTATTAACGGTAATGGGGTTGTGGTGGTCTGACGGTAGTCGCTTCACGTAAAATTTTGAAGTTCTTCCGTATCGTAGTTAGACTGAAAGCCGACCCTAATTTAAGATGACGAAAATATCGAATTATAGTCCAAACAAAACTGCGAATATTCTTAAATTAAATCTAAGCTACACAAATGCTGCGTGTTAATATATGGATCTACACATATATCTACAGTGCCCTTATCCGCTGTTTACAATGTCACGCACAAGTTATAAATAACGTCTATGAATCTAGAACGTCTTTGTTGGTGGTGCGTGATCGGACGTAGTTAGAGAACATCTTTATGAGCGCTCTCTTGATATTTGTATTGCTTATGACATTTGTATTTTGTATCTACTACTATTCAGTTTGTTTTTTGTTGCTTTAAAATTTAAAAAAAACATAATCCTCATTTGGCAGTCGCGAGCAAATCAAAGTGCTGATGATATTCGAACATCTTAACAGATTTTCTTGAATTATAGTACAGTCTCAATCAAGTCACCTTTTAAACAAAATAACTATATTAATGATAATGATCGGTTGCGTGAAAACGTAAAAGAAAAACTCATTTTTGCATTTGTAATATTAGTTAGGATACGAGAAATAGTTGTAACGAAACCAAAACGCACAAAGCAACGACACGTGTAAAAGCGTGTAAATGCACAGATACTCCTTCCATAATAAAGTATTCGTACTAAAATGACAGTTGTTGTACTTTTTTTGTAAATTGAGAAGATTCAGGAGAAACACCATAAGCTACAAAAATCAAATGAGTAACTAAGGCCTGTTAAAACCTAATAAAAGGTCAGAAAAGCTCTTCAAACATAGGTGCAAACCTAAAACTCACTTGGCCAAATTCTAGAAACCCTCGATATGTCACGTAGGCTCCCTAATATACGTAGATACCAGTAAAATAAATGTTGGATACATCCATGTGTACTCAGTATAATCTTTTAATATTAACGTTGTGTATAAAAGAGCCATTAAAGTTGACATTATAAATATATCTAAAGCTCGAAGAAGCTCACGCTCCAGTACCAGCTACTCTTTATGTTCGCTCTGCAACATCTTACTCAGTTGTATCCTTAATGCCTAATTGCTTGAGAGAGTTTATGTCGCGTATAGAAACTTTTATTGAATTATTATGGTGCTTATGAATGAAGTTAGGTATTATTAGGGGTGCAGAAATAAATGTCAAAATTAAATATGTGAAATTATTGCCATATAAAAAATGTTACGAAATTTAATGAAAAATCAAAAGATCAAAATCTACAGCATTGAAGGCTCCTCATATACCATGGTTTTCTTACAATGTGCTTAGAAATTTTTTTAAATTACATTTGCTATGAGGTACGATGGGACTGACTGCTATTTGTTATTGTATATTACTACTATTTTTATTGTATAAAAGACCCTAATAAACAATAAAGAAAAAAAAATTATAATGTCAAACTACTTTATTCTAAAAGTGCATATGTTCCTTTCAATTGTCCTTAGATAAGAAAAATACCAGCTTTATAGAACCAATTTCTAAGTTCTAAAAGTTTATTTCACATATAAATCTCTCTTCAGATACACGTCCATAAAGCGATCTTTTTAAATTATTTGCTTTGGAACAAATTTGTACATATTTGACATATTTATCTAAACATGTAATGTTTGTTACTAAGTATAGTCATAATAAAAACAGGATATAGAGATATACGAACGAACTTTATTAATTAAACATTACATTAAATAAAATGGGGGGGGCCGTGACGTGTTTGATCAGAAGTTAACTATGCTCAAATCAAATGTTTTTGGACAAACCACCAGTGAATCTCACAGAATTGAGCATTTTATTATTATAATTATCCTTTAGTTCTACAAATTTCAATGGTAAACCAGGTATGGGCTAGACAGGGATTAAGACTAAAAAAAGTGACCCATAAAAACACTGGCATCTTTTTTTTTTTTTAAAGACAACTCCCGCATTAGGAATTACTCCTGTGTCGCGGGGGACTTTACAAACATACAAACAACAGACACAAAGAACACCCAGACTCAGGTGGGAATCGAACCCACGACCTGTAGCATAGCAGTCAGTGTCACTAACCACTAGGCCAACAAGCCAGTAAAATTAATTTACAATAAATTAAATGTCCAACTAGGTAAGTCCAACTTCGAGAAAGAGGTCAATCGTCGAATCCAACTCGGATGGGCAGCGTTTGGGAAACTTCGCTGCATCTTTTCGTCCAAAATTCCTCAGTGCCTGAAAACAAAGGTTTTCAACCAGTGTGTGTTGCCACTGATGACATATGGATCCGAAACGTGGTCTCTCACTATGGACTTGATAAGCAAGCTCAGAGTCGCTCAACGAGCTATGGAAAGGGCTATGCTTGGTGTTTCTCTGCGCGATCGAATCAGAAATGAGGAGATACGCAGACGAACGAAGGTCACCGACATAGCCGAACGGGTCAGCAAATTGAAGTGGCAATGGGCGGGGCATATAGCACGTAGAACGGATGGTCGATGGGCCCAAAAACTTCTGGAATGGAGACCACGGACCGGAAAGCGCAGCCTAGGACGTCCACTATCGCGGTGGACAGACGAACTGGTCAAGATCGCAGGACGTCGGTGGATGCAGGCCGCTTCCAACCGGTCTTCTTGGAGGTCATTAAGGGAGGCCTATGTCCAACAGTGGACGTCCTATGGCTGAAATGATGATGATGATGAATTTAAATGTTTACAAAAAACGTGCAGCTGGAGTTGTAACATAAAAGTAATTTGTAAGCAATTTCTCAAAATTTATTCATATCAACACTTTGAAAGCCATAGTATTTTAAAGCTACTGCAAGATAATGGACACTTTCATTCATATTCCTTACTATAAAAAGAAGCTATTTACACGTATTTAGTTCAATGAAACTGAAATAATTAACGTTGAAACTGTGTCCTGGGTTGCAGCTTGATTTAAGTATGTGATGATGTCTCTCTGACACAAAGGGAGCTAGGGAAGGCTAAGGCTGTGGCTGTGTTAGGTGATCATGCCTGATGGTTGAAGTTCTGTAATTGAATTTACATAGGTTTAAGTACCACACAGCACGAAAACTTCTATTGCGCGATGTAGGATAAGTAGTTACTACGTATTTTGGATTATATTCGCTAGACGACGCTACTGTATATTTGCTGTAAATAAGTAAGTACACAAATACAGAAATACATTTAAAAAACCGTAACCGTACAAATGCAAGTCTGACTCGCAAGCCAAGGGCTCCCTAAGAAAACAAATTTGTATGTAGATAGTAAGTAAATCTCGGGAATCAATTATTCTCGAAGCTTTTTGATCGTCGTTTTGGCTGTCGTTTTAAAAGACAAACTTAACTTTGCAGTTCTAAAAATACCCTCCCATACAATTTATTTCAGTTATTACGTAATTATATTTTCGGTAGTTTGAAAATGCTTTAGGTAAGAGGTTTTTTTTTTTTACTCTTTCAGGATAAAAAATTAACAGTAAAGCCAGCTCTGAAAGATTGGTTAATTATTAAGACATATTATTCGGTCAAAGATTTTTTTAATGGTAGTAGGTATGATAAATAAAAAGGAAATTATGATCACTACACAAAAACTGATGAACTGACTTATTCACAATGACAATTATACTGTATCCTACTACTGTGTAATACTGAAGTTATTTTAATAATATGTTACATTTACATGCTATTTTTCACTGAAATTACCACGTTATGTAAACCCCATTTAAAGCAAATAAAGAATTTGAATATGAATTAAAAAATAAATAAAATCCAAAGATAAGCTTTTCTAAAATGTTTCTTTTTACTGTTATTTTATTTATTAATTGTCATCCAAACTAATAGTGTAAGCAAAATTTTAATATAATCGGTTGAGGATAACTGCTAGAAACCTCAGTTGCAATATTTGACCATGGGTATTATATTAGTAAAATTGATGTAGAGCGACGGTAGTGTTAAGATTTTAAACTTTTAAAATAAAAAAATGTACCTAGCTGATCATATATTGAAAGTCTGGCCAAGCAATTCTTTAATACTTTTTTTTTTGTTTTAAAAATATTTCTTAGCAGAATTTAGTACCGTCGTAAAAAATACAACATTATTGTGTCATTATAATCTAGTTTACGTAAGAACAATGTTGGATTGCAATTCTTTATGGGGCGCAATGGATATCAAATCCGTAACAGTTACATATACTTTGAGTTTGGTCATGAGCACATCGAGGAATTTGTCTCTCGACTTAAAAATCACGGATGAAGTCAGCATGCCTCGGATCAGCAGCACATCATGATGTGCTCATGGCATATCATTGACACATACGGACAGTATCATCTACTTAGAAAACCCATACTCTTTCCATTTTACATAACTCATTTTCATATCCGAGTCTGGGTGCTCTTTGTGTCCGTTCTTTGTATGTTTGTAAAGTCCCCCGCGACACAGGAGTAATTCCTAGTGCGGGAGTTGTCTTTTTTTTTTAATAATATACATTAAAATACTGTGGGGTAAAGAGTACTTCCATAAGGAACTTCTTACCTATAATGAAAAGAATTTAAAATAATTACGGTATCAGTTAATATTAAATAGCTAGAAACAGATCTCTATTGAGCGCACTCAACCACTTTAAAATAAAATATGTAATGCAGTTTAGTACGGACCACACATTGTAATTGAAAGTTGGCTCAAGTTATATGCTTACAACACTAATGGATACCGGACACATTTGTTACTCAAATAGTTTTATTTTTCTCCTTATCACTTAAAAAAGACTAGCAGCGGCTTGCGGTTTCACCGTCGTGATACAAAGAAGCCTATGCGTTAATCCAGGTCTCGAGCTATCTACATACCAAGTTTCGTCGCAATCGGTATAGTAGTTTTTGTGTGAAACCATTACAAACATACACACAAATGTTTCCTCTTTATAATATTAGTTTAGATATGAGTTTACCATGTAATGCTAGCACCATTCATAAATTAAAGGGCATTCAATAATTGGATATTCTTTCATGTTAGTAAAAATAATAATAATAATAATAACTTAACACATCACACACCACCGTCTGATCCCAAACTAGGCAAAGCCTGTACTATGGTAACCAGATTGCTGATAAACATACTTACATATTTTTAAATGCATACATATTATAGATAAATTACACCCAGACACAGAACAAATGATCATGCTCATCACACAATTATTTGTCCTGAGTGGGAATCGAACCCACGACCTCTGGCTCAGCAGTCAGGCTTACTAACCACTAGACCAACAAATGTCTACTATAATTAAATGATATTTTTATTAGGTATCTAAATTAGTTCCATTGATTGTGAAGAAATACGTGATATGAAAATTCAATAATCATGCACGTTAAGCATCGTACCTCCCGATTCTCTCAAGTCACTAACTAACTTCGTGTTCTGTACCTCAAAAAAAAAACTAGACCCTTATGGAATCACTTCGCTTATCTCCAATTGACAAGACATTTATTCTCCAGTGATAGTCTTCGTGATAGATTTTGCTATGTCACCGGTAAGTCTGTAACTTTTTGAAGTAGTAATAAAACATTGTTTTTTAATGCAACGGAATCAAGGACATATTATTAATACTTCATAATGAAAATTTTACCAATTCTTAAGAGAAATTAAAACGAAATTTCGCTTCAGTTCTTACCTTGCACATCTTAAAACGAAAGTGGTCATAAAACACGGTGGCTGTTTTGGATTTATACTGACGGTAGTCCCGGTTTATGTTCCCCCTAATGTGGTCACTTGAGCGTTGGATTAGCCGAACAAAGTTCATGGTCTTTGCCGCTAGAATTGTTCGTATTGCTTTACAAAATGGAATGGTTTAGGTAATAGAAACACAGTGGTTTGACGGTTGGAATTGAATCTACTTATCAAGTTTTATTAGGCATTATTGGTAAGATGTCGGAGTCACAGTTGACATGTAGTTTGATCTGATACTAGTAGTTCCCGTGCGGCTTCGTTCTGTTACATACCTCTTTTGTATGGAACATCCCTGAGCTAAGCAATATTAAGCAGGTATCAGATATCCGAGTACTCATAGTGTCAGAAAGGTCTGGCAGTCTCTTCCGAGCCCTGAGATTGAACACTCGCCTTTTCCCGTTTTTTTTTGATAATCATTCTATTAATTAAAAGGTGTTCATCAAACTATTATTTTCTTTTTTAAAAAGTCCAAATCAAAGTCTCGTGTAACATTGGTGGCAGCGGTGGGATTTAAAATAATAAATCCTGGTTCGCCTCAGTTCTGTGAAAGAAAAACAATACACTCGCGTGACCGTGGACACTATCCTACATCGTATTCAACCGCTGAATCCTGTCGTCGCGTATGTGATAAATCTCTGTGTGTGTGCTGCTGTTTCCTGCACCTGGTTAACTGCTACACCCGTTGCCGAGCCCGCTTACCAAGGTGAAACTGGTACCTACCATCAGCTGACGAGATGACCTATGAAACTTATGCTATCGCCGTATTCCTGTAAGTGCTTCAAATTCATACCTAACCTCGAAGTATCAGTCTTGTGATCAGTGCTAGTGAAATTACATGATACCAAATAACTTGAAAACAGAAGAAGTGATACAAGTGTTCATTAGTTTTATTAATTGTACATTAGATCATACGAGTATTATTGCATTGTGTATTTAATCGTTCATCCCGAGACCAGTGCAACATAACTGTCTTATCGCAATTCTCAGAGTCGCGTCTTATCTCTTTGTTTTAAATACAAATTCCCAGGTGTGATATGCCTAAAGAGGAAACTACTGCAACCATGTCTACGAAAGAAATAACTATGACAAAAAAAGAAATTGATACTAGCGTTTTAATAAAATTTATAAATAAATTTGATGGTAACCGCGAGAAGTTGAATGCTTATTTAAATAATTGTCGAAACGCGATAAATCTCGCAAGTTCGTCACAACAAGATATATTGTTAAAATACATCCTTAGCCAACTCGAGGGTCGTGCCGAAAGTGCATGTGCCATAAAAGATTTCGAAACATGGCAACAGTTAGAAGACTTTTTAAAATCCCAGTTTGGAGAAAGAAAACACTATGCTGCACTGCTCTCTGACCTTCAAGATTGTAGACAGTCTAATACCGAAACGTTTAACCAGTTCGCATTGCGTCTTGAATCTTGCTTATCAAAACTTTTAACCGAAATTAATATTTCAATACCCACAAAAAAAAAAGGTGAACTCGCTGGCCGTGTCGCTGCAATGCAGGACCTTGCGTTGCATACTTTTATTAGCGGCTTAAATGTCCGTTTGTCTACTGTGGTTCGTTGTCGCGATCCGGAGACCTTGAATGACGCCATCAATTTTGCTATGTCTGAAGAAAAAATACTACAAAGTACTTTTAAACGAAACACATTCTCCTTTAACAATAATAATTCATTTAACCAGGGACGCTCAGTCCAGAAACAATTTCAGCCAAATCGAAGTATTACACAGCAAGGGATGAGCGTTATCAATAGGCCTAATAACCAAAATTATACACCCCCTCCTGTTCCCCCGGTGTGTCGCTACTGTAAAGCAATAGGCCACACTATAGATATCTGTCGAAAACGCGAATATAATAATAGGCGATTCGGGAACTCTCGGAGTCAACACTCACAATCTAATCACCCATCAACAAGTTCTACTAGAAGTAATCAACCTATTCATGTTGTTGACGCCACTGAAGAACTACAGAACTCTGGGGATGTAATAACCGAGGATTTAAACGAGTAGTCCTACCCGTTCAGTATCGTGCGGGCACTACCAACGGACAAACCGATACGGGAGCCTTACCTAATCATACCGCTGTTTCCAATTTATTCATTAACAAACCGGATATACAATCCCAAATCAACAAAATCGCTGTTTCCAATTCATCTATTATCGAATCGGGTCAACAACCCCAAACTCACAAAACCGCTGTTTCCAATTTATTCATTAACAAACCGGATATACGATCCCAAATTAATAAAATCGCTGTTTCCAATTCATCCATTAACAAACTGGGTAAACAACCCCAAACTCACAAAACCGCTGTTTCCAAATTGTTCATTAACAAACCGGATATACAATCCCAAATCAACAAAATCGCTGTTTCCAATTCATCCATTATCGAATCGGGTCAACAACCCCAAACTCACAAAACCGCTGTTTCCAATTTATTCATTAACAAACCGGATATACGATCCCAAATTAATAAAATCGCTGTTTCCAATTCATCCATTAACAAACTGGGTAAACAACCCCAAACTTACAGATACCCTTATAAAACCACTGTTTTCAACCCCTCTATTAGTAAACCTAATAACAGGCCTACAAGTATGAATAGTCCCTTTTACAATATCGCAGTATCAAATTTATCCTCTAACCTACAGAATAACCAGTCTCAAACATATAATGACTTGACAACGAATGACAAACGAAGCTCGAATTCCGTTATAGGCGTACCTCAATCTAAATCAAAATCCTGTCCATCCTGCATAGTGTCTGAAAAAGAAAAACATACAATTAAAACGTATAATGTTACAAAAAATCTTACAAAAAAATACTTACCTTATATAGAAGTCCTGACATCCGTTTCCAATAAGCGTCTTAAATTTCTTGTAGACAGCGGGGCTTCTATCAGTTTATTAAAAATAAATAGTATCGAAAAAATGCCCCCAATTACTAATCATATAATAACCTTCCATGGTTTGGGGTCAGAGGAAAACCCAATGAAGACCTTAGGCCATATCTTAATTAACTTCAACTTACTGAGCCATCATTTTCATGTTGTCCCCAGTTTAGATTTCCCATACGATGGAATAATAGGCAACGATCTCCTCGCTTATTCTGACTGTAAAATTGATTATCTAGAAAATGTTTTAGTTATAAATAAGATAAAGCTTACCTTAAAGTTTTGTGACCCAATTTATATTATACCGCCTAGGACCGAATCAATTATTGAATGTTCCGTCCTTAACCCTAAAATAAAAGAAGGTCTAGTTCTTGACCAATGCATAGCCGAATCCCTCTTGACAGCAAATTGCGTAGTAAAAGTAAAGCCTAATTCTAGAATAAATATATCAGTAATTAACGTCTCTGAATCCCCCATATACGTAAACTCGGACCTTAAAATTACAATATTACCATTAGACAAACCTGTCAAGGACACGGTTTTCCACACGATGCATTCTGAAACAAATGCAATAAATTCATTGGATAGAACTCAACAAGTTCTAAATTTATTACGAGCTTCCCACCTAAATCCTGAAGAAACAAATGCTCTAGGCGACCTCTGTTCCACGTACTCTGACATCTTTCATCTTCCTGGTGATCAGCTCACTACCACCGAGACTTTGCAACACGAGATTAACACTTCTTCTTCAATTCCGATCAATACAAAATCATATAGATTCCCAGAAGTCCACAAAAGGGAAGTAGAAACTCAAATTAACAAAATGCTCGACGAAGGCATAATAGAACCGTCAGCGTCACCATGGTCTTCTCCAATCTGGATAGTTCCAAAGAAATTAGACGCTTCAGGACAACGCAAGTGGCGTATAGTAATAGATTACCGCAAGCTAAATGATATTACAATAGGCGATTCTTACCCGATACCAAATATTTCGGAAATTTTAGATCAATTAGGCAAGTGCAAATATTTTAGCACCCTTGACCTTGCTTCTGGATTTCATCAAATTAAAATGGCAGATAAGGATGCTCCTAAAACCGCTTTCTCTGTCCCACAGGGTCATTTCCAGTTCACTCGTATGCCTTTTGGGCTTAAAAATGCCCCCGCGACATTCCAAAGATTGATGAACTCGGTCCTATCTGGGTTACAGGGCATCAAATGCTTTGTGTACTTGGATGACATTGTAATTCACTCATTTGACCTTGACCTTCACTTAAAACACCTGTCTGATGTCTTCGACAGACTGCGTAAATTTAATTTGAAACTTCAACCTGATAAGTGTGAATTTTTTCGCAAAGAAGTATCATATCTTGGCCATATAATCACAGATAAAGGGGTTAAACCAAATCCAGAAAAAACCAAAGCCGTATCCGAATTTCCATTGCCCAAATGTCCTAAAGACATAAAGTCATTCTTGGGACTAGTTTCATATTATCGTCGTTTTATACCTGACCTATCTAAAATAGCTAAACCTCTCACTCATCTTTTAAAAAAAAATATCCCATTTAACTGGCAAAATGAACAACAATTAGCCTTTGAAAGATTAAAAAACGCCCTTGTTTCTGCTCCTATTTTAGCCTATCCTGATTTCAGTCAACCTTTTGTATTAACCTGTGATGCATCAAATTTCGCAATTTCAGCTATATTATCTCAAGGCCCAATAGGAAATGATCGCCCTATCGCTTATGCATCACGAACACTTAATAAAGCCGAAACTAGTTACACCGTGACCGAGAAGGAATGTTTAGCAATCCTCTTCGGGACAAAAACCTTCAGACCATATTTATACGGCCGTAGATTCAAAATTATCACTGACCATCGTCCCCTAAAATGGTTATTTAACTGTAAGGATCCGGGCTCCAAACTGGTCAGATGGAGACTCAAGCTCGAAGAATTTGATTACGAAGTAGAATATAAAAAAGGCAAAATTAATAGTAATGCTGACGCCTTGTCACGGTTCCCGGTCAACCCAATAACTCAAGACATACCCTCTACCAGTGGTACTAATAACCAGCCAAATTCCAGTCCAGAGTTAGAAATTCCTCAAGACGTCCTGGACGAACTAATTGACTTAGGTGCACTAGATTCCAGTCCAAACATAGACCCTGATTTGAGGACTCCTCCTACTCCTACGCTAACTCCTGAAGTAGAAGAACAAACCCATACTAGTTCTAATAATGAATACACAGATTTCCTAAAATCCTTTACTAACAAAAACGAAACCTATAATACTCAAATTATAGAACACAATGAATCTCTATTAAAAAGTAGTGCTAAGACTATTATCATACCCGTATCAGTAGACCTTGATGAATCAAACCCTTACCTTCAGGATGTGCTTTCCGCCCCGGGAGGTTCAAACAGCATTTTGCAAGGGGAAATAGAACTTCATTCATTTAAAAAACTAGAGTTACGAGGAAAATCCTACTACCTATTATTTACAAAAGTTCATTATTTTGACAACTGCACATATCCCGATATTTTTAAAACCTTAAAATTAGCCAGGGATGATATTATTCTCTGTGGTGATATAAATGATATAGCAGTATCTGATTTCAAAAACGCATTTGAACATCACTCTTTTGTTAAAATCTACGGCATGCTTATGTATCTATTTAACAACACTAATATCATAGTTAATATACATCATAACACTATTATTTATCCTGTACCCTCAGAAATTTCAAAAATCTTGAAAGAAAACCACGATATTCCTATAGCAGGACACCTTGGTTCAAACAGAATGTTAGACCGAATTAAAGAACGTTACTACTGGAAAAACATGCGGTCAGATATAGAAAACTATGTAAAAAATTGTGCTCTCTGTCAATCGAATAAAGCCTTTCGCAGAATTAACAGATCACCCATGCAAATCACCACTACTTCTACTCGCCCATTTGAAAGAATTAGCCTGGACATAGTTGGACCCTTACCCGAAGCTGGAGTCCATAAATTGAAATTTATGCTTACCCTTCAGGATGATTTAACTAAATTCTCTATAGCTTATCCTATTTCTAATGCGACTGCAGAAGAATCTTGCGAATGTTTAGTACACTTTATATCATTTTTTGGTATTCCTAAAATGATACTTACAGATCAAGGAACAAATTTCACTGCCGACCTATTTAAACGAACCTGTGAATTTTTAAAAATAAAACAGATCTGGTCATCACCTTACCATCCCCAAACACAAGGAGCTCTCGAGCGCAGTCATTCCACTCTAAAAGAATATTTAAAATCATATGTGAATGAGAACCAATCCAATTGGCACAAATTCGTTTATACCGCCATGTTGACCTATAATAGCAGCGTCCATACAACAACTCGCTTCACACCCTATGAGCTTGTTTTCGGCCACAAGCCATTTATTCCTGATTCTGTTTTCAATTCTGCCTCTGATATCACTTATCCTGAATATATTAAAATGCTTCAACACCGCCTTAAAATTTCCCGTGAAAAAGCGCTTCAGAATATTCAAAAGTCAAAAGAACGGTCAAAGACTTATTATGACAGACACACTCGCGCCGTCCAATACAAAATTGGTGATTACGTTTACCTACGGAATCATGTGAGATTACGTAAGGCTTTATCAGCCGTTTGGAAGGGTCCGTATAAAGTTGTTCAAATTCATGGAAATAATACTTTATCTCTTTTGATCAATCGGCGTCACGTTAAGCACCATTTTGATGAAGTAAAACCAGCACATTTGAATGGTTAATTAATAATACAATAAATACAACATTTAAATTCGTTATTCATTAACTTAGTTAATATGACTTACAATTACAGACTGGAGGCCGCTTATACCATAGCAACCACCGAAAACCAATATGTTGAGTACATCACCCAGGGTCCTGGTATATTCTTCGATCCGGTTGGCTCTCTCAAAGTAGTTAATGATCAATTTCACATAGTTATCCCTATAGATATATCCGCTTTCAAGAGTCACATCGAAAGCATTCATGATGCGTTTAGTAGAATACGGTATCAATGTCGAGAAAGTGAGGAAATAGACGAAAAACAATGCTTAAATATGTTGGAACCCTTAAATTCATTATATACAGACATTTTACGTGATTTTGATTCATTCTCCCATATTATTTCTAATAACTTCTCTAAAAGATCCGCTTGGATATCTGGAATAGGTGTCATTTTTAGACACGTATTTGGTACTTTAAATGAGGATGATGCTGAAAATTATAATAACGCTATCGAAAAACTATTCACAAATGAGAAGAAAATTAGAGACGCAGTCAAGGAATGTATTATTGTTTCTCAGACAGCCATTTCCAATGTAAATAATTCTTTACACGAAATCTACGTGAACCAAGTAAAATTGAATGACGTCATCGACAGAATGACGATGTCATATAACAATATATCCAACATTGTAATAGCTAACAGTTTTAAAATAAAATTTGAAAATGTTTTAAATGTTCTACAGTCTAACTTATACACCTTCTCTTTTAAGATAGAGGATATTTTAAACTCTATTCTATTTGTACAAAGTACTACTCTTCACCCATCTATTTTAACACCACGTCAACTATATGAAGACATTGTTAGTAACCTTAAGGTAGTTCCTAAATATAAAGATTTCCCAGTAAAATTAGAATTAAACAATATTCATATTTTAATTAATATTGCTAAGTTAGTCTGCTACTATTTAGATAATAAACTAATATTTGTAGTAAGAATACCCTTAGTTAGTGCATTAGAATATAATTTATATAAAAACATTCCATTACCTATTCCACATGGTCCAGGAACACCAAACTCTTTCAGTTTGATTTTACCTACTGAACAATTTTTAGCTTTAAGCAAAGATAAATCTTCATTTGCATTTATAAAAAACCTACAGGACTGTAGAGATATATCCTACAAAACCTACCTTTGTAAGTTATATGAAATTTATACAGTGTCAGGTAACCAATATTGTGAAATAGACATAATCACTAAGGCTGTATCCTCATTACCAGAAAACTGTCAATATAGATTCCTTCATGGTAACATTGATATTTGGCATAAATTACATAACAATAAGTGGATATTTGTACAGTCTCAGCCCACGAAACTTACTATTGAATGTTCAAATAGTATACTATCAGAAACAATTGTATCCGGCACAGGAATTCTTAATATTCCATATAATTGTGCAGCATATTGTAGAAATACTAGGTTAGTAAGAGAAACCACTCCTACTTTAAAATTACCACTGGTTTCTTCTAGTTTTAATATAATAAATGATAGTTGTTGTAATGTAGGTCGTATAAAGAAACTAAATATAACTCCTTTTAAAATTAATAATGTAAAATTAGATGATCTTAAAAATCTTAAAATTGTATCGAATCAGATTATAGACAAGTTAAATTCTGTAGAAAGTCACCACGACCTTAATAATCATATAAGTTTCCCAATCCTTAGTGTATTTTCTGTAATTTTATGTTTAGCTTTAGTTTTACTATATATTTGTAAAAAGGGCAAGTGTTCAACATCAAAGATACATATAGTAACAAATGAACAAAATGAAAACTCTCACATCGAATTAGAAACAATTTCAAATCAACCGCGTTTACGGATGGAGTAATTTCCCGGAAACTTTCCCTTACGGTAAGTTTCCTCTTAACCGGGGGGCTGTTACATACCTCTTTTGTATGGAACATCCCTGAGCTAAGCAATATTAAGCAGGTATCAGATATCCGAGTACTCATAGTGTCAGAAAGGTCTGGCAGTCTCTTCCGAGCCCTGAGATTGAACACTCGCCTTTTCCCGTTTTTTTTTGATAATCATTCTATTAATTAAAAGGTGTTCATCAAACTATTATTTTCTTTTTTAAAAAGTCCAAATCAAAGTCTCGTGTAACAGTTCGCTTGTACATACTTATATGTTTTGCGGGGAACCCTCATTCTTTCTCCAAATTAAAAGTAGTCTAAGTTACTTCTTATTACACCAACTGTCTGCCAGTGAAAGTTCTGTGGAAATCGGTCCACCCGTTTCGGAGGCTAGCCGAAACAGACAGACAGTCAAACAAAAATAAAAAAGTGATGATTTTTAGGCATATGTATTGTGCAAATAACTGTATGAGCTACAAAACTGTTATATTGACATTACAAACAGACACTTCAATTTTATTTATTTGTATTGTATTGATAGTAAACATTACCCATATTTCACATTACACATGTAGTAAATTTTATATTTAAAACCTCATACTCTTAACATTCAAACAACATAAAAATGCATAAGATAGGTTATACCAAGATGCAAGATATTAACATTCTATGGAATTTAAATTAACTTGTCTATAAATAAGTACTTGACAAAAATTGCTGAAAAAGAATCAATTGAAGGCGGCGAAAGTAAAAGTTAAAACACCGTGAGGTCCAATTAAAGTAACGGTCAAACTACATACCAGTTCTTACAGTTGAAAGTTTGCAACATTTTATTATTTAAAGCACTAATAGTTAACTAAGTATGTAAATCAATAAATGAAGGATTAATTGTTACTACTAATCGCTTAAATTATTTGTAATTTGGTACACCGTGTGGTTTTAATCAGTCAATTCTGACATAGCATCTAACGGAAAATTTTGGTAACTACCCATCGGAGATTCTACATGCTCAAAAAAAGAAATCTATTCACATTTGTAGTATAAAAAGTGAGGATGAAACCCCAAACTAATTATTACATACAAACATACATATAAGAGGTAGGCAGAGGTGTATTATTCAACCACATTTTGTCAACCACAATGTCATCCCATTCTCGTTATAAGTGGCAGGCCTATTGTCGTCAACCGGGCACTTTGGGTGTTAAAGATGAGAAAATATAGAATCTATTGAAGGAAAACGTAGTTAAGAAGGCTAGGTAGTGGAGGGAAAGCGATATAGCTTATGCGGATGGATTGGAGAATGTAAACAAGAGCTCGAACTAGCGAATGAAATTGAAGCGGAACAAACATGAGAAAGTACGAGTACATAGTAATTAGTTAAGTAAACTAAGCATACTTGTACGATAAACACATATATTATTGTAAAGAACAGTTCTAGTTACTGTGAATACATTTGCAATACAAGTATAGACATTAGCATATTCGCTTTAGCTTTTACGCATATAAATATTTAAGTGCGGGATATTTGTTTCTGTAGTAGCGAGGAAAAGAAGTTTGGTTTGACTCCAAAAGTAAAGAAAAACTTGAGAAAATGAAAACTAAACACACGAATGGTAGTCAATCAAATTGGTATACATATTTATTCAAGTGAGAAACGTTTAGCATGATTGGTAGCGAATATGAAGTATGGCTTTTTTTTCTTTATAAAATGGAAAGAATATGGGTTTTCTAAGTAGATAATACTGTCCGTATGTGCCATGATGTGCTGCTGATCCGAGGCATGCTGACCTCATCCGTGATTTTTAAGTCGAGAGACAAATTCCTCGATGTGCTCATGACCAAACTCAAAGTATATGTAACAGTTACGGATTTGAGATCTATTGCGCACCACAAAGAATTGCAATCCAACATTGTTCTTACGTAAACTAGATTATAATGATACAATGATGCTGTATTCTTTACGACGGTACTCAATTCTACTAAGAAATATTTTTAAAACAAAAAAAGTATCAAAGCCTAGCCTATTGCTTGGCCAGAATTTAAATAATCAGCTAGGTACAATTTTTATTGTATGCAGGGAAGCACTTATCCGGAGTGTTAATTACAAAGATTCCTGGATCAACGTGGATTAACGTGGGAGAGCCATGCTTCAGCACGTATGGGCCGGCTCGACTCGGCTTTACAGAAAACCGGCATTGAAGCAAAGATTTCATTGCTTTTCGCTGCGTGAGTGATGTTACCGGAGGCCCTAACCCTTCCCTCTCCCCTATTCCCGTCCTACCCCTGACCCCTCTAATCCCCCTCTTCCCTCTTCCCGCTCTTCTCCCCTCTCTCTCCCCCCTCTCCCCCTACTCCCACCTTAAAGGGTGGCAACGCACTTGTGACTCTTGAGTTACAGGTGCCCATGGGCGGCGGTAGTCATTTACCATCAGGTGACCCGTCTGCTCGTTTGCCCCCTATACCAAAAAAAAATCTACCCTTAATATTTTAAGAAAAAAAAAAGTGACAATTTATGCTACCTGAAGCATGAAATATCAAATAATTTCAGTCGGAAAGAAATAAGAAAATATTTTTTTTTATATATTGAGTACATTCACATAATATTACATAACTGCGTATACCTGCCTATTAAATGTACTTAAGATTCTCTTTAAAATATTCTGGATAGTGGTTGACAATATTACTGTAACTCTAAAACTTTCATGCTGAATCACACATCACGTCTGTGGACGGTTCCATTTTATTACAAACGCATCTAAAAGCCACAGTGAAGTCGAATGAATCGTGCGGTCACTACCGTTTGTTACAATAACTCGTTAGCAGCTATAGTATAGAATATTTCATTAAAGTTTTGACCAAGGCTAAGTATTTTATATAGTCTACCAGTTGCCAAAAAACGAGTAAGCAAAAAGGCCATATAAATTTTTCTATGTCTCCACATTAGTTTTTAACCCCCTGTTGTGACATTATAGCTATTAAAAGTATGGACCGATTTTGATTTGTTTTTTTTTTAAAGATGACAGAGTTCTTAGCGGCAATTCAGGAAAATCTGTTCAACCGTTCGATGATCATCAGCTCTGTTTTAACCATTGTAGGGATTATATATTTTAATGACTGAGTAACTGAAATTGATAAATATGTACAGTACCTATGTACATATGAAAATTCAAAAAGTTGTTACGTGTCCATAACCTGTAGTTTATTAAAGTATTTGTTTATCTCATTAAGATTTTGTTAGTGGTTATTTTTGAATTATTGGATAAGTGTACGTACATTGACATAAAGCAAAGTATAATGTATATACAGTATTGTGACTTGGCCTCCTTGAAATAATTACTTACAGCCGGTCGGTAGGCAAACACGCCATAAGGCTGCCCATAATTTCATCTACCTGCTTGAGTTATACGAATTTTGTATCCAATTATACTAACTGGCAGCCCTGGTACCGAGTGTATACCGAACTCAAGGCGTGGCGATCCGACCGTTTGTATGAAGATACAATACTGTATATACATTGTAATGTGCCTAAAGGTATACTTGTCTGATATTAATAAATCAATACCACCGGTTCAGAAATATGTGATATATCACGTAATGTGACGTATCGAAAGGAGTGAAAAAAATATATTCAAATTTTCTATTTAAATCATAGATTCAATTTGATTTTAGTTACAATGCAAATTTGATTTAAATATAAAAATTAATTTATTTATAATTATATATATTTATTATGTTATACATTTATAAAACAGGTTTTTTTACGAAAACCTTACAAAAGCACGCAAAATGGTACTTATATTATAAATACTGTATGGTGACAGTAGCTTAAAAAATTTGGGACGTCAAACATATCCGAAATCAGTCCATAAATAGCCACACTGAGGTGCAATTAGCTCTCTTCTCTCGGACAACTAGCATAGCGTGAGAAGAGAAAGAAGACTTACGTGAGAAGAGAATTATAAAAGTATATTTTTTATTCTTAAAAATTCGTGTTCATATCTGGTTTATAATAAAACCCGGAATACGAGTATATCATAAGGTTAGCAAAATTGTTTTTAAAAATGGAACGTATGTTCAAGATGTCTTACAGATAGAATACTTCAACTAATACTCGTAGTACTAGTCGTCCGAGAATAGCCGGACAGTTAAATCTGGATAGATGGCGGAGCTGACTTTCGACTTCTAGGGTAAATGGCACATGCGATTCAGCTGGTGTGAATTCAGATGGCTTTTCGCTTGCAAATTACAGTTAAAATGTTCAGATGGATTTTGCTGCCTTGTCACTTTTTAAACTTCTAGTCTAAACGCTTAAGTCTTTCAACATCTTAATTAAGGATATACGATCCTTGAAATATACATGAAAGTAAAATCGTATATGTAACAATGTCTTTGAAATAATTAGGAATTATATTAATACATTACGCGCATTCTACTATTTCATACACAGTTAAATGTGTAAATGCAAATCAATTGTAATGATATCATATATTCAATCAAGTTGGTCTATTGGAGGTTGTTGAGTTTTGAACTTAAAGATGTACGTACGTTTGTAATGACATGACATGCTCATCACACAATTATTTTTTGTGGATGAGATTCGAACCCACGACCTCTGGCTCAGCAGTCAGGATCACTAACCGCTAGACCAACAGGCCAGTCAACACAAGACATCAGTTCACATTTTTTATTAGTTTCAACGAACCAGCAGACGGGAACAGGTGTTGATGCTTGGTAGCTAAATCAATATCTTATTGAGTCAGTGCTATTGCTATTTCATGACGAATATTTCAAATGATGCAAAATGTATTGATCGTAACGAATGTTCTTACGTTTTTCTTTACATAAAACCAAATGTATAACACAAAAGATGCCAATCCTGTATCGAACAACCTATTGTTACACTGTCTTTGTCATCATTTTTGTAAAAAAAATATGATTTCGTATAGTTGTTGAACACATTTATGATATAAATATTACATTTGAAGTTATTACAAGGACGAATATGGATACATGCAAAAATTTATTTTTTTTGTGTTATAGGGAGCAAGCGAAGTGCGTTGCCGCCTATTTTTCGAAATCACCTGTAAATATTTGGAAAATGCCAACAAATTTATCATCATTACTAAAGCCGTTGCACATGAATATCACGTCATAAGTATTGTGTGTTTTTTTATAATTCAACGTACAAAGTTTTCCAAAAAGCTGATTGCTGGTTAACAATGGTGTCAAATCAGTCCGAGTTACTGAAACGTTGATAAGAAAAACAACATTTGAGCATATGAAAGGCATTTGCAGTAAAATTTGACAGCTCTCTAAACTGATCTGCTGATCAAATCAATATACATATACTTGACAAGAGGTTTGTCATATGATTACTTAATTTTTGCGTTGATCAGCCTTTCAGACACCGGGCGTTAGACAAGGCTTTATATTATCCATGATACCAATATTCGGAACCTGAGTCTCAAGCATATACAAAGTTCTACTAATGTAAATTAATATCGATCGCAGTTTGTTAGTTAGTCGTTTACCTCACCTCTCTAACTTATCAAAGGATGTGGATGGGAGCGTTGTTAATGAAACCTCTTATATTTCTTATTGATTGATTTTCTAATTAGCTAATTAAATTAGGCTATTAAAAAGGAACCTGGTCCTCCGAGAAACTTAAATACATAAAAATATAAATGTTTTGTCCACCAAAAACCAAAGTCCAGCCAAAGTCTTAAAAAAAAAACAACTTTACTTTTATTATATTATTAGTTAGCTCGACAAACTGACGCTGAAATCTCCTTTTAAATACAACACTGTTGACCGAACCAATTTACACGGAACCTCCTTAAAAGTTTGAAAATCAGATCTAAAGATAAAGTTGTAGCTCACTGAAACCGTTAACCAATTATGAGGAAAAGAATATAAAACAAAATTGCCAGCTCATGGAATGGAAAACAAGCATACGGCCCGTCTGATGAGGTAAGCAGTTACCACCTATATACAACAACCTATATACTCCTTTCTTGAAAAACCCCACACTGTTTTTCCTCGTTAAAACCTCGGCAGGGAGCTCATTCCACAGTCGGAGCGTTCGCGAGAGGAAACTTCATAGAGCTAATTTACCATGTAATTAAAATAAACAGAGGTCTACATAATATTTAGCACCAATAACCAAGTTGTCCAGTTCAGCGATGACGAAGTATCAAAAACAATATTATTGTGTGCTTTCTCAGTGTTGAGAAAGCAGAAAATATATTGGATTGCTGATTAAAACAGTCTGGACTTTTGTTACCAAAACATTTATGCGATCTAAGCATTTTATTAACAGTATTTTAGAGATATTTTCAATTCTATTTTTTAGATGAAATACTTTACACAGGCATGATAAAAGACCTGAAAGAAAAAGAGCTTTGGCCTCGTTTAGGGCTAGGGACAATATGAATTTGGCGCTATTGTGTACGAACAAAGCTTAAGAAGAAAACCGGTTATATAGAGCTGCTCGCAATCATTTAGTGTTGGGAGGATGGATGGATGTCTAGATAATCTATACAAAAGTTTCTAATTCACAACAATACTTAAAATGAAGACCATGTATGCGGTATCTAGGGACTGATCTCAATATAGTTGTGTTCTGTATGTTAAGTCTATAAGGCGTCTGATTTTTGTCGCAGATGCATTTAAAATGTTTCTGATTTTGCTCTTCTAATAAGATGTTTTGCAATTCTTGTCTTATCCTGATTAATGAATTATGCTCATTCTTCAGTATGCGGGCACCAGATGGGGTACTGCATGAATTCTAGCCCTGACACTTGGTGGTTTTGGTGCAGACCGTTTCTACTTAGACCACTGGCAAGACGGCATAGGAAAACTCTTTAGTTTTGGAGGACTAGGAGTATGGATCTTAGTAGATACTCCGTTAATTGGAATCCATCATTCGGGCCCTGCTGATGGCTCACTATATATTTTATTCTGAGTTAATACTGTGTAGTATGTACGTTTGTTTGTAATTTAAAAACGACACACTAAGTTGGGTCTACAAACAACCTCAAAGCAGAGCCTTTGAAAACATTTAAAATAATCACATTCTCAGATATTAATGAATGAATATGAATTGCAAGATCACACAATAGTTTAAATGAACAATTCCATAACTTTTACTTTTCTATAAGCCCTATTAATATTGTATTTGACTTTAAAAATACAGTTATATATTTTGCACACGCTTTTAAGTAGGCCAACTTTTCCTTAAAAAGTTTTTTAATGTTATTTTCATATAAGTATTAATTAAGATGTCTTTTAGTTTAGATTAATTTACAGCAAAGTTAAATCGTAATAACTAAGGCCTTGCAATTCACTGTACATCCCCCTTACTACACTAACACAAGCATTAAATCTATCAAATAATTTGTTTTTCATACTAAGTATATCAAAGTATGAAGTAAAAGTATGAATCAACATAAAATATGAAAATATTTCGTGATCAATCTATACTTATAATAAAAATGTAACAGGTCCAATTCTGTACATTGAAGATATTTTGTAATTTTTTTTTGGGGGGCACTCTATGATCGATACTGAAGCCAAAACTATAATTTTTTTCATTTTTGTATGTGTGTCTGTCAGTCTGTCTTTCTGTCTGTCTGTATCATGGCTGAGCATCACGCTGAAACTACTGAACGGATTCAAATGAAACTTGATTGAGCATGATTTGAGTTCATACTACGAGGTAGGACATAGGATACTTTTTATCCCGAAATTCAGGACGGTTTCCTTGAGAGGGGCAATGAAAGTCAAAATGTGTTCTTCGTTGTAATTCACTGATGCGTAGTCCGATTGCAATTATTCTTTATTTGTTGGAAAGTAGACACTTTGTAGATTGTCACGTCATCTTTTTTCTTCTATATCTATATGTATAATAAATCTATAGACGTGGAGTTTGTGTTTGGTTTATTCACGTAAAAAGAACAAAATAATCCCGGAAACATATTGTGCAGAAGTATTGTGTGTAATTCGGTGTAATATTTAGTATTTGATTGATCACAATGGGTTCTCTTTATCCATAGAAAAAATAGTTCAAAAATTTCAAGAAAAAAATAAACACCGCGCAGCGACATCTGTTGTTTGTCCTAAGTAATACTAACTATACAATACTTACAACGTTAAATTTTTTTTTAAAGTTTTCATTTTTTTTATTATATTTATTATTAGCATAGAACACACGCATCTATACTCATGATAAAACTGTTATAAGTCCAATGTACAGAACATTGAAGATATTTTGGTGATGAGATGTAGTGGCGAGGCGACCACTTAAGCCATTGCGCCATCTGTGTATAATATAACCATATACAGTATACCTTTACCTTACCTTACCTTAAGTAAATAGTGTAATTGTAGAGCAATATCTATTCTAATATTATAAAGAGGAAATATTTGGTTTTCTATTTATTTAGAAAGCCACCTATAGAATGCTACAGCGAGTAACACAGGCTATATTTTCCACACAAATACACATCAACTTTATAAAATTTTATGTAAATGAGTAGGTACTTAAAAATGAGAAATGTATAACAACGCTTCTGTTTTCAATTTAAGCTAACGAAGTGTCTCCACTGGTTAACTTACTGTATACCAGAACGGGTGTGTCGGAATCGAACCGACTAAAACCACACGGTGTGCCGTACTGCGCCTTATGTAGGAGGGATTCGGGAACCGCTTTTATTAAGACATCCGGACCCCCCTAGCGCCTGCCCGCAAAAGTGAGGGCACCACCTCCGGGTAAAAACCTTGAAACCTCTCAATTAGGTGACATCCAGGCACACGCGGACGCCACCTCCTCGCAGTGGGCCACTACAGCGGGTGAAGGGAAAACCCCGTCCCGTCCACCCGCGGCCATACTCAGGTTCACCCAGTTCGCCGGTGGCGAATTAGATCCGAGTGGAAATCGTCCTCCCGGACCCGTTGAGCGTATGACGCCCGGTAGCGAGAGATCCCCTCCGATGACTGCAGTGAGGGCCCGACGCTTCATCGCCCAGGCGGAGCAGACCGCCTACGTGTGCTGAGCCAAGTCCTCACTGTCGCAGTGATGACAGGCGGGACTCAATTCGAACGAGTGCAGGTACTTCCAGAAGCAGCCGTGCCCGGAAAGAACCTGTGTCAAGCCGGCCCATACATGCCGAAGCATGACTCTCCCACAAAAATATTTAAAATGAATTAAAATAATATTACCGTTTTTATCTAATTAACATCTAACATCTAGCGGACCCAACAGACATACTATTTTAAAACAAAAATATTTATGGTATAACAACAATACTGACTTGCACACTAAATTATCAAGTTGCAATGGAATTTCCAAAATTGATTTCTAACTTGCTTTACAATAATATAATTAGCGAGTGCCAGAACCGAATTCTATCGTAAAATCAAAAATTTTTGAAAAAAAACATTCCATAGTTTGAACACTGGATGTATTAGATAATAAGTTTCCATTAAATAGTTATCATATTTTATTGTGACTCGAAGAGTTATTAGATTTACTTTTATATAACAGATGGTAAATCAGTTCACGAAGTAAATCAGTTTTGCTTCATCTATTTAACAGTATACTGAATTTTATTTAATTTGTGTGCATATTTAGTATGCAATTCATGAGACGTGTGTTATAAACACACACCAGTATGTGTGCATCTGAGCGTGACGGTCAGGCGAGTGCAATACTTTTTCTACATCCCACAATTGCAGAACTACGTGTTATATACACATATTTGTAAACATGTATGTGAGGATATACATGTATGTCACATGTATGTCACATGTATGTCACATGTATGTGACGATCACGCGAGTGCACAAAGTGCCTAAAAAGATTTCACTTCAAAAACTTATTTTATCATCAAGATTATTAAATAAACTTTGTCATTTATAGCAACTTATTTGGACGCATAGTTGAGGAGATAAAGAAAAATATATATAGTCGTTGAAATCAGAGTGGCGCTTGATCGCGCGTTCTGCGTTTCGATACGGGAGGGGAGTTAACGTCTGCCGATGTGTATAAGGTAGTCGAGCGGCTCACTCGCGTGGTTTGCTCCTTACTCAACACACCAGTGCAAAATAGTGATTTTTCGTAAAAAAAATTAAACATTCGATTGAAGTTTTCCAGTTTTTTTTTTCTTTCAGTTACTACTGTGAATTTGGAGGAATGAGTAAGATTTGCCAAAATTTTGATACAAAAAATAGATAGATGAAGCGAGAAGTGCGTGCTGTGCATCCGGGCAAAGTGATTCTTCCCAATATATAGGAAGTACCATAACCGTTACAAAATCTTTTGACATTCGTCCATTGTCCGCACATTTTGTGAAAAGGTGTAATAGTCTCTTTCATATGCCTTCGTTTGGGAATACAATAAGTCATGAAATTAAGGAAGGAAACTTCGTGCTCACTTTTAAGGTCGGAAGGGCAGGTTTACCGCCTCATTGGCAGCCTTTTCCCCGCAATCAAACTTATAGTCACAAACTGATTTCCACGCGGACGAAGCCGCGGGCACAGCTAGTAAGTAATATTATTAATGATTTTTATTTTTATTTCCTATTTCCACTTCAATCAAACGGCTTTTCATTGATCCCATGAGTCAGAAAAAAATGGCCGTACCCCACACAGCTTTCCAAATCTCTCTGCGATTTCCACTGTATCTGTTATTCTCTTATTGCCCATTCAATCGTTGCACTATAAATCCCAAAGATTTTCAATTCTGAAAATTTGGAAGGCTTTGATATGTGTGATGTTCTTGGAACCAGGAGATAATATGTTTGCAGAAATTCAGTGTCTTAAAGATCATCATACTTTGTATTGATATAACGTCAGAGATATAATCAACCAAGTTGACTGGATTTGAAGCTGTTTTTAATCTGCAAATATTCAGGTGGGTGGGTCTGCAAATATCAAAATTCATCAGCTAAATAAACTTTTTAAGGTTACGTTTATGATGTAACCCCATTCTGTATGAATTTGATGCCAGTCATCAAATTCTTCTACAAAACGGGAAGTAGATGTGAAACCATTTTCTACATGCACATCTTGTTATTTCTCTTTGCAGCTTGTTACTCTTATTTAGACTAGTCGAAACTATATAATGAAAACTGCCAAACCCATTCCAAAACTGAACGGTTAATATATTATAGTCACTAGAAAATTTACTTATGTTGTACCCCAATTTATATAGTGAAATTATTCCTGCCCTTTCGAATATCATAAAATGCATAATAACACAAATGGAAAACAAAATTTAAGGTTTTGAATTTTATTGACTCTTTCGCATATAAACAAAAACAGATTTCTAATTTAAAAAACTGAAGTCCCTAGTTGTGTGTACTCTAAATTATATTAACAGAAGTTAATATTATTTATTATTTATTATAGATTCTGCCTTTGCATTGATTTAGTGTTAACCAATAACGGTAGTATCATAATTCAGACAGTACAGTAAGTCTTATTGAATTTTATTATCCCGAAATATTTTGTCAATTTTATAATCGACAAAAAATATTGCTCCTCAAAGGGAAAAAATTAACCATTATTACTTTGTTGTCCGTCTGTCTGTCCCATGGAACCCGTGGACCATTCAAGTTGAAATTAATACGAAATACTTATGTCTGCTGTCCCTTGTAGCTGTAAAAATAATCAAGCTTCTAAGTCAACGCAATCAAAAGATGGCCTTAACCATTTAAGCCTAATTTTAACCAATTTGAATATTTCGCTGGTAAATCAAAACCTATAGGGTAGGTACTTTCCAATGATCTAGAATAATAAAATTTGGAAAATTTGGAATAATCCGAAAGTGGTTAATTTGTTATCACATTAAAAAATAATTGCGATTAGAAACTTATATATTACGGTTAGAAAATTGACTGAGACATACATCGATGTACAAGTTTATGTTAAGTTTAAGTTTATCTCTCGAAAAAAACGGGCAGAAAATCTTCGAGAATCAATTCTCGAGATGGAAGAACTAACTATATACACGTTTGTTTGCTTACGGAACTCTTGGTGTGTGAGTCAGACTTGCACTTGTCCAGTTTTTTTTAACTCGGTAGTAAAAATTGGAGCTTAGTATGAGTACACAAACTCTAAAACTAAAACATCAAGTGTGGACTTACAAGTCAGACGACCCTTAATGCAGTATGTCACAAAATTAAGCCTGATACATTGCATTTGAAAAACCTCGTTGCGGTTTTCCCCGGGGAGAAGAAAGCGGCAACACTGATTTGTTTAATGATTTTCCAGCGAATGTTCTGCCAACGTGGGATCGACCTATATTTTGGGTAACGCTGTATCTCGGGATATCAGACGAGCTTTCAAAGAGTTCAGTTTGACTTAAACCGGGGAAGCAGACCTGAACCTGGCAACAGTGGCTCTTCGTGGATGTGAGACAGTGTTGAGAAGTACATAATCTCTTGCCAGTTTACCCCAAAGCTGTGGGTGACTACTGGCCTAACATATATTTGATGTAAAGAAATTTCCAAAGGGACGTACGCTTGAGATCTGAATATGCCTCTTTGTCTAATTGGATCAGTGACCGGAAAACGAGCCGCCTTGTTCACCACCGTCAGGTCACCAGGACATCTCCCAACCCCGTAGACGTAGACAAATTATTTTCCTTTGCAGTGATGTATAATTTTATGGATGTTTTTCTCGAAGCCCTCAAGAACAATATCAGCTCGTAAGGCAAACCATAGGTTTACGACAAGTCATGTACTTCTTCTGCGAATTTTGATTTTGTTGATATATTATTCATAGATTACAGTCGCTTGGAGTAAGTCTTAAGTTATTTACGTTAGATAAGTCCCAGTAGCTACAGTAACTTACTACAGAAACTTATCTTTGGAATTTGAGACTGAAAATGCCAGCCCTATATAATAAATAAGCCTTAGATATTTAGCTCTTGAAGTTTAGGTTGATTTCAACGACATGAAAAAAATTTGTTAAAGTGATATATAATATCTGCTGATCATCAAAGCGCATAAATTTAAAATGAGCCATTTCATACTGTTTAATAATATTTCATAGTCTGAGTTTGTGAAAATGAGCCGTATTACACGTCTGAAAATAATGATCGAATATAATAGAAGAGATATTAAAAGGTACATATACTTTCTTCGTGGCAAAGTATAATTATTCAACAACTTTACATTTATGATAAACTAAACCTTGCGTTTTTAAGGGCGCACCGTAAGAATTTTCTTAACCAAAACAAATTAATTTGCAGGCCTGCAATAACATTTTATTCTGGTCAAGAAAAATATTAATATTAAAATCTTATTGAGAAAAAGTGTCAGATGTCAGGTTTCTAATTATTTTAAAATATTTTATAAGTACTGACTTAACGTTTATATAAATGCTAACTATGTTGCATACTGTTTTAGTTAGATTTCATTTAAAAAATTAACAACGCTTTTTTCGTGGCAGGCATAGATTTACGAGCTATCCTTATCATAAGCCACGTATAGACTCTAAGTTTCATTTTTTTTTTGTTCATAGGTACTCCACATGCTAGATATCGTGGAGTATTTAAATGAAGTCAAAATGATTAACTCTTTAATTCATCTTTTCACGGAACGGCAGACTGACCTTCGTATTTAATTATTGTATTATAAACCTTTTTTACTATTTCTTTAAAAGATTAATAGCAACATAAGTCTCACCTAGTGACTTGGTAACCTCCTCTAGCCTAACGCATGTGTTAAGAGTTCGTTCACGTGGGCAGCGTTCAAAGCCGCAACCCCTTGTGCGCAAGTCCGCAAATTAGCCAATACACTACCACGCAATTACTAGTATAATAACTATTCAGCAACGCACATGCTTGTCCCCTTTAATTGCAAGCATCCATAGGCAATGATAACCGCTTACCATCAGGCAGTCCGTATGCTTGTTTGCCACCGACTAATTTTAACACTAACTTTAATTACATAAATTATAAAAATTTCTTATAATTTATGACAATATTCCTCCCTTTAGCATTTTCTCTTTATTTTTTCCTCATCCGTGTGTACACAAGTTTACTAAAGCTATACCAGTGTTTTCCTTCAACAAACTCCTTTTTTTAATACCTTCAGCATCCTTTTCCGTCGACATTATAACCTATTTTATTCTTTTTATTCCATTTGTACCTCCATCGTTTTCACCTGCGTTTATAAATCTAATCCGAATGTGGCTCGTAATGGCGTGAAGAACCTTTGGGACCGATATTTCATTTTGTACAGATTGTAAGGAAATCGCAAAAATACTTTCGTAAGGCAATTATGTTAATAGAGCATGATCAGTCACGGTAGCGACGTTCGTTCCCTGTTCATATGTATTTTTGGCGTGAACACAATATGTATAAACTGAGGACATGATAGATGTTGTATCAATTTTTAAATTGAATTGAAATCACACATTATCGGCAGATGCCAGTGTTTTTATGGATCACTTTTTTTAGTCTTTCATCTCACCAATCCTTTATCGGACTGCTATTCGCAGGCAGTGATTACATTGTTCCATTATCGAAATACCAAAAAGTGGAACTAAACGCTTTGACAGCTCCTTTTTGGTTTGAATCGCCAAGGTGTGGAATGAGCTGCCTGCGTCTAGTTTTCCAGTCATTATAATCCTGAAATGTTCAAGTGTAGAGTGAATAGCTTTTTTCTTGGATAGGCGTGTATCATCTTCGTCTTCATCGTCACTTTCCATCAGGTAAGTTGGAAGACAAACACCTATTGCATATAAATAAAAAAAGGAAACGGTTGTACAGGAGTCACATCGGTTGAAATGTGGCTAGGATTACTCCCAAAAAACTACTGAAAATATATCATATCAGCTTTTACCTGCGGCTTAGTTCGCGTTAATGTTATTTGTATATCTCTCGGGAACAACATTTTTTATGTCCTATATGTACCTGATAATCTGTATGTGGTGGTTATTCATTGAATAGTTAAGGCGTGACAGCGTAACGAACAAAAAAACAAACTCACATTGGTATTTAAAATATAAGTTAGAACTAGGATAGCATTACAAAAGTCTTAGGTCAATTAGTATTATTTTTTTATTATATTGTATATTGTCTAAGATACAATTCAGAGTTAGACTACGAATGTCATCCGTAGAAATTTGCCTCCTTTTTTCGGTGACCTTTTCGATGTCAACATAGATTAAAGGAATTAAAAGGTTCTTTATTCCCTCTAAAGCTTGTTCAAAAGGATCCAAAGAGACCACATACTATTTTTAACACATTTACATTTTTACACAAATCGTCGCCTCTATGCAAGTAGGAAGCAGGAAAATCGTAGCACTCTTTTAAGGTGTAGGATATGGGGCTTTAAATCATTGTTAATGTTCCGGTCTCCTGACATGTTGTGGTTATTGGCTTTTTTAGTCGTGTATGCATAAGTAACGATGTCAAATAATACTGGTGTATTTTACCTTTCAAATACGAGAACAAAGGTAGACCCTTTACTTTACCTCTCTAAAATTTATACGGAAAGAAATGGGTGGAAAGGTATTACTACATTTATAAATAAAACTGCAAAAGTTTTCACTTCTTTTACGTTGAATGACTTTTCCTTTTATGGAATCTATTTACTTATCTATTAGGACTGGAACAAACATCAGTCTCGACATTGCTCGGCTAAGCGACGTTGAGAACGTTGCAGTTAATGTGCTAATTATATAATTTTTCAATTCATAATTCCTTCTTAAAAACAGGTCTTAGAGACAAATTGAGAAGTGACAGGTATTAAGTATCTGAATAACACTAATTCAGATATATTTTACAATACCTAAACATCTAAGGGACATCTTTTTATGCGAGCTACATTATACAAGATATGATAGTGCAACTTCATTTGAAGGAAAATAAAAGCCTCAACAATCAACCGCTATTTATTACACAAGATCCCAAACAGACATGATAATATATCTCACGTAAGGCTGAGAAATGTTCGCCACACCCTACCGAAGCGGTTGTTCTTAGTCCCGGATCACTTTTTCCTCATAAAGTAGAATGGCTTCCATTTATACGAACAAGAAACATTTGAGTTGAAAATCATGAAGAGATTCGCGGTCCATTTGTGTAGCGAACTTCGCAGTTTGTCTGTAGTTGTATTGCAATACAACAATTTTTTTTCCTGTAGCTTAATAATTCAAACATGTAAATTATTATTTCAAATTTTAATTAGAGGTCTGCTTTCTATAACCGCTCTCGTATAGATCTTACGCTCTTTTACTGTGTCGCTTCGTCGCCTGTTACACACAGTCTGTGTTTTTATACACAAATACTGGTTGCCGGTAATCCTGCTAGAATTATTAATTTAGCATTTATCTTAACTATTAAATTGAATTTTCATCGCGTGATGCTGAATCAATACTTATTTCGTCATTGGGCTTATTTAAGATAGACGTTGCTGAGGTATATTTTATATATATTTCAAATAGATTGATTTTCCTCTAGATCAGTGGCCAGTAGCTACTGTAAAAGTACATTCGACTAGAAAGTACTTCTAGATACTTCTAGAAAGTAGAAAAAAAACCAGTAGTATTAAATACAACTTACAACTACACTGCAACAGTACTGCGATATAAATCAGTACGTTTCTCCTCAACATTTGCAAAAAAGTAACTTTATTTAAAGTTTTGGATTATATTTAAATTTTAAAACAGACTGTAGCGAAAATTTCGAACCAATGAACTTTGGAATTTATTCTGAAACAAGAATACTTTTAAATTGTACTGGAGGAGTTTAATCTCGGAATTATGTAATCAGACGAGTCTTGCAAGAAAATTCTAGTGTATCAACTAGTTAGTAGCTAGTTGTAGATTGTAAAATAAATTGAAAAATGAATTGTTCAATTAGCTCTGAACTTGTCTTCAGCCGACGCAAAAACGCACCTCAAAACACGAGGGTCTTTACTATTGCTTGATTGAAGAGTTCTATTTGCTATTGAAGAGTTCCAGTAACATAAAAGCTACCAATTTATATATAGTGTTGTCATAGGAACTATAGATACATACAAAATTTCTTTTTGAGACAACAATTAGAAGTACGTTTAAGACTTCGAGGTTTTGAGTATATTGTTAGTTACTAGTGAAACTAATAACACTCATTAACAAAGCTACAACACTTTGTGATTGGAGTCTTATACTTTAATTTATTGATCACTATTATACACTATTGGTCTACAGCGTATATCTTTACGAAGAAAAGTGAAAGGACTTTTGTAGTCCAAAGTAATTTTTAACATTTTCAAAAAGGTAAATTTTCTCAAAATTACCTTTTTGGTGTTGTCTTAAAATTAAAACACTTGCATGACGCACTCTCGGCTTTAATCGGCTACCTCATCAAAAAAAGTACTGAGAACCACAGTATTTTCTTTCAGGAAGAAAGTTTTGATTCCGTATTACAGTCATTGACATGGATAATATCAGTAGTGAGTAGTTCTAGTGAGTCGGAACTGTATTACGCTAGTCCCAGTGAGTCTGGGTTGAAGTCCACTGCACATGCGGTATTGCAGGGAGTCAGGGCGGTTGCTGCAAATTGGCTGACTGCTGCGTAGACGGGAGAGAGAGACCGTAGGTGCAGTGTGCCGTCCTTGATACTGATGAGGCCATAGGGGTAACAAGGCTGGAGCAGTTGCCAGTTGCAGTTGCTGGCTGGTTGGCTCTTTATTACTGCTCATCACTGTAGAAGTGTATATGACGGTGGCCCTCTGGACGGTAGTTATGTACATCCCCTACAAATGGATGATCCCACGACCAGACCTGGTGATCGAGGCGAAGCTAGGTGATCGGTGATGCATAGCGGACTGCGGCTCGCCAGGCATGGTCACCTAGCCTGGTTGGAGGATCCTCCCTTTGTGTTGAAACGACATTACACATCGTTCCTAAATACTAATCTTGAACACGGCACCGCTCGCGTAAAAATTTATTTTTGTATTTCTCGCGAAGAGTATTTTTTTTTGGATGAAAAGTATCCTATTTTCCTGTTTGTACCTGTTGTCGCCACATCAGAAACTCTTATTTATTTTATTAAAAATAGGGCCAAACTATAATAGATGATAACACAGTTCACTATTTAATAAAAATAAGTTAATAGATATTATTTTGACTGGTTATACCGGTAACGCAATACTATTGGTCGATTGATATATATTAACAAATTGTGGGATTATAAAAGGGTAGGAATATGTTTAGAACGATTGACTTGAGTGCAAACAGAGATACGAACAACTTGGCAGTTACTGTTGCTTAGTAATTTTCATAGTTTATATCAGTGGTTGTGAGACTGTTTCTTACATACCCTTGACAACATCTATGTAACAAACAATATATGTTTAATGCATATAATTACATGAAGTTAGAATAAACCTCTTGAAAAATTATTTACGTGGAAGGCAAGGAAGGTTAAATTAAATTAAATCAATACTACACCAATAAAATATACAAACATACTACAACCTGTATTGTGTACTTAGCCAAGGCGTCTTCTGAAGTAAATGCTTTGACTGTCAAACTTCAAAAGCTGAGCACACATGATATCAAAGTCAAACATAACTTTACAATTTGGTCTTAAGTTTGAAGTCATAATAAAATGCTAATCTTGACTTAGCGTAGCTTTAATGATCAGTTACGAGTCTTTATCACTGTGGTTTAAGGTAAAACAGCTATCCCTATTCAGCTTAGTCAGCAAAATTTTAAAGAAGTTAAGAAAAAATAATCGGTATTTGAAGGTATTTATACGGTGCGTGATAAAAGAACTACATTAATATCAAATGTTTCAACAAGATTTGTAAAGGATCTCACACAAGTTTAATATTTTAGTTTACTTATACAGTTATAGTGTAACAACAAGAATGTAATGGATATGATTATCTTGAGAGCTACTTTTCGATGGCAACATTTTGCGAATAGCGATTAGCCAAATTTAGCTTATATTGAGAAATGCTCTTTATTAAAATATGTTGTAATCAGTCAAATGTATTTCATTATATTCTATTTTTATCTGTGCCTTTAGTAGTTTATTTTAAATATCGCTTTGAAGGTACTCCGAGTCTCAAGCATTTAATCTTGACTGAAGTACTTAAGCGTAGGTACTGTTTCGCATAAACTTTTTTTCGGGCGTTTTGATTCATGACTTAATATTCAACTTATTTAAGTAATCTTTGCTCATCAACGTTTGAAACCTCAATAATGGTTTCTTTGACCTTCCAGAATTGGCAGGTTTACTTTATTCCTTACGTTTTGTTAGTCGTACTTTTCATATTATCATAATTCTTATGTTTTGCAATCCCAACAGTTTCATTCATAACGCACATTCACAAACGCACGCCTTTCTCCCTTCGGGTTGCATGGGTTTCTCCCATAGACAACAGTACGCCATTTGCTTCAATCCTTATGTACTTCACGATCTTCTTCCATAAAACCTTTCACACAAGCCCACCGTTTTCGGGTGCTTATGACCTGCCCTTCCTTTAAGAACATCACCAGTTCGATCGCGTATGTTCTGCGTAGTCAATACCTACCGCCCTACCCACTAACATTTGCCTTATATACTTGTTTTGTCATTCATTCCAAATGCATTATTTTTACGTGTGCTAACCACGTCAGTACAACCTTTTCAATTTTTAATACTACGTTCTCTTTTTAGCCACCCTGCCCTCGAATATTTACATAAATCTTTGCAGTAATCTTATCTCAATAGTATTTATTCAATTTTCGTAATTTTTGCACCTTCTTCGATACCGACTGACCCCTCATAAAGGCGAGTTGCGCTCCATTCACCATTACCTGCATGTACTCTCCTGTCAATATCTCCTTTTGTATCTACCATCACTCAATAATATACCTAGGGTAGTCTGTTATTGTGTATACAAACTGTTACACTTGTTCCATACGTTCTTTTTTAACCGACGAAAAAAAAACGAGGTTCTCAAATATTTTTTTTTATGTATGTTCAGCCCTCACTCCGTTATTTATGAACCGATTCTGATTATTCTTTTTTGTTAGATAGAGTATACCTCAAAGGTGGTCCCATGTCAAGGATAACATAAGATAAGATAAGACAATTTTATTTGCTTGGAGACTTAAGGTTTATTTATTTTTTGCTTTTTAGTATTTTTCGTCGGTTTAATTTTTTGTTAAAAAGATTTTTTTAATTATAACATTACCTTCAGTTCAGAAATTTCTTGACAAGAGCTCAGTTCTCGTCGATATAAACAAGTAGATTAGATGTGCTTAGAAACACGCTTTTAATAGCTTTGCTTGTAACCAACTAATGTAAATAAATCTTGGAAGTCAATTTCAACCTACTACTAGCCTGGAGGTGGATAGTTAAACTTAATCTTTTTATTTGGTTTGTCAATCAACTATTATTATTACAAGTCAAGATTAAGTAAAAAATGAAAAAAAAAATTGTTTTTATTTAACATGTCAAAGCCGAAGCTTAACAAAATAAAAATACCTTAGTACAATTCAAAATTGCCTGACAAACAAACAAATATTACACAAACACTGTCACGAAAATGTAACCATTCTAACGCTCAGGGAATACGACGTAGAAAACATGTGGGAATTACTTCACACCTATGTGTGTTGTGTTGAGGGTTGTCACACAAATATTTTATATCATTATTATAAAGTTCTTTATCTATATCTTTGTTAAACGTAGTTTGATGTAGCAAATGTTTACTTATAATGAAATAAAACTTCAAATATTAAAGAATGAGTTGAGATTGAATTTTGATTTATTTTTAACATTTATATTATCCGTGAAAACCGAAAACAACTGCTTGAGATAATCTTGGAGTGAACATTAATCATCTTTTCTTTTTTGGGATGTTCTTATTGATAAAAACGATTAAAGGAAGTTCTGAATACTTTACCACGGCGTAAAATTCATTTATCAGATGGATGTTTTCTGTATTACACTGGTAATTTCAGCTTTTTAAACTGTAAAGATATGTGTGGAAGATCTCAATGACTGTATTCGTAGTCTAGAGTTTTGGTGTTTAGAGTACATCTGGAAATAAAAAATCTTCAAGGATGGTCTTGGAATAAAATGACACTATTTTGCTATACGTATTAAATAAATATTTTTTTTAAACTGTTCTCAGCAATAGCCTTATTTTTGTACATTTTATTAATGATAAAATAATTTATATTTAAAGATTAATTTTGTTTATAGATATGTCTATAGTTAAGGGTCATTTATTTCATTGCATCTCAATAAAAATTAATTCGAAGTGTACAATTTCATTTTGTAGGTATTTTATTATTTTAATGTGCACGTTACATATTACCGTCCCGTTGACATTAATATTTTAAATAAGGATAATTCAAGACTAATAGATAAGTAATAAATCAGTATGGAAACAACAATCAAGATTATGCATTCTAAATAGGTACTTTCTCAAGGATGATACAATGGGTCTTATGATAAGGCGAATTGTGTCACTCTTGAGAGTTATTGAGTAGTTGTCAGTCGTGACATCGTTTTCAAGCTATTCTGCAAAATAAATGGTAACGCCCTGAAGCAGCCCTACTACTCGTTCCATCGTAAATTCATGACAGATGTTTACGAGCAACTGATCAAAAGAGTTTATAATGTCCTACTTATTGTGTGTGCCTCTTTCACGCAGTCTATCTGTCATTCCTTTGGTCATTCTCTACACTTCTATCCGTCGACTTTCGTACATAAAACTCTTTTCCACCATATTTTGCTGATCCCTCCCTGATAATCTATTGCTCCTCAACCTTTCATCCAGTGGTACTACTTTCAGGCTCCTTCTAATGTATTCATTCCTCACCTTGTCTATCCTGGTCGCACCACACATCCAACTCATCAGGCCTGTAGACGGACGAGCTCACTTTAAGTTTGGTCACCGCTGAGTCAATACTGACCTAGGAACTGTACAGTGTTTCTTTGCGTGTTTGCAATACCTCAGTGATTTAGTATCAAAAGAAAGTTTTCTCATCGCCCATACCCACTTCATGCCCACATTGTGCCTTGTCCTGTGCCTGTGGGATTCGACATAATAATATACATTTGTACATATAAACATACATAAATAAATAAAGGCGCGCGTTGCCACCCCTCACCACTACGACGACGTCTGCTCTCCAACGCCTCACACCGCGCAGGATGTTTAATAGACAAAAGACACAAATAACTTAACATATTGCTTATCGTTAAAGTAACCGACTTTGCAAGAAATAGTTTGTAAGTAAAATGCAGCAGATACACGTTGTACAACTGAGGACATGAACCCACTAACGAAACAAACAATGAGCTAAGTTAGGAGGAGTAGGTAGTACGAATATGGTAACGTGTGTCCCACTTGTCTTCGTGAACCTACCGTGAAATATTCCAAAATATATCTCGTAATACTTATAACATGAAATCGATTTCCATCCCGATCTAATAGTATACTGATTGATTGATAACGCTGTAACCAGTGGGCTAAGAATCCGCGAAATTGTTCAGATAATCTAATACAATGTGGCTTACACTGAATGATCGTATTTCAAATATTCCGATAGAATTGACTTTTATATACTGAGTTATTATTTCGATGCTTTTATACCGTTTTGTGAGTGATATAGAGAAGTCAATGGGTGAAAAGTGCAGAGATAACAATTTACTGTAATGTCAGAGGTCGTGGTGATTGCCGCTCAATGTAAATATGTATTCAAACTACGCAGAGCCTGTACTATGATTAACGGACTGCTGATAAACATTCTTATATATTTCTAAATACATACATATTGCTGATATAAAACAGCCAGAAATTACACAGCATTTGTTCTGTGTAATTTCATGCAACACAATTATTTGTCCTGGGAATCGAACCCACGACCTCTGGCTCAGCAGCTAGGATCACTAACCACTACACCAACAGGCCCGTCAAATTTATATGCATGATTATGGCAGTTTGTATTGGTTGGGATGTATAACGTGTTTTTCCGTGATCTATATCTAGAATGTGGAGTCCCTGATTACTATTAGGGTTGTACTTCAACTGCAGGTAGTTATAACAATTTAGATTATTGTTATCACTCCATGTTTTAATTATCATTAAGGTACTACAGCATAGCTCGTAGCTTTTCAACATGAGGTAGTAAATTATAGTGAAGGTAAGAAGTCGCACTCGGCATCGCAATTAATGTGATAAGATTATTAACCCCTACTACTTACTCGTCGTTTACGATAGACTAGTAACTAGTTAAGTGTTTTACACAGTGATTGAGCAGAACGAATTTAGTGGTGTCGATTTCTTTTTTCAATGTATGTCAAACTACATATAATAATGCTATTAAGTACAAATAGATCGCCCTGTTCTGTCCAGATGTTTTGTTGGCATCCTTATGGTAAGTAAGTAATTCCCAGAGTTTTCCGGATGCTTCCTATCGGTACACGGTGTTTCGTCTTTCCACGTTAAAAATAGCAACCGTCGACCCAACTTGAATGGGACTTATAATCTTAGTAACAAAAATTATAATATATGTCCTAGAGATGGCCTGGTGGTCTAGTTTCGACTTTAATTCATTAACTTTAAATGTTGTTTTATATCATTGACCAGTACCTATAACTTAAACTATCAATATCGTTATCAAATCTATACGTTAACCTGCCATGGTACGGGAAGTCCATACAGTTCCCGTACCATGGCAGGTTAACGTTTAGATTTTTATATATAGGGATTGGTGGAGTGGGTAGGAGTAATGGGCAAGCACTAACCTTTGCTTCGACAACACAATGCTTGATTTTCGGCAACGGCTGATGGCGTTGTATACGCAAGTCTCGATCTTACCAATATCGCACTCGCTACACGTGATACGAGTTAATAGGTGGGTAGGTTCTCCCTATCCCAGTAATCCTTTAAGGGAATATCACTTTCTCTAATATTTCACGATAATAGTTTTTGCGGTATTAAAAAGACGTCTTATTCGCGGGAGAGTGAGTAGCAACTAATTTTCTTTTCTTTTTTTTTTTTTTTTAAAAAGACAACTCCCCGCATTAGGAATTACTCCTGTGTCGCGGGGGACTTTACAAACATACAAACAACGGACACAAAGAACACCCAGACTCAGGAGGGAATCGAACCCACGACCTCTGGCTCAGCAGTCAGGGTCACTAACCACTAGACCAACAGGTCAGTCAAATTAGTAGGTCGGTCAGGTCAGTAATTAGTTTTCAAAATTGATGTTTGCTTGTCAAATTTGATTAATGGTTCAATCTTCTGTCTTCTTTCTTCAATGCTTGAAAAAGAGGGATGGACAGAGAGGGAATAGGATATGTAGTTTTTTTTTAATTGAATGGCGTTAACAGGGATTAATAGGGACTCTGGAAGGTGGGAAAAGGAAGGATACAGGAAGCTGACCACAGCTCATCAATTTGAGTATGAATAAAATTTTGACCAATTTGATTTATTCTTTACTATTTACGACATGTAGATGTATGTATCATTCAATTTATAAATAATGGCGCAAACCAGAATATCTTTTGCACTTATTCTGCATATAAACTTAGTATTTCAAATTTCACATTCCTAATTTTCATTTCAATGAAGCGGAACAAAGCTATCTAAAAATGATGATAAATCAATCAAAATGCCGTTGTGTTAAAAATGTTTTTATACATGTAATCAGGGCTTTTACTTCTAAGCTATTCAATATTATATAAGCTTTTTGTCTCTATATTCAGGCAAGTTTAAAAGCTTCGTGAACAGTGCTTTATCTAGTACAGCTATAAACTCATAAAACATAATCTTGTTACTTAAATCCTTACAGTAAGTATTAAGACACTAGTAGCATCCTAAATAACTGCATTACATTGTTAGTCGTGTGGTAGGGGATTATCCGCACTCATTTAATTAAGTAGAGGTCAAACGGTCGGACCAGCTGTCCAAATCCGTGTCGAAGATGCGTCCATTAAAACTTAATGAGGATGCCTTTGAGTTGTAATGGCTGTAGTTCAAATTGCTCTGAAATTGTTAAATGTGGAAAGCAACGAAAATATGGTTTTAGAGAATTATTACTGGATAATATAATATTATTTAAATTGCTATATATTATATTACTATATAAAAGTATGTAAAGTATGACAATCTTCTTCACAATACGTCATAATTTATAATTCGAACTCGTAATACTATTTATTTTTTAAATTTTATCACCGAGTCCTTGGGGCTAACACTCGTTATTGACAACAAATGATAACAAGACGTAATTAATTCTAAAATCACAAATTAACTAGTGATACCATATTTTTACTTAATGATACATGTTTTTAACAATATGGCACAAAATTGCGCTTACGTTTGCGCATTGTCTGACAGGGCAACTTTTTTTTTTATTTTTTATTAGAAATTTACAGGCAAAACAAGGACCCTGGAAACGTGTACGGTGGACGGTAATAGCCTCGCCCCTGTTACACGACCAAAGTCTATGAATGTCTAATTGTCTATGTATATACTTGGCGTTTGGGTGTGTAATACCTATAAGCCTGTTTAGACCTGCGGGGGTATACACAAATGACTATATACGTGTATATATATTTAAATTGTTATATATGTCATGTGTAATGCAGCAGTTGGTTAATTTTAATGATCAAAGTTTGACGAGATTTTTTGCTTTACTGTAAAGGATATGCTGAGATTATTCTGCACTACGATTTTTTATTAGTATTGCGGCGTTATAATGTAGCATTTGTAATGTGCAAATGTGTACTATTTTGTAGACTTAAGAGCTAGCAGGCATATACCGGGTCCGTAGCTCAAGTCGTCGCGCCGCGTCGTAGTCATCGGGTGTCACCTACATACATGTTCATAATATAAATATACATGTTCACATACTATCTTAGTGCACAATATACAACGGCAAACACAACATTCACAAATTTACAGATAAAAAAAAAAAAAAAAAAAAAAATATATATATATATATAACATATATACATATATATATATATATATATATATATATTATATATATATAAAAAAGTTTGTATATATAAATATACAAACTTTTCTCATTGTTTAGAATGACTAATAACCTAATACTACAATAAAAGTATTTTAATAGAAACTCAATTTTGAGATATCGCTTCATGCAAATAAGTATGTAAGTGATTTTCCTATTTCATTTTTATACAAGAAAATAAGCTGTCATTTCCTGTTTTGAACCAATGTCAATCATACGTCGTATTACAATGCTTTTTGTTAAATTAACAATTAACAATTTGGGTTTACAACACAAAGTGTGCTAAAATATGTATACTCGGTTGCTTGTAGTATATACAGTGCTTGTAGACTAATTAAGTGACATCTCGTGACGGAAATTTTCAATAATTTAAAAGAAATTTACAATTTAAAAGTTAATTATGAAACAGTGACGTCACTCCTTCGGAGATGGATCCCTCGCATTAATGTTTTGTACTTAGATATTTTGATGCTCGACAAAAACCTGAAGGGGTTTAATTTTTAGTGGAAATAAAACCGCTAACCGTAAAATTCAATTTAAGGCACTGGAATATAATGACGTTTCATATTTTCCTCGTTCTAATAAGTATTAGATTTCACTTAATACTTAATAATAATATTATCTATTTATGGAATTGATGGGATACTTTGAGAGTTTAGTTCATTATTCGTTCATTTTGAGGGCCTAATGCTACTTCGACCATTTTTGGGTTTTTGTAGGGCACTCTTACTAGTTCACTGCTCAGACTTATGTTGTGGAATCTTATCTCCAAGTAACCTCACTATCCACCCCTCTAAACATCAATCCAATGAGTCAATATTTTCGATGTTCAATAAACTTTATAGCTCAGATAATTCGCTGCAATCTAGGAAACTAAAAGATCAGGTGATTATCTAGGTGGAAATTTTTAGGCCTCTCTCTGTTCGTACCCTTTTTTGGGGTCTTTAGAAACCTTTAGACCTAACCTTAAACCTTATTTTCGGGCAATCTCGTTGCTGTATAACAAACGCTGCGATTTCCAATTTTCACAAATGCCTCAATGTTTCGTAACAGAGAGAGAGAGGAGGGGGGGGGGGCGAGTGAGCTTAGTTTAGAATTAGTCATATAACTCGTAAGCTGATAGCTCGTAAGTTGTCTATTAATGAATATCTGAATAGAACAAATAATACACATAAAGCTATAAGCAATACCAACTTATGCTTAACGGATTGATCAGGAAATGTACCAAAGTTTGAATAAGGTTTCGCAATATTTATCCGCAAATCTAAAAATTGGTAGAATTTAATAAAAAGTTATTTTTACCACATCGATTTCTTCCTCTACTAATATACGTCTACTTAGAAAACAACGACTAGGTTCTTTAAAAGGTTTATTTTTGTCTTCAAAGTTGTGCTTTTGGTACAAACTAGGGGACGCGTGAACGAAAAAAAAAACAGATTAACGCGCAACAACATTGTAAAATTTCTTTTGTGGCAATAAAATTGAAACGACAAATGAAAAGTTTTGTTTAGAAGTTTTTGGAAACTGTTACCACCGACTTCGTTCACTTGGAAATATTCCACGGGAACCGTACATTTTCCGGGATAAAAGTAGCCTATGTGCTATTCCAGACCAGATCCTATAATCTTTCTATATGCTTAATTTCATCCAGATCTATTCAGCGCTGTTCTGGTGTGATTGAGAAGGTAACTAACAGGCATCCAAACTTTCGTATTTGTAATAGTCGTAATAATCTTTTGTTTTCTGGTAGATAGTCGGTAAAGTGATAGCTGGCAAGTCCAAATGTTAATGTATTACTAGCTCAAGGAATAAAGGACGTTTTGCCCCCGTTTTGTACTCAAACTAAATGCTCCTTTTCACCTTCTTCGAACAAAAACTCAAAGTACTTTTGTCATATCATTACATCTGTGCAAAATAAAATTGAAGGTTCTTTGGGACCTTCGCAAATTACACGTCGACCCTGCTCACTTCAAAGTTTTTTTTGTAACTCATCCAGTGATTTGGTATGACGGTGCCTTTTACAATATGTATGCTAATCTTCTTCAGGTAAAGTAGTTGAGGCCACAGTGAATTTGTGTAAGTAATTCAAAGACCCAAACAGCATAGCTTCACCTGCGTGAACAAAATCCAATTTTGGAACTAAGCAACACATTTTTCAGGGTTTCCAAATGATGTTACCAAATAAATTTTAAATTTATAAACAAACTGTAAAATATATTAAACAAGGAAGTCAAACAACAAATTTTCCTCTTAAAACATAGGGAGATTATAAACTCATTTTATTCATCAGATCACCTCTGGCTATTTTGAATAAAATAAATAATATCGGACTTATTCATAGTTATTGTCTGTATCTGTGCTTTTGTCTGTATATCTGTATCTGTGCTTTGACCCTATAGAGCAAAAAAATTGAGTGGACTAGTAAAATGCCACGTTGAGCTCCTTTTTCCAACTAAGGAAATGTGCTTTTATGTATTAATTTCAATATTTGAAAAAAAAAATACCTTTGTTGCATAATACGCTAATATTGTCAATGTTTTATATATACGTCTTACATAATTAATTTGATTTAAATATTAGATTAAAATTTCTTCTGAAGAAATTGATAATTTTGAAGACTGCTATAACATTACGATAAAAACTAGAATAGTCAGTACAAATATTACAAGTATGATATCAGACATAAAATGTTCCGTCCATGTGGCATTATCAGAAGATGCGCGAAGATGTAATGCAGAGCCATGACGCAACACATGCTCTGTCCACCAAACGACACGCTCCAATGATGTTTGAGGCTGATCATTGATGATAGCATGCAACTTCTTTATATTCTGTCTGTAACTGATAGTACAAAACACGATTACAACATCATTACAGATACTCATAAATAAAATTTCCTTATAAGTATCATGTAAAGTATCGTATAAAGTAGTATTAAAGATAATAAAGTTCAAAATTACTGATGAAAATTATAAAACTAAGATATTAATAGAAATTTTGTGATAATTTATGAATACAACTTACAGCATACATAATAGGGAATATGCATGTACTTTTTTTATCTTTTATTGACTTGTTCCATCATTCTACCCTAATAAAAAATATAAATAACCTTGGCAATGTTTAAATTAATTTTTAAAATAACATTGAAAACATCGATAAAATTTGATCTGTTTGAACGCCGCCATATTTCGCGGGCCTTGGATGACATCACGTTCCACGCTTAGTGTTTGTTTCATAAACTTATTTGACGTGTTACAGTAATTTTATACCACTTTTCAGTTGTAATTACTATTTATTGTAATTAATAGACGATGGATAAAGTTAAAATACCATTTTATAGGTATTGCCTTGTCCCTAAGTATAAAAGCACTATAAGAAGTACACCCAATACAGTATTTTTTCCTGTAAAAAATAATAATGTAAAATACGAAAACACTGGTGGTGTACATTAATAAGAAGAGATGAAGTATCTTCAATATCATGTTTACTCGTATACTCATGTGAAGATCACTTTAATGTAAGCATATTACAATTTAATTGCTAGTATAGTGTGAATTAGTCAGCGGTAATTTATGTTTGTTTTAAATATCAAGCAGAAGGCAACTTGCTTGTCTACTTAAACTAGGTAACAAAAGTCCAATAAAACTTCATGAATATAACTAACTATACATATCTTACCTATCCTTTAGATTATAATATGACAAGTATTATAATAATTACCTTGCGGCTTTCACTCCTTTAACCTCAGCGGACGTAAAATCTGGATTTGATGCAAAATATATAGTCATCATGAATGCCCCTATTTTCGGTAGATTGTCCGATTATGCTTTGACAAAACTACATTCAGTCATTGTCCAAGATGATTTCTAATATCACTAGAATGCTTAAATTGCACTAGCTAAGAGCAAAAACCACAGGAACACCTATCTTACTCCGTAACACTACGAATCAAATTTTTGTGTTTAGTCTTCAAGAAGTGCTTTTACTTCAGGAAAATCTATTCCTATATCAGGTCAGTCATGCCTTTGCCTGAGTGACTAGCTAACTCCGAATTGATATCCAGCACAATCTCTTTCTTTAATAAGTTATTTTCTTGAGCTTCATCATATAACCAAGCCATAAGTTGATATACAGCACTGTTGTCAATTTCAGTAATATTGACCGGAGGCCTGTCTCTAGGTAGGGAGTAGGATTTGGTGTAATGATTATACGCTCGTGTGCATGTTTAGATAGATCTAGCATCAAAGCACTGAATACGATTCGGTGACTTGTTATGTCTATATAAACAGTTTGGAGTTGAACACAGAACATAATTGTCAAAAATATACGCAACATTTTGTTTGATTGTTGAATACCAAATAATGTAAATACAGTATTTTTTGTACTTTTTATCCATGGCTTTGTCATACGATATCTAGAAAGAATAAGTCTATCGGAATTCAGATAATAACACATTGTTAAAATTACGTAAAACAGAAGGCAATGACCGAGTTTACAAGGCCGCACTGAAGTTTTATCATCAACAAAATAATATCCCTTAATTTTCCAATAAGTTAGAAGAGCAGCTCCGCAATACTTGAATTGGATCTAATCAATACGGTACATGTGGCAAGGAAATATCGTCTTCGTCCACCATTATATAATACTTGATTCTACAGAGGAATATTTTCATATTTCGTCCACACAGATCTACTGCAGGGTCAATTAGGATTTTGGTAGGTGTAAGACTTGAAGAGTCATTTGAAATTTTGGTTCACAAGATAAAATTGTAAAAATGTATATAATTTGCTCAAAGTGAATTTCGCCGTCCTCCGTTACCCCGTTTTTATTTTAGCTAGAGACCAATCCGAAATTAAACTTTCGTAATGAAAATGAAAATTAATTAATCCGTCAAAACGTTAAATAGGTACAGTACATCATATATTTGAGGAGGAACGGGTGTAATGTTCCTCCAACATAAAGGGAGGATCCTCGGACCAGGCGAGGTGATCATGCCTGGCGGGCTTCGGTAAAACAGCTGATGTTGGGATGTTGTATATATACTAACCGTCGCGAGAACTCTCATAGTGCGATGCAGGATTAGTAGTTACTTCGTAGTTCAGCTCGTCTTCGCTAGCTGATGTTGGCGTATGTTTTTGCTGTATGTGGAAGTTACTCCTCTCCAAGACCAGAGGTCGATATCTTGTAGAGTCAGCTGTCTATGCTCTATTAAGGAGCGTGCCAGTGCCAGTAGTGAGTAGTTCTAGCGAGTCGGAACTGAGTGCCACAAATTCCAGTGAGACGTATTTGCTTTTCTGAGAATTTCAAATTTACATTCATCCAAATATACATCAAAACAGAAGTTATACCATATAAGGATTTCACTTCTTAATTATTTGCTGGACAAAATAAGAGTATTTTCACATGTAAATCGTAAACATGATGGTAGGTAGATACGGCGTGTCTTACTCGCTAGTCGCAATTTCTTAGTGAAAACGTTCAGGTGGAAGATCAGCAATGAATTTTGATGTAAAGAGCAGTGAATTAGTAAATGTAGCATTTAATCTATGATCAGTGTATAACCGTATACTAATACTATAGAGCTGAACAATGTGTTTGTGCGTACGCTCACATCTGAGTCTGTTTATTGAGGATGGTCTCGCTACTACTTGTAGTAGCGGACCAGTAAACATAAACGCATATGAAACTTCAAGGTACGGTTATTTATATAATATACAACATGTTTATATATTATATGAAACCGTAGACCTCGATTGTTGTGAATAGTCAGATTTCAAGAATAGACGAATCTGACAATTTTTCTTTATTAACCATACATCGTTTTTTTTCGTGATTCAGCGTAAAATAAAAAGAAAATTGAATTGGATTGATTGACCACACTAGTTTGACATTTGATAGTTGTGAATTCATCGTTACATATAGCGGATAGACATGATAAAAATCGGAGAATCCAAAAAAGGACAGCTTTGATCGTGCCGTTACAGAGTGAACTTAGAGAGGCTAGCCTCTGTTTCGAATTCACTCGTCTCTTTCTTAAAGTAATAACGTACCTACGCAAATAATACATCCGTGATAAAGAGTAATGGGGTTTTTAGTATTAGATTGTTACTGTGCATGTAAGCATTGTATGAGAAGTATTTCATTTTTGCTTTGTCAATTATAACAAAATACAGATACAACTTAAAATATCTGATTTATAATACAGATAAATACATATCACACCTTTTAAGGAACACAAAACAGGCACTACGTGAAGTGTCGCTGTTTTAGGTCTGTCTTTTTGTTAATTTTGTGGTATAGTATTTAGTAAAAACAATAAGTGCTCAAATTAATGTTTAGCAGTATACTCTTTTAATACTCACCCACACCATACTGCTTACAGAACCACTAGTATGACAAGCTACTAACACTAGTTAAGTCACTAAAGTATATATATATGGTGTTAACGCCTACGTTAATTTTTAATATGTCAATATTTTTTACATGTACCGACCAAACATTACTTTTAACTTGCGCTTTCGACGCGCTGGCTAACGAACATAAAATTTATTGTAAAACACTTAACGGACATTGCAATAAGCCGAAATTCGTTTTGGAGTTTTTCTTCGAAGAAAGTGAAGCCACAAATGTATGGTGATACTCTAAATTTCTATGTTTGAAACTTTACTGTGCAAAACACGTAAAAGATAACACTCATGTAAGAGACCCGCATTGCATGAATCGTTATCGGAACCGTATATAAGTCCTTCCTCTGTGGTGACACTAAAAGGATTAATGTCTTTCGTTATCAAAAGTGTGTCAATAACCTGATCGCTTATCAAACCAATTTGATCGATGTATCTAATCTTTGCAAGGTGACTGTGTCATTGACTGCATGTCATTGACATTTGTGTTATATAACGATGTACCGAAATTAGGGTCAATGAACGATAGCTTGATGCAATCTTGATTGAAGTCTATTGCCGTCAACCGGGCACTTTGAGAATTAAATGGGCAAAATTGGAAGTATATTTAAAGGGAAAGGTAGGTAAGAAGGAAAGCTAATGGAAGGAAAGGGTAATTGCTTATACGAATAGAGTGGGGAGTGTAAGCTATAGCTCCAGCAGTTGAGGGTCGCATACTTATTTCTTCTAAATAGAACATTACTTCTATATAGAGAGCAGAGAGAAGTTCGTGGCTAAGTGGTAACCGAGTATGTTAACACATTACAAAGTTAAGTAATACTAGCCAGGTTGGTCTAGGATGGGTGACCATTCTTAACACATTGAGATCCCTCCGTGTCTCGGAGAGCACGTTGAACTGTCGGCTACCGAGTGCCATACAAACATCTGTGGCATTCGTTACGGGTAGTTGGAGCCCTAAAAAAAAGTCCGACAACCTGGTGTAACTACAGAACTTCGATATCGCCTAGTACTTTGGTTGTGAAGGTCTGATGACAGTCGCTTCACGTAAAATATAAAATTTCGGCCGTATCGTAGTTAGACTGAAAGCCGACCTCAGCTTATTTGGGAAAAGGCGCGGAGGATGATGACTTCTATATAGAGAGCATATAGTGGCACTTTCACAAAATCTTCAGTGTTAAGAAAGATGCCTCATATAAAGACTAAAACTAATTAACACATGAAGATATTTGAATACAATATTTAATATTTGTTACTTATAGCACAACTAATTTATAATATTGATATCTTTGAACTAATGAGATGACCTTGATGTTTAACTACTCACCTTACAACTGTAAATTATCAGAGTTGTATGTCACAGATAGTTATTATGAATCTGAGTTTACTTCGGATATTACTTGCATGTATACAGTGCAATATATCAGTATTACCTCGTATTTTAACGAAAATAGTTATCAGAAAAACAACATACAGTCCAATAAATATCTTTATAAACCTAAAAAATGTTAGTCAGCACAACTAGCATCAGATTTCGAGACAAAAAGGGTCGGCTGACATTTTAAATCTATTTCGCACCACAAGATGGTCGTATGCTTGATTATCATTCAACGCGATAGTAGCAGTTAGAAAAGATTTTTATTTTTGTTCCAAAGTTTTGTAAACCTTTAAATAAAATGTATCTCTTTCTATTAAATATGATTTTTCCTGGGTCTTATTCTACACTTAATGAGGATTTCATTCATGTGGATTTTAATTTATATTATACAAAGGACCCTATTATATTATTTTCAATTAACTGTAAGTTATACACACATTTTATTTTTTTTCTTCGGTACCTGGGATTAAATATTACGTTATAACCGAAAATTATTTAAGAATCTGAAATTAAATAAAAATGAGTTACAAGGTAACATTGTGAATATGAAAGCAATAAGCGCAACTTAGGTATGGAATCAAAGTTGACAGATGGGACGTCAACAGAACATTCACACACCGGTTGTCAACCTTTCAAATTTGCAGCACCACGGCAGTTTCTCACAATTACTCAACTACTTGTGATAAAGGATAATACACTTCTGTCATTCTACCCGTACAAATGCTTCGACTGAAAATTGAAATTACATTCAGAAAAGGAATTTAAAACGACATGTGTACAACTTGAATAATGGGGATGGTACTTACTAGGATGAGTAGCACCAAATATCCTTGTTGCAAAATTCTGTTCACATCTGAACAGAATTTAATAATTCAATTACAATCATGTATTGTAGTCAAACCGGCAAACTTTAACAAATCTGTTACAAATGCCTTCGTTAAGATGAAAGAAATGAAACCAGTCTATAACAATAACATAAATTAATTTACGAGTCGTTAGTTTCAGCCATGACCTGAAAATAAAGATTACTATCCTTATCATACCGGTTATTCTCAAAGGAGAAACCCATAAGGACTTTCAGAATATTCCCTAAAAGTTTCAACCCCCATTTACCACCACTGAATAAATTATCAAACAAGCGTCCGGAGATAAGGCAGTGCAGAAACTTTATGCCATTTTAAACAGGCATTATTAACATAAAAAGGATCCACTTACAAACTCCGCGAATCACCCAAAATTTGTTCCCCTTTCTGGTCGACCGCAGAATGAAAGCAAGTTACGGTTCTATTATTTTGTAATTTCCGAAGGATAATTTTGTGCGGTGGAATATTTTAAGCTGTAACTGTACAGTATTGGGAGTATAATATTAATTTGATACCATGATAACAATAGCAGTATTTGTTAAAATTTTCATAATAAGATTACATGGGTATCCTTTGCTTCTGTTTCTGTGTAACGGTCTTGTACAGATGATGGTATCAAATTAATAATGTGGAAATGGATGTGAACATAAAAATACAAAATTGAAAAAGAAATGGAAAACGCTAGATATTAAAATGGAATAAATAATAATATAATTAGAAAAACATTGTTGTTTATTTTCAGTAGAATTAAAAAGTATTCTTATATGAAACTTAAACATTGATGAGCAAACAAGTATATCTATTTAGTAGGGCAGATACCTTTGCGAACTTTAAGGCATTCCACGTTGCCCCATCACCACCAGCTTGGTGGCAAAGTGGATTATACCGATTGTCATACGTTACCGCGAAAATAAATGATAATCAATTTTTGTTTTTCGTTGATCCGATAGTAAACAATCAAATACACATTTAATATATGACTAAAGAGCTCAAACTCAAGAATGAATGTAAAAACCGTGAATGTTTGCCTCATTGCTAAGATTTATAAGTTAATACCGCTAATGTACTTTACTATAAAATGTGTAAATCTTCGGTATATAAATAGCTAAATAGGTGCGCTTTATCACACACCAATGAATACGGTACAATCACGAAAAAGACATTAAAAAAACAGTAAATAAAAAATTATATTGGTTATTTTTAACAATAACCAAAAAATATTAATGTGTAGATTAGAAGTAAAACGATTTTTTGTCCCTCCTAAAATGTAATGAACGTCGATCGATGATGTATTAAAATTACTATAAGCCTTAAAGATGAACCTTCTCTTCTTTTAATAACAAATAATTATTAATCAGCTACTAACTTAATGTAACACTGCTCAGTAAAGCGTGCCTAAGCCAAAGCTGTTCTTGTCAACGACCTTTGTATGCTTTTATGCAGGCTGTAGAATTTCTTAGAGGAAGGATTGCTACATTTTCAAATGGTACTTCTTAATTGTTTAGATCTAAAAGTTTTTGACTCAATTGCGTTTGAATACTGTCGCAAAGTAAATATTTTTATATGAAACATTGAAAAAAAAATGTTTTTTTCTAAATTAAAACTAGACATCAACTTTCTCAAGACACCTACCTCATATTGGCACGTGTCAATGCATTCATCTACGTAAAACACATATTAAGTTATTAATGACTTATAAATTGCTATCAATGGCAATCTAAGGTGTTTAGAATTCATTAATATCTTCAACAATAATATAAATAATAATATTCAAAAATGGTATGTGAGAAATAAAAAGATTGATGAGCGTAATTTAAATAATATTTTTTGAGTGAAGGGTAATTAAGGGTAAAAAAAAACCTTAGATGGTACACAGAGACCAATATAGAAGGTCTCAATCTTACTACTATGAATATCACTTTCCAACAACGTTCTTACATCTGGAGTCTAAAGTCTAAATTGAACTTAACTTACTTCTACTCGGGTAATGTTCATTATTTAATTATTATATATTAATTAAATACAACAACAATAACATATTTAAAAAATTCATTATTTAAATTTTATATTCCTAAAGTTTTCCAGGCTAAATTTACTACTGTCCTAACACGTAAAGAGAATTAAAGAACAAGAGGCCTTTTATGTGTTCGCACGTTCCAGGCCCAATTTATCACTTGACTTCTCTCTTAAAAAAGGGAACTATTAGATACATAATTTACTAACGCGACATTTGGTAGTTTACCGAACCTAATCTCAGTGCTGGGAAAGTCAAGCTATCTTAAGATAATAAAAGTAGGACTGTCAATAAATTAAGAAAGTTACTTTCTTGCTCTAATCCCATTAGTGTCTGCCAAGATAAGGTCAATAAACGTTTTTTAAACCCCGAAAAAGGCCTACACTGATAGCTTGGTTTAAATGGCGACATTTTGTCATGAGTAGTTTCCACTTTTCATAATGCTTGTAATAAAACCATTAAGATTTTATTTCATTACGTTTTGATACTACTTTTTACTAATCTCAGAGCTCATTAAAAATATTGTTGCCACATCACAACTCGTTTGTTTTTTTAAACTATAGTAAAACAGTTCAATATTTAATAAAATAACAATACAAATAACTTTTTTGTTTCCTCTCACACAGTTTACAATTATAGTTAATAACAAATCGGTACAGCAACGGTAACTTTGTATTCTAAGTTGTACGGAAGAATGGCATAAATGTTAATGTACCTTAATAGTAATTAAAATAAATATATTCGACATTGCGTACTACCCCATGTATGGCACCGCGGTGAGGCCATTGCGCGTGTACTCTATTAAAGGCATGGTCCAGTCTCTTTCGCTCGTGGTTCTTCGTGACGACTGGTTGTCGCCCAGCTATTGCCGTTATCGTATTTAACTACATAATTATTTTACAAATATAACATTTGGAACCCAGTGGGGTGAGTTCTCATATTATCGTAATAACTCTTAAAATTCTAAACTGTATTAATTTAGTGCCGTTAGTCATTTTTATTGTAAGGTGTTCTACATACTTAGCTTTTATGCTGTCCCAATTTCTTCCGTTGGGACACTGACCTTTGACTAACCTCTGTGCCGTCTAAGCAGCTCTCTCATGCCTCCCTTTTAGGGGTTCGAAGTTTACAAGTGCAAGTTTCAAGTGGAAGTTTCCAAGTGCAACTTTTCAAGAATAAGTTTACAAGTTCCTGATACAAGCTTCCAGTACAAGTAAAGTTCCGTGTACGGAAGAGATTCAACCACTGCATCGAAGCCAAAGCTACCACCAGCCTCAGGACGACGGTTCCACCAGCCGCATGTCCAAATCCACTGAGGGCTGTGGCTGTCCTACGCCCTGGTGTATGAAGACTGCCTACTGCGGACTCTTATTCTAGCTCAGACCGGTGTTTCCTATTTGTATTGAGACGTGAGGCGGTCGCAAGAAGATTGGCTACAAAAATTAAAAGAAGCTAACCACGTTATCTGTTTTTTTTGTTTTGAAACCCCTGTCTACGGTGAGTGAAGGGAGCTTCCCCCGCTGCATTGTGTACAAATACCTACCCAGAAAAATATAAAACTTTCCAGATAAGGTAGTGGATCATTGATTGCTGGTATTTTGACAAATTTTATGTTTTAATCTTTTATTTGCACGCAAAAGCTGGTACGTCAGTGATGAATGCTGTTTGAGAGTAATACTTAGGACGTATAGTTGGGAAACTGTAAGGACATGACTGTCTTAGTCTGACTCACTACTGCTCCTGACAATTCAAAAATACTCATAGTGGTTTAATTGAAATAAATGATTTTGATTTTTTGATTTGACATCTGTTACAAGATAAAGGTCTTTAGTAGGAAAAAAGTAAGATAAGAAGTTACTCACCTTTAGCACAGCCCTCTGAGCTCTTTCCACCGTTATCATAACCGTTTTGCACGTACCACCCTATCCGCTTATGCAATATGATAGAATAGGCTCACATAGTGTTTGGTAACCCATTTTAATTAAATTTTTGATGACACCAGTGGTGAGTATTAGATTAAACAGGTAGGTTAAAGGTGGTACTAAATAAGGGTGATAACGCTTTAGAAAAGTTCATGATGTAGTGTCCCGTCCTGCAGTATTGTCTTTTTTTAGGCTAAGTATGCAGCTAAGTGACCTAAAAGTGAGCTAATCAATATTATTATGGCTAGTTATACCGATGACGCAAGGCCCTACCCAACGGACCTATGTCCATCAGACAAATGGCGGGTAACGGTGGGGTGATAAAAAGGCTAAGCGTGCATTATTTTAATTAACTCGTAACTAATAAAGCCATTATGAAACTTTTTACGCAACTACTTAAGTGTATATGTATAAGTATATACGCATTATTTCGCCCCAGGCTGCAGTTGCTTAGACCTTTGGCAAAAAATTGTAGTTCCAACATAGCCAATTCTTTTTTACCACGGTAAAGTAGTACTCAAACAGTCCCAGGGGAAAACTGGTAAAGTCTATGTTCGTACTCTTTAAATTCTTAATTAAACTTACTGTTCTACAAGTACAAAGTCACAATTAAGCTATAAATTAACAAAATACATTTACGAAGCATCAATTTTCACCCTCTCAGACAAATGTATCAAAAGATCGCGACAGAACATCGATCATGCTTAGATAACAGCGCGGCGCCAAGGCTGTGTTCGTTTCGATGTTGATTATTTCAAATTGTGTCACCAAGTGTAAACAGAGCATGAATTTAATATGGTATTTAATGTTAATATTTCTTTCTTTTCACTCGAAAGTTAAATAGCTCTTATCTATATGTAAATACGTAAAGACCAAATAGTTCAAAATCTATTTCTCCACATTTTGAATGAGCTTCACGAGCTTCGGTGTAATCAATAAAAAATGGGAACAGGTTATTTTTTTCTGTAACGAAGTTTTGTTGTTATGAACAATATCATGAATTACGGTTATATATGATTACTGAATCAGGATAATATTCAGTTACAATAATAATATTTTTAGCAATCAGAAGACTTAAAATAAACTTTTATATCTAAAAACTAGTTCAAAATCATTATGAAAACCGCAAATAACACACTAATTAAGCTAAGTTGAAAATATACAAACACAAAAAGAAAATGAATAATTACAAGACAACCTAAAAATATGTAACCTATAACAACCACACGGTAATAATCAGGTAACACGACCGTTCTGCACACTGTCCAAGTAAAAAGAGGGCTAGCTGCACCTCAGTACGGCTATTTTCAGCCCAATATCGGATGATCTGTGTGATGTATCGTTTTTTCGCCTACTATAACCACTAAAAATATCATATATGTGAAAGTAACTTTGTATGTCTGTCTGTTAGTTGTCACGCCTAAATTTTGGTATAATAAAGAAGGAAATAGACAACTGTTGCGAGAATAAAAATTGAAGGCTGTGAAATAGGAGATTAACGTTTCTATAATATAGAATAAACAGCTAATCCCACTAATATTATAAATGTGAAAGTTTGGATGGATGGATGGATGAATGGATGTTTGTTACTCTTTCACGCAAAAAACTACCGAACCGATTGCGATGAAACTTGGTATGTAGATAGCTAAAGACCTGGATTAACGCCTAGGCTTCTTTTAAAAAAATACATTGTGTTAATTATATGACGAAAAAGTGTTGTCACTTGATGTTTTTCATATCACCGAGTTAGTACAATATATAGTAGTAGACTACTACTACTATATATTACTACTAAGTAGTATAACTAATAGTAAGCAAGAGTATACATCTATTTACATAACTCAATTGCAGCTGTTCATCTAAAGCTTGTCTGTAAGAAATCGCAACTAGTGATAAGACCGCCGTTTGTAACATTTTTTTTTGTCTTTGTAAATATTTTAAAATGTTCCTCAAGGTGTACAATAAAGAGTATTGTATTGTACTCGTATTGTATCTATTTCTACTAATGACTTTCTTATAAAGGCATCATCATCATCTTATAATAGCATTTGTCAAACTATAACATACTCCAGAACTTTAGTTTTTGTATCTCAGTCTTATAGTTTGTTACAAGACTGACGTATAGAACAGGCCCTCTCCTCCTCACAACTACGTATTTGTTTATACTGCCACCCCCCCCCCCCCCCCCCCCCACCTAACGCGAACGTTATATAAGCAGCGTCAGTATACCTGCATCAAGGTCCTGAGACGCAGGGACCTTTGTACGGCAGGTCTTATCTCCAACGCCATGGCGCCGGCACTAATAAAAGCCAGTTACCCGTATGCCTATCGGTCACAGAAAATCGCCACTCGTGAAACCACACTCGCAGCGACCCCCCCATTCGCAACCGGCACACTCCCTATTGTTCAGATAGGTGCCGGAGCTATAAGGCACGCTCACTTCCCGCATATTTGCATATGCTCGGGGTAACACCGCTAAGTTCGTCAGAGAAGCCGACTACCAGTATCCAAATGGTACCGGAGCTGTCAGCACGCTCACATCCCGATCTACAATCAAGTGTAGGTCTACCCTGGCCTACAGTCGGGTGTCCGGATCAGTGTCTAGTCACCTTTCTACTTGCTAAGCAGGCAAGTACCCGAGCCGCATCGGTCCAACGGGACCTCTGCTATAGGACGCTCCAAGCCCCACAGCGGAAAACCAAAGGAGCCCTTCGCCTTAGACCAGACCCTCCACCGACACACTAGTGGAGCAGACGAACGTGCCTGTTCTCTGCAGCTAACCACAAACCCCCACGAGTCCAACTCCAAAACCGGTGTCTGACAGCTTTCGCCGTAAGAGGGCTCAGGAACCGGTTCCTGTGGTACCCTGATCTTAGACCCGTAGTAGTAGTTGGACCCGTATTTCTGGCTGCGAACCATATCCACTCCGGGTGGCTAGTAGATAGGGAACGTAAAGAACGTATAGAACAGTTACAGAACACTTTTACTAGTAATTGCATTTGAGAGGCGCAAATATTTTCAAAAACATTTGCTCTTATGTCTCAACCCCAGTTAGCCACAAGATTACCTTACAGGACACTTTTAGAAATCAGCCTCTTATAAATTGATTGCAGTGAGAGCAAATTGGCCTGAATAACAAACAAAAAGCAGCCACGCCCTTTGCTTGTGGAGGGCCTTGCCGCCCTTCCTTTCGAGAGGGTCGCGCGGACCACGGCGCGCTACAGTCTCAGGCCTGCTTTTGCTACAGTAACAGGCAGCCTCACCCGTTACCCCCAGGCCAGCGCTCATAGAGGTCGGAGATGATTTTGCGCTCTTCGGCGCCTGGTGCCTCTCCTTTGGGACGGGAAAGTACTAGCCCTCTCCCGTTCCCTTTCCGCTGCCTCTTAACATCACACATCACTTCCTCACAAAAAGAGGCAGCGGATTCCCAGGCACTCTCACTTTTCACCATGGACTGAACCATCCAAACCTCCAGTCAGAGGCTTCCCACTCTAATAGCCACGCTGAGCACTCCACTAAAGTGTGGAGTGCAGTATCCTCGCGACAACCTTCACAGTGATGGCACGCAGACATTGGCTCCCGGCCTATGCGACACAGGTACTTGCCGAAACAGCCGTGGCCGGTCAACACACACAGAGTCGCCACAACAATAGTTTGCTTTGACAAAATATGTAAAATTATTAAAACAAAATTCATAACATAATATCATATCTCCCTGTGTCGATCTATAACCGCCTGCTTCCAAATGGTTGAGCCTAGTGAGAAGAAATACCTGTATCTGTTAAGATTCATTTGTCAAGTGCACATGCCGGTGAAGTACTTGAGATTCCCGCAATCAAAAATATTTTTTCACTAGTAGGACCCACTAGTAGGACAGTAGGACTAAGAAGTGATGATATTATGGGAAATTGTGAGAAAGAATACGATTTCGATATCGAAAACCCTGACTACGAAATAATTATCTTGAATTGTTTCAATATATTATTATTATGTATATGTAATATATAATAACACTATTACCGCAAACATTTTGTAATTGAAATCTAAGAAACGCAAAGTCAAATATTAGTAGACAGATTTTATGAGGAATCCAAATTTGTTTTAAAATTGAGACGAATTACCTGTATTGACTGAAACTGCTTTAAATACTAATTTACCTATATTTGCCCTATAAAGTACTTCATGCAGAGTATTTTTAAAACGTGGCTAATATTCATATGAAAAATATAATTTAAAAATAAATTCCCCCATGAGTTCAAACTAGTGTTTGAACTCATGGGGGAATTTATATTTACAATATAGCACTAGTTATGTACTTTCATGACAAAAATATTAGTAATAGAAAATCTACTTATGTTTTTAAGTTTGTGTTTAGGTATTTATTAGGTGCAAGCAGCTACTAAGCTGCTAAGAAACTGCATCCAAATCCAGCTTTGTAGTATGCCACAAGATTCTTATAGGGACAAATAAAAATAGTGTTAAGATCGTTATTAGTACTGATTTTGATAGTTGGGTTGAGAGGTCAAATTTCTTCAAATATAAGAGAATTTTTAAAAATCTTTTACCGAAATCTTGGAATCTTTAAGCGGCGGTAGCGCAATGGCTAAGGCATCGGACTTGAGATCAAGTTTTTGCGGGTTCGAACCCCACCCAGTGCACTATCGACGTGAACCCACTCCTAACACAAGCATTTAGCTTAGCTGGAGAGGTTAACAAGAATACTAGTAATGTGTGACCCACGTTGCTAGTATTCTTTTAAAAAAAATCTTGGTCTTCAAGAAAAGTAAATTGTGAATGACGTCCATCACAAGTGAAACACCGTGATGACTATTGGATAGCTAAACTAGTTGTCATGATATTGACGATTGCGCTCATCGATATCTATGTAGGCATTGTAAATATTAATCTATACTTAATATTATAAATACGAACGTACGTCTATCTATCTCTCTATTTGTTACAGTTTCACGCCAATGAACCAATTTTAATGAATTTTGGTATAGAGATAGATGATACCTTTGAGAAGGACATGGCCTTTTTGGTAGCAATAATAAAACTTGAAGGGAGTGAAGTAGAAGATGAAAGTGTGCATGGGAACCTAATAATTTCTTGAGTAATATGGTAAGACATGAAGAATGTTTCTGCGTTTTTGACCAACCAAGGAGAAATTAAGTTAAATTTATTAAATTGAAATTGACCAATTAGAAGTATAGAGAGGGAGAAATACTACTCGAAGTATCTACTAATTCTACGCTCGTATACAAAATAGAATTATAATTGTATTCTATTCTATTCAGTTTTCTAAACGTCACAGATTCGAATCGAGTCAAGGAAACTATTTAATTCACATAAACGTAAGTATATATATACCTGAAATCCAATTATTTTACGGAGCCTTATTGCCTTAGTCCCTTCAAAGTCAATGTGATACACTTCGCCAACCAAACAAGACTTGGCATTCATTAAATTTAATTACGTTTGTACGTCTGTCTACAAGACATGCTAATGATTGTAGAGTAGAAATTACTTATCCAGTCTATCGTAAACGAGTACATAAGGAACTTTCTTACTCTTTGTTTCACATCAAGTGTTTTCATAATAAAGCTTTTCACTAACGGGTCTTGTAAAAGTTTGAAGCTTAAGAGTTTTTCTATTCTGACGGAAGACTTCACTATGTTCTGCAGCGTAAAGTAGTTTGTCTATCGATAGTTCAAAGGTTTACTCCAGTTCAAGTAGAAATTGATTGCGTCCTACATCATTAGCGCAAATTTAGAAGAAAACATTTGATATACTCGAAAATGAGCTATTTAAAATGGAGTTGTTATGTATTTTGATATTCTACAAGGTCAACTATTACAATACATTTAATAATCTTATTTTGTATTTTATTCTTTATTCTTTTAGAACATAGGAGAAACATTGTACCCAAAATTATACTTTGTAATGAATTTGGTTAAAAATATAATTTTAACAAGCACCTAATATAAGTACCTAGACTATGGTGAAATGTTAAATTATAAAATTATAGTGAACGTAGGCTGGCTTAGTAAAGTGCGTAGTTCCAAATATATACCTACGCTGAACGTCTGCTACACAGCGGTTTACTTCATGCGCTGATATAATTTCCGACCTTAATATGAATACATATTTTGTCTCAGTAAAAATTCATATACAAACCATATCTAAGGAACTCATTTTAGTAACGAATCATTACTCTTTTTATCTATTATCGATTTCCTTTATTGAAAGGTTCCTGTAAGAGATCGCTTTGGGTATCTATTTTTATCAATATATATGTTGTAGGTGTTCAATAAAGGTTATTGTATTCTATTCTATCGCATCTACATTGTAACCCTAAACTCCCCATGATGACTGATGAATAACCTTCTTGAATTTGTTGTGCAATGTTTTGTTTGTGTCCTGTAGACAATCTTTTAATAATAGTCTTTCATCTATCTGAAGTGATTGTTTAAATTATTTTTTTCTGTATATCTTCAGATAGCACTGAATAGAAAGAAGAAGAAATATAAATGTTTTATAGTACATACTGCGTAAGGTACTGTAAAAACCTTTTCACTACGATTTTTTTTAACAACGCCTTTATCGGTGCATATATTAATAAATCTATCTATTATCACGGCCATTCTTTTAGATTGTTTTGAACGCTACCTGTAAACATAAATCTAAACCCGCAGAATTTTGGGTTTTTAATCCTTATATACAATTTTACTTTTAATTCCCTTTTTACGTGTAAATATTTTAGCTATGCATATATTTAGAGTACTATTATCTATCCAGCCAGGGAGTTCAAAATACAATAAAAACAATTTATTGATTTATTTGTAACTAAGTACAAGATTTTTTTTTTCAAAACTGTTATAACTTTAAAAAAAAATAAACTGTAAGGACATTGAAGGTAAATTGAAACCCAAGATATCTATAATATAACAGCTTCAAGGATCGGCTGATGCAGACATAAATCTAAAATGCACGAATGAACACAGCCGGAGGAATCCAGTTTGTGTCTGATATATGGCCTCTAGTTAAGAGAAAGTTCGCGTAACATGTGTCATTTTTATGGTCACGACCGCCTGGATTTGTGATAGGGAAAGAATGAGTAATGGAAAACAAGTGGTCGTAGTAGTGCAAATCGTTTAATACTCTGATACGCTCTCCTGAAAATGTATAAATATACGTTTAATATATTATGAAATAAATTGTTAGAGTGCTCTGACTTCCGTTCGACTACAGGTATGCGATCCTGACGTACTAGAGTTGTTACTTCCACTCCCTATCCCATTATCCAATATCCATTTTCTTCCTAACTACCTTTACCTGTCAATATACTCCCAATTTTTCAATTTTAGGTAGATTTCGAAGAAAAATCTACTATTGGTTTTGTACCAGATGTCGATTTTTCGAAAAAAATCTTCACAGGAGGTCTAGTTATGATCCCTACATCCGAAAACAACCGCCAGTTAAAAAGTTTATATAGATATTATGTATGTACCTTAATTTTACCGGCACGAAGCTTTTAGAGGTCGCAATTTTGCACCGATTGCTTTCAAACTTGGACGACAAATCAACAGGGGAAAAATGAAGGTTAAGTTTGTGAATAGGGGATATTCCCTCCAAGGGGGAGACTGGGGGGCAGATTTTCAAAAATTAAAAAAACACGTAATCTACCTCTGCGGGCCTACTGCGGGCCCGGTTTTTTAATTTCCAAATTGCCCGGTTGACGGTACTAGGCTTGCCCGATATTGAGTAGGAACAAATTATTGGGCAAAATGTATGTGTTTAATACACTGCTGCCTAGTCTTTCCGAGATGTATGCGTGAGTAAGTGTTTGAAATTAATTGCAAACGAATGTAATACCAAAAGCCACACATCAAACAACTTTATTTAAATTTCGAGGATTCACTGAAACACCCAGCGGCATGATATTTGATTTGCACCACGTACGTCTCACAATGCGTACCGACCATAAATCCCAGTTAATACACGAACATGTGGCATGTTAAGCCTCTTTGCTTTCCTGGAAATTGGTAATTGTGATGGCTTGTGTCTCATATTTTATAACTACAAAATCAAATGAAGTATTCAGCTTTTAAGCCGGCATAATGGAAACGGTAAGTGTGATTTGTGATTATTAGCTCTGATGCATTGAAATGCTTGAAAGTTGAGTAACCGAAATATACATAGAATTTCATTTTCATATGATTTTTACTATTTCATTCTTCCATAATGCGTGTGTGAAGGATAATTTAAATATTGCCGCTGCGTCGAAGTTAACTAAAAACTTCAATCAATACAACAATGGTGTAAATACATTATTGTTTATAAGGTAAGATTAGTTTATTGCATGGTCAATTGACCTGATCATGCCTGTTCTTAGCCTTAGTGGTATTTGAAGACTATCAGACTTGCGATCAAGTGGTTGCGGCACCTCACCCAATGTACTAACGACGTGAACCTACTCCTTTTCTTTTTTGTGTGTGTGGAAACCCGCTCGGGCCGTCACCGAACCATGGCTTTCGGTGTGGTGGTATGTCGGAATCGAACCGACTAAAACCACACGCTGTGTGGTACTGCTCCTAAAATAGGAGGGATCCGGGCACAGCTTTTATTAAAACATTCGGACCCCTCCTAGCGCTTGGCTGCAAAAGCGCGGGCAACTCCGGGAAAAAACCTAGGCAACGTCTAGGCATACACTGACGTCGCATCCTCGCGAAAGGCTACTAAAGCCGGTGGAAGGGAAAACACGTCCCGTTCACCCGCGGCCATGTGAACCTGCTTCCTAACACAAGCATTTAGCTTAGCTGGAGGGTTAACAAGAATACTATTCATGTGGGACCCACGTTATATATATATATATATATTAATTACGCATTATATAGAACTTACTTATTAAATATCAAAGTAGACAAAACATTATAGGTATCTCACGAGTCATGATTTCACTTGATGATAATAAAGTATTTATAGTAGCAATTTCTTCAACCTGTAGAAAAATTACCTGACAGTATTTCCTCCCTCGGCCGCTCCCAGTTCGTTTGACTGCCTAAATGACGCACGTAAATCTTACGACAAACAAATGTGTGGTGAGCATTTACATGTATATTGCGCGCTGGGTGACTCCTGGAATTGTTTCATATGGATAAGTGTAATTAATCAGCTGAGAGAGGAAGCTGTGATTGGCGAAGAAATACTCTTACTATTTTACCCATAGCTTTCTGTTGTACTTGTGATAGTATAGGATATATTCGTTAGCTTTATTTATTTATAATATACTTTTAGAAATTATTTTTGGTAAATAATAGTAAAAATAAGAGTATAACATTTTTTTTTATTGTGAAATGGCATAGGTGTTTGTCTTCCAACTCACGTGATAGAAAGTGACGATGAAGACGAAGATGATACACGCCTATCCAAGAGTAACCTATTCACTCTACACTTATTGCTATATTACAATATTTTTTGCCATTATTACACACCGCTATCTAGATCCAACCTAAGCATAGTTCAAAAATGTATCTCACTGCGTACACTGTAAGTTTTAAAATACACTAAGAGCATTTTTTAATCCATATATTATATTTTTAAATATCAGAAATGAGGAGAAACGCAGACGAACGAAGGTCACCGATATAGCCGAACGAGTCAGGAAATTGAAGTGGCAATGGGCGGGGCACATAGCACGTAGAACAGATGGTCGATTGGCCCAAAAGGTTCTGGAATGGAGACCACGGACCGGAAGGCGCAGCGTAGGACGTCCACTATCGCGGTGGACAGACGACCTAGTAAGGATTGCTGGACGTCGGTGGATGCAGGCCGCTTCCAACCAGTCTTCTTGGAGGTCATTAAGGAAGGCCTATGACCAACAGTGGACGTCCTATGGCTGAAATGATGATGATGATGATATAAACACCAAGCTACAAATTCGCACTAAGCGGCAATCGAACTCGCAACCCCCGACATTGCAGTCAAATTCCTTAAGGCCGCACTGGTCAGGCGTGTAAATAGCCCGACCAGGGTGTGATTGCTCAACGGTTAGCGTACGAGGTGTAGGGAAGTAAACCACTTCTATCGATCAACACAACCATGCCAGCACTAACCTGCAACACCGACCAAGTCCCGATCCTCCAGAAGGCAGCGAGCAGCGGCGAGGTTTCTACGGTCTCTTGCAACGTCCAGGTATTGACCGGCCGGTCACGATCGAAGACTAGAGCACTCCACATACACCTTGTAAAGGTTATAAGCGAGTCCAAACACTACACGGCTATAGGACTAATGGAAAATCAGCTTCTTTTCACGAGAAATATAACTGAAGTCCGTGGCGGAACAAAATTTTTATATTAAAGGCGTCTTCTTAGCGAAAAGCGATGAGAGCAGGGTATGTCCGTTTTTTCCAGCACCAATCAGGCGCAGCGCGCTCACACTATTTGAAGACTGCTAACGCCATCTCTTGAGATCGTCGAGTACATTGGCAATATTACAGCAGTACCAGCACTAATTGCATTCGACAAACAGAATGTGGTTTACTATAAAGACTATGAAATTTATAATATAACGAAATATATTATGGTGCGATTATGTATGCATTTTATAAATATATTGGCGCTCCACCATGCACCCCGCCTTGGAACATCACAAGATGTTTCAAAACACGCGAATTTTCTAACTGACCGAGAGTAACACATGCATTATGCGATTAAATAATAAATATGATAAATATAGCGGCCTAAACTAAAAAATAAGGTTTAAACTAAGTTGAATTTATTGTGTAGGAATAGGATATAATTTAGTTACAGCGCGTTTGTAAATTCCAGTTTGCGTTTTAACTATCGCCACGCGTACAACGTTATCAGAGCCTCTGAACACGTCCGTAATTACTCCTAACGGCCAATGCAACGGTGGAGAATTCTCCTGCTCAAGAAGAACAACAGTTCCGATTTCTACCGGTTTGTCGGGAGTAGCCCATTTTTGCCTAACTTGCAACGTGTGCAAATACTCTAAGTGCCATTTCTTCCAAAAGGATTGGACCATACTATCTAACAACTTTTTACGTTCTAACAGACTCAATCGTTGATCTGACAAATCAGCAGCGGGTAAATATTGCAACGGAGTAGACATCAAAAAATGCGCGGGAGTTAACAGCTCAGGATAAGGGTCTGACGATAATACGCTCAATGGACGAGAGTCAAGAATACACTCTATCTGAGTAAGAACAGTTTGCAGTTCTTCGTATGTAAGTAACTGACTTCCTATTACTCTATATAAATGCGTTTTCATGCTCTTTATATTCCCTTCCCACATCCCACCAAAATTTGGTGATCTTGGGGGAATCATCTTCCACTCTATGCGTCGAGAGAGCAACTCATTCGACAGCGCGTTTTTGAAGCTAGAGTTCAATAAAAAACTATACAGCTCATCTAAATGTGCCTTCGCACCGATGAAAGTAGATCCATTATCGGAATAGAGACATGAAACTGGTCCTCGACGGGAAATAAAGCGTTTAAAAGCGGCTAGAAAGTTTTCAGTAGTTAAATCACTGGTCACTTCAATATGTAGACTACGTGTGACCATGCAAACAAAAAGAACGATGTACGCCTTTTGCGCATGTTGACCTCTGCGGCGAGAAAGGATTGTCCTTATCGGACCAGCGTAATCTACACCAGTGTGACAAAATGCCTTGGCCTCTGAAACACGGTAATCAGGAAGATCAGCCATTATAGGCGTTGGATGCGTTGGGTTGCATTTAAAGCAAGTGTTGCACTTTCGCAACTTGGACCTGATAACAGTCCTGGCATCCAAGATCCAGTAGCGTTGTCGTATAATAGACATAAGAAGTCCAGGTCCGGTGTGACAATTAACAACATGAAAATGCTGTATTATTAAGTCAACGACATGATCGCGTTTAGGGAGAAGAACCGGATGTTTAGCTTCGAAAGGAAGCATTGATCCAGAAAGTCTTCCTCCAATGCGTAAAATCCCTTGTTTGTCTAAGAAGACGAAGAGGCTTTGCAGCTTTTTTGAAGGTAATTTATCAGCCTTGATCAATTTGATATCTTCACAGAAGTGCACAGACTGAACGGCGAGAATTAACGCATTCTCAGCACTTGTCAACCCTGCTATAGAACGAGGTTCGACCTTAACTTTAGGTCTTGCGAATTTTAATACATATGCGGTGATACGTAGCAACTTTTCCCAAGAAGAAACACGTTGTGCTAACGTACACAGCAACGGCGGCTCTGTGTGAGTAATGGCAGCCAACACATTTGCCTTGAGTTCAGGCAAGACAGAGCAATTATTAAGCGAGAATGGCTTAATCGGCCACTTCTCAGATGAGCTTTCCACCACAAATCGTGGGTCAAAAGTTGCGATGGAAGCATACCACGCGAAAGACAATCACTTGGATTACTATCTCCGGCAATATGATAAAAATGTTTAGAGTCCAAGTTTTCTTGGCACTGAGCGACGCGATTACCGACGAAAACTGACCAACGATGTGGTGAAGAATGAACCCATGATAAAGCAATAGTGGAATCAGAAAATGCGTATATCCCGGCAATGGTCATACGTGTTGCATATGTGTCTCGCACAGTTTTTATTAATTTTGACATAAGTAAAATAGCGCATAATTCTAAGCGAGCGAGCGTAGTGATTTTTGTTGGCGAAACCTTTGATTTAGCGCAAAGAATGCGAGTTTGAATGCCAGACGGGTAGGTACAATGGGCATAAATGACACATCCCAGACCATTCATGCTAGCATCACAAAAAGCAACAAGACGTAATTCACAACCAACTTCGACGCCTACATGACGTGGAATCCTTAAAGTGTCAAGCATTTGAAGTTCTTGCGCAAGAGCGAAAAAACGGGTGCGTATGTGCTCCGGTGCAGGATCGTCCCAATCACACTTGCTGAGCCACAGTTCCTTAATTAACAACTTGGCATAGAGAATCACAGGCGCGACCAATCCGAGCACGTCAAATAGTCGTGCAACCATCGAGAGTATGTTTCTCTTGGTGCACCTTTCATTAATTGCGGCGCATGTGAAATGAAAATTATCTTCACATGGTTCCCATGAGAGACCTAAGACCTTAGAGACATTATTGTCAACATCAAAATCAAGCGACTTGCGGTGCGTGTCGGGAAGCGAGTCAAGTAGCACTGGTGAATTGCTAGACCACTTCACTAAGTCAAAGTCACCCGATTTGAAAAACTTAATCAAGTTGTGAGCTAATTGCGTGGCAGTATCCTCATTTGCAATAGAAAGAACCAAATCGTCCATATACAGACAGGTCTCTGCCACTTTCGCGGCATCAGGATAGAGCGGACTCATGTCAGTAGCCAGCTGTCGCACAGTGCGCATAGCTATGTAAGGGCTTGACTTGAGACCGAAAGGTTGCCTATTAAAGGCATAAGTTCGAATTTTTTCCGATTCGTTGAATCTAAATAAAATGCGTAGGTATTTATGTTGGTCTACTGGTACACCAATCCGTAAATAATATTGTTTTATATCAGCGTTCATTGCAATAGGAAATAATCTAAAACCTAACAATAATAAAAACAGATCGGCCTGTAAATTGGGTCCAATATGTAATATATCGTTAAGCGAAAGTCCTGTATGCGTTTTAGCACTCGCGTCCAATACGATGCACGGCATCGGTTTATCAGGTCGGACTACTGCGTGATGCGGTATATAATAACCATCAGAGGACAGCTCAGATTCTTTAACAGGACTGAGGTAATTGTTATCAATATAATCCTGAATAACCTTGTTATAATTTTCGCGCACTATCGGTGCCTGACGGAGCTTACGCTCGAGTGAAACGAAACGGCGATAAGCGGTAGCGTGCGAATTACCTAATTCCGAAGGGTCCCTACAGAACGGTAATGAAACTGTATAACGACCTACGTCGTCACGGGTCACGGTAGCCGTGAAAATATTTTCGCAATCTGTCTCCTCTGGTGACAACAAGCGTTTCATGGGTACTTCTTCAAGTTCCCAGAACTTTTGCACTATATCATTAAGCGCTAACGCAGAAAAAGACGCGGCAGTAGGTAAAATATGTTTACGCGGGTAATCTCCCATAAGTACGTAACCAAATGTTGTAGATAAAGCACACGGTGCGCGCGGCCCACACTCGACCATATTTCCTAAGTATATAAATGGGAATAGCTGGGCACCTAACAATAAATCAATCTTGCCCGGAATATTCCAGCTTAAGTCAGCGAGCGGAAGGTTACGAAAATCTAGGTCGCGATCACAATCGATAAATTTCGAAGGCAATTGATCCGTAATGCATTCTACAACAAGCGCATGTATAGTGTATTTCTGATCCGGATAAATACGGGATTCAATATCTAAATGAACATAACCGATTATCGGACTTGAAGCGGAACCAACACCTTTAACATAGGAATTATTCAACGGTATTATCGGTAAATTTAATAAACTAGAACAAGCAGATGTTATTAGATTATTCTGCGAGCCATTATCTATCAAACACCTAACTACAGATTTGATACCAGCGCTACCCTTAGAGCGCGCGTATACCTGAGCGGTTGACAAAAGTATATCACCCTTATGACAAGAAGTGTAAGACTGTGTATGTGTAACTGGTTCTGTAGCAAGCGGGGGCGCTCGAATGCATGACGAAGTCGTGTGAGCGCGATGAGAAGGCGCGGGCGAAGTAACGGTCGCTCGATGAGCGGGCGGCGGCGAGTACGCGACGGCGGTATTTACCATAGCCGCATGCGATTGCGAATTATTACTATCAAAATGCAATAACCTATGGTGTCTTTTATTACAGAAACAGACTGACGTACTCTTACAATCCGGAAGTTTATGTAAAGTGCTTAAACAATTAACGCAACCGTACTTCGATTTAATAAACTCATATCTAGCCCTTGCGTCTCGCATATTTTTAAACTGAGCGCAAACATATAAATGTCGATGGTTACCACTACACAAACAACAATTCGCGGTAACTGCTGCGTAAGATTTGGAGGTGTGATGAACGCGCCGGTCGCGTGAGGGCGACGTAACAACAGCAGCGGGTTTCATATTAGACGAATTTCGCGGGTTTGAGCGCTCCAAAATCTTAGCCTGATCTTGTATAAAAGCGATAAGCTGTTGTGTCGTAGGCACTTCCACATCCCGAATCGAAAGTTCAAAGGCTTGGATGGTTTGAGGATCCATCCTTCTCAAAGCGCATTGAAGAAAAATAAAATCAGTTAGATCTGTTATGCCTAATTCTTTTAGAGCTGATATCGAAGCGGAGTCTTTACTAACAAAGGTATCAAGAGCGTTCGCATTGTGCGAGCAAGTTTTTAAGTCCAGTATATTATTGAGATAATATGTACCTAATGAGCGTTTGTCGTGGTATTTCTTAACCAAACTATCCCACAGTATTTTATATGTTTCACCTGACGGAATAATACCGGAAGTGAATTTTAGTGCGTCGTGGGTGAGTTTAGAAATTAGATACTGTACACGTTGCGAATCAGAAAGCTGTTGATTCAAATGAATATTAGCTTTAAAAGACTGATAAAAGGTATTCCAGTTTTCAGGGCGTCCGTCAAAACTCGGAATTACTAAAGGTTCTAATTTCACTACGGACTTGATCGAGCTACTGGTCTCGAGTGAACGCACCTTAGAAGTGGTTAATATTTTATTTCTAACGCGTTTAACTCTCGAGTATAAATCATCAAATGAATCGAGGCAAGAATACTCGGGATTGACCGTAATCTTTGATAACAAATTTATATTATTTATTTTATCAACAATGGACTCAAATTTATCGCGTAAATCATCTATTATCTCCGTTTCAGCCAGAAAATTCTCGTTAGCTCGCGTTGATGAATCGAAAGAAATTATACCTTTCGACGATGTGTACATACGATTAATACGTTGAAATAATAATTCTTTCTTTTGATTCAACATAACCAACATGACTTCGCGACTTGATTCGCTTTCCGTCATGTTTATAAAATAATATCACAATACAACTACAAAGTGATAGGTATATCTACCTAGTTAGTGTAAAAACACAAGTTAAATTTAAATCCTAAAATGACTTAGCGTAAAGTACAGTGGTGGAGCGGTTAATAAGTGGGTAGGTATAAATAAGTTCAACTAAATTGAGTATAATGGATATTATTACCAATTAATACGTAATTCACCAAATCTAAAAATTAATTATATTTAAATACGAGTCTACCAATAATTACGTAGTTCTCGTGCGTTTTAAACACAGAATTTACCAATTTTACGTAAATCTGTGAGCGAGGAAAAATGGCGGCAAGAATTCACTAGAATTACGTGAATCTTTTTTATGATATGAATAGAAAAGTAAATTCACCAATATTTACGTGAATCACTGGCCTATCCGTACTCGTAAGGACCAAATTGTATGGTCAGGCGTGTAAATAGCCCGACCAGGGTGTGATTGCTCAACGGTTAGCGCACGAGGTGTAGGGAAGTAAACCACTTCTATCGATCAACACAACCATGCCAGCACTAACCTGCAACACCGACCAAGTCCCGATCCTCCAGAAGGCAGCGAGCAGCGGCGAGGTTTCTACGGTCTCTTGCAACGTCCAGGTATTGACCGGCCGGTCACGATCGAAGACTAGAGCACTCCACATACACCTTGTAAAGGTTATAAGCGAGTCCAAACACTACACGGCTATAGGACTAATGGAAAATCAGCTTCTTTTCACGAGAAATATAACTGAAGTCCGTGGCGGAACAAAATTTTTATATTAAAGGCGTCTTCTTAGCGAAAAGCGATGAGAGCAGGGTATGTCCGTTTTTTTCAGCACCAATCAGGCGCAGCGCGCTCACACTATTTGAAGACTGCTAACGCCATCTCTTGAGATCGTCGAGTACATTGGCAATATTACAGCAGTACCAGCACTAATTGCATTCGACAAACAGAATGTGGTTTACTATAAAGACTATGAAATTTATAATATAACGAAATATATTATGGTGCGATTATGTATGCATTTTATAAATATATAGGCGCTCCACCACGCACCACACACCGTTATAGGAATTTGAAAGGAAAGATTGCAGAAGACACATTCATCAGACAGGTTAATATCTGTGGATTTATTTTCTTATTTACATAACCGTTCAAAGAGTAACACTCAAATGTTAAAGACGAAAGTTGAATAGTGTGTATCTTTAACAATTTTTGATCTTTCATATGTACATTTAAAAATAACACTACATTTTTGAATTCATTGTTATTGAAATTTAAACAAATGTATGTATAACATTGAACAAAAAAATTTGCATACGTATACAAGAGTCAACAAATATATGTATATGTGTAATTCATTTCAGCGATGTTGAATAAAATAACCAAATTAAACATCAGCGATAAGGATGCAGGTGTTTGCACGTTCCTGTGCTCGTAACATATTGGGTTCCGCGATCACAATTATACATAAATAAACACTTGATCAGCATTTGCATGTACATTGCGTGCTTGGAGTTCCTGGTCCTGGATAAGTGGTTGACAACAGGAAGCAAACTAAGCATAGCTTCTACTATTGGCACCCTAGAACAGGAAAAAAAATACTTTGATTTTTTAAAATAGCTAATTATATATGTTTTATACACGTTATACATAGAAATGCCCAAACCAGTACAAATAGATAAATAATCACGAAATTCAACTGTTAAAATTTATAAGCTTTATCAGCGCAAGGTAAAATTCCTATATAATATATCTCTACAGCAAATGCAACACCTTCAAATAAAAAAAAAAAAATAACAAACCTTGTTTTGGTTGTTACTTCGTGTTCGGATTAAGATAATAGTGGTGGAGCGCCAATATATTTATAAAATGCATACATAATCGCACCATAATATATTTCGTTATATTATTAATTTCATAGTCTTTATGTAAACCACATTCTGTTTGTCGAATGCAATTAGTGCTGGTACTGCTGTAATATTGCCAATGTACTCTACGATCTCAAGAGATGGCGTTAGCAGTCTTCAAATAATGTAAACGCGCTGCACCTGATTGGTGCAAGAAAAAACGGACATACCCTGCTCTCATCGCTTTTCGCTAAGAAGACGCTTTAATATAAAAATTTTGTTCCGCCACGGACATCAGTTATATTTCTCGTGAAAAGAAGCTGATTTTCCGTTAGTCCTATAGCCGTGTAGTGTTTGGACTCGCTTGTAACCTTTACAAGGTGTATGTGGAGTGCTCTAGTCTTCGATCGTGACCGGCCGGTCAATACCTTTCAAGAGACCGTAGAAACCTCGCCGCTGCTCGCTGCCTTCTGGAGGATCGGGACTTGGTCGGTGTTGCAGGTTAGTGCTGGCATGATTGTTTTGATCGATAGAAGTGGTTTACTTCCCTACACCTCGTACGCTAACTGTTGAGCAATCACACCCTGGTCGGGCTATTTACACGCCTGACCAAATAGAAGAAAACTATCTGAGATATCTGCAAAGTTTTGAAATGCAGTACCTATATGTCTTCTGTCTTAATGCGAAGCTCTTTCGCCGCAAGATTCAGCCCCATAGTTCGATTAATGTATATTACAGAATTTTCTTCACTTGTGTCGGCTACTTAACTATTTTTATTTCATTCTTTTTTTGTTGAACGAAATATCATTAATAGAATATCATACCCTATTGAGTGTACAGTATACACTTACTCACAATCATACCTGAACCTAGTCGGACTTCCACGAAGTACACTCGTGTTTATATTGTGTTTATTATTACAACTCTGCTCTGAAAACTTGAAGCGTGATGTTATAAAGCCTTCTTCAATGAGTACTAGTACTGATAGTTCTAGAGTCAAACAAACAGTCAAACAAAAAACTCTGCAGCTATATTATATTAGTATATCTTAATAGCCTAACCTTACATAAGGTTACGTCTGAAATATTGCAACGGTGCACTGAACGACTGATTTAGATAAACAACAACAAAACATCATTGTCTTGATCTCCAAGAAACTCGATAATATTGCCCCTCTTGAAAAGGTTCACGATGTTAAGAACAAAACACTTATGTTTGTATAGAAGGATTTTTGTAAAACAGTTTTAAAGTATTTGATCCTTTCAAATTAAAATACGTCAGGAAGCGATTCCCGTAGGGCTAAGAACTATTTGACCAAAATTAAATTCAAATTGTAGAGAAATGACATCCTTCAGAAAGTAACGGTGTTATTTTTTTTTTAAACTGCTTGAAAGGTTTTTGTTGTATGCACCAAAAATAATCTCAATGAAAAATAGAAAAAACGGACAAGTTCAAGTCTGACTCGCACACCGAGGGTTTTGTATTTGATGTTAATTTCTGCTTCATACCTAGTCTTGACAGACCGACATACGGACAGACGGACGACGAAGTGATCCTATAAGGATGCCGTTTTTTCTTTTGAGGTACGGGCCATAAAAACATACCACGCTATGGAGCCAAAAAAAAATAGTTGTGACATTAGTTTAAAATGTTATGGAATACTTATTAAGGATTGACAAAGTATAATAATGATCTGATGTGAAAGTTTATAATAAACCCCCGCTAGTTTCTTTAAATAATTATTTATGATCTCAAGAGGACCCTGGAGATGGAGGACTAGAGGAGCATTTTCTCATAAGCACCAGTAGTTGATTTTCATTAGTAGCACATGCAAAACTGTTTTCAAAACTGCATAGACACTTGCTTGCCTCTGCGGCTTAAAATGTTTGTCTATTGTATCTTAGTGAACAATTTATATCTACATTTGTTCTGTTCCTGTTTTTTTTTTCAATCCAAGAACATCGGTGATGAATTTTAAAATTTGTACTACAGCTCTTTCTTCTTTATTTATTGTAACAACATCAGTGAGTACTGTACATTTTAATTCCACCACAGATGATAGAAGAATAAATATATTTCACCAAGATTTAAAGACAAGAACTGTAAGCGGAATATTTTTTTTTTTTAACTGCTGAAGACAAGGTGGTCGCCTGTTGACTGTAACGAGAATTTTAGAAATCTCTTGAATCTTGTCATAATTCTGTAAAATTGTACAAGAATAAAAATTTGATTACAAGAAATACACCAAGGACAAAATATACTGATATGTATAAAGGCAATATTGAAAAGCAATTTCTTACAGACGATCTTTGGATTTATATTTTTTTTTTAAATAACAGTAAAGATTATGGTTAAATTCCAATTAAAAATTTAATTTAATGAGTTTCTTCAGAATATTCTACATCCAAACTTACAAAGTTTTTAGTATAAAAATATTATTTCAATTACAATCTTACAAAGTAAATTAACTTACTAATGTCTTTATTACATAGTGTACACACTATGTCAACAATAGGACCCACTAACCCTTCAATCCTCTATTATTATGAGTAAACAAACACCCATTCAAACATTCACGTACTCGTATGTTACCTTCCGCTAAATAGAACAGAATTACGATGTTAACCCTCCAATAACTCAGAGTTACACGAATCGTTAGGCAGTGGTCCATTAGGCCCCAAGTTTTTGTAACAAAAATAACGTCACGAATGTCTTTGTGTTTTATTTGAACTTTTATTTGGTAAAACCAAAAAGAAATTCGAAAGACCATTTACGGTGATTGCTTCTGAATTTCGCAATTTCGGCTAAAGTTTCGGGCTTCATAATGAAATCATATGAAAATTCCCTGTGCTCTGGCCACGCAATGACTATTCCCTTACTTGCTTGCACCTAATGTTACCAGGGCCTACAATGCTTTCGGTAACATTAGCCCTAGCTAACTCTACATAATGCATTTCGTTATTTATTAGATGATTGTTATCAATAGTTGTAAATCTGGATCTGTTACGCACTTTAGAAACATCGTAGAGATTCACGATAGGGTACAAAAAACGAGTATTTTAATTTTAGTTGTAATATTGGAATATTAAAAGATATTCGGGCGAGGCGGGAATGACCTCTATTTTAGACTAATTTGTTTTCTTGCCTTCTGACTATGAAAAGGGTTAGTTTGATGTGACAGAAACGGGAAATCCATTAATTTTTCGTTAATAAATTAAATAGTCATTAGACCTACCAAACTCGCCGGTTTCGACTGAGGTTATGAAACCCCTACTTATTATTCTTTTGTTTTTTGGTGGTGAGGTAAAATATCCTCACTGATGTCCTCCGTCTTAGGAAGGCGAAGGGGTCTGTCGGACTCTTACCAACTAAAAACCACCCCGGCTTTCCGCTATTTAGCTATGATCGGGAAAGCAACAATTGCCATTGCATTCGATAGGCATGGTCTCACTCTAGACAGGACAGACCCTCTGCCTCTCAGGACCCTACCTATCTAACTTAATTTTAACTTACCTCTACCCATGTGAGCTAAGAATAATTCCTTAATCCAATGAAAATATGTGTCTTAAGTCTCGATTTGGTTTATAATCTACATTTTTTGGTGAACGTTCTTCATTTGGTCGAACATTGTGTTACATACATGTCTTTTTAGTCACAAAAATCTTTTCTCTTGTCATATTTACGGCCCAAATTTTATGAGAAGGCCTATTCTTTTTGTCCTGACTATTTTGCGGAGTGGTTCAAGTTACATACGTAATGATCAAAGCTCATTGATAATATTGCTGCCTTTATTTTGAGTACTTCTGATAAGCTATAATATGTAGTAGACCAGAAATGGTCGAGGTGGCACTAAGCACTTAAAACAATAATAATAATAAAATTTAAATCACTACATAGTATAAAACAAAGTCTTCTGCTGTCTGTCTGTCTATGTGTTCGCTATAAACTGAAAAACTACTGGAAGAATTTTCATGCCGTTTTCGCTGATATACACAGTGATTCATGAGGAAGGTTTAGGTGTATAATTTGTTAAGATTTTGTGTAAATTGCTTGAAATATGTTGATGATTGTTGAAGATGTCTCTACTACCCGTGCGAAGCCGGGGCGGGTTGTTATAGTTATAGATACAATACTCTGTGCCTTGAGATGAGGTTTTGAGTTCAACGCAATCCCTTTTTCATCATCATTGAAATTAACCCGTCTGTTTGATCGTTAATACTATTATATAATTACCACATCTATTAAGATTGTTTTTTTTAAGTAACATGGTATCAAAAGAACTTCAAGAGCTTAAAAATACAAAACCTGTGCAGTAACACGGATCTTTAGGTTGAACATGTGTTCACATGTTCAACCTAAAGTAGGGCGAAGGCATAATATGCAGATTCTGTCCCACTGATGCACAATCGAAATATTATTCTAGGATTGCATATCATGAACCGCAGGAAATACAAACAATCACTGCTCATAACATCTGGAGGTTTCTCGAAGCCATTAGTCCGAGCAGTAAAACAAAAGTGCACCACAAAATAGAAATGAAAAAGGAAATATGCGCTCAAACAGTAATAATAACATAGGCTTCCTAATTTTAGTATTAGTAGTATATTATATTTAGTAACACTCTTGTTAATCCCTCCAGCTCAGCTAAATGGTTACAACCATTTAGCTGAGCTGGAGGCTTAGAAGTGCATTCAGGTCGATAGTGTCGTTATTATAGTTTTCATCCCGCAGCTACTTGATCACACGTCCAACGCCTTACGCTACCGCTTGTATATCAAGTAATATAACATGACGTGATTTATTACTTGAGCTTTTCACTTGGACCATCATATTACGTCACGTAAGTCATAAGGAGCGGGGGTCTCGCATAAAATGTGCATTAGTCTGAACAAATAAACGCTTTTATCCCCACTTTCCGAGGATTTGTGGTCTCTACGATGTGCTTGCAATAAACTGTATTGTGAGGATTGCAATACCATTCGCTAAGCAATTGGATTTGTTAGATCTTTTCAAGAAATCTGCGATGATTTGATTAGCTTGAATGAAGAAAAAACTATGAAGAAATGATTGAAGAAACTTGACGAAATATTAGGTTGCATTTATATTTATGTTCAGCAATTTCTCGATTATAGACTAATGGGATTTGTATCGTAGGCAATAAAAATGTATTATATAATTATATAAAAAAATATATAAAATATTATAAAAAAAATATTTTATTAAGTTAAAAAATGAAGTTGTTCAATATAATTCCAGAAAATTCTGACAAGTCTAGCAATAAAAAAGATGAACTTACTATATTTACTTACTTTCTACTTACTTATTTTGTAGCTCAAATGTTATAAATTCACTGAAACACTTTAGACAGCAAATAATACATACAAACATTTTGCATCCCATGAGTACAATAAGTTTGGCAGTTCTGTATGTGACAGATATCACCCTCAATATGGTATGCTTCATTTCTGCCTACATATTACAATTTAAATCGAAAGAGAAAACTTTTAACCTAAGACAAATCAAAAGGAATCACATTAATTAAAATCCATCTTTTGGAATACTACGAAAATAAAAAATAAAACTAGGTATATACATAAACTTGTGAAAAACGTATCTTAAACGTAACGTTACTTCTTTGTAATTAAATAGATAATAAAGTATCGAGTGGTAATATAATTTAGCATTTCGAAAAGCCCTAAAATTTTAAAAATACAGTGCAAACACCGCAAAAAGAAAATGCTTTGAGACATCACAACGACACGGCAAGAATGTATCCCATCTCTCTCCAACATCTTGCATTAACACCCGAATCACGTGTCTTCGAGTAATTTTATATCGAACCAATATCCGGTGATGTGGAGGCAGAGTCGTTTATTTTGGATTCCCGTGGTCTTTGTTATTTGTAAGAGATTTATTAGTATGAGGTACGTCTTGTCGTTTCTTTTGATAGCGACGTGGGAAATGATTATAATAGGCTAGTTATCGAACTATTCACAGAAGTATAAAATACAAAAATACTGATTTGGTAACCTATCAATATTACTTTTGTGGACTCACTGCCAGTGGCGTAATTATATCATCTGTGGGCCGTGGCTACTTCATCGGATGTGATTCCCCCCTTAGGGTGCCACCACACACATCGACCGGTGATAAAATTGATTAATTTTCGTTAGGCTATTTTATCTTATCATGGGGAGGTGTTGTTAAAACTATATTACACACACGCTTAGGGTTTACACACTAACAGACACTTACTTAGGGTTTACTAACGATACTCATTTCTAAACACATTACATATGATACACATTACAAATTTAGGCTATTAGTACCGTATTGTAGTAACTTGTTAGTAATAACAATATCACTATTTCCCTCCAATCTGCTTAAATTCTATAAAAATATATTAACTGCTTAAAACTAAAGCTTTGTAACGCTTGCAAAACTATCGTACAAATAAAAAATCTTGTGGTGCGAAATAGATTCAAAATGTCAGCCAAACCTGTTTCACTTGAAATCTGATGATAACCTAACAAAAATAACGTGTTCTTATAAAGATATTTATTGGACTACATGTTGCTTTCTTTTTATAACTTTTTTCGTTAAATTATTTAGTGACACAAAATTAAAAATGTGAAATATAAATATGTTATATTGCAATTTTTAAATGCATGTACTTAATAACCAGTGAACTCAGATTAATAATAACTATCTCTGACATAGAACTCTGATAATTTGCAGTTTCAAGGTGACTAGTTGAACATCAAGGTCATCTATATAGTTCAACGTAACAACCATTCAATTTTGTATTCAAATATTTTCAATTGTTGATTAGTTTTAGTATTTCTGATAAAGCATCTTTCTTAATATTACAGATCGTACGTGCCATTGTATGTGCTCTCTCTCTATATAGAAGAAGTAATATAGATGTAGATTTAATAGTCATTTATACAACATAATTTTACATATTTAGTAATAATGTTTATTGGTTTTTCACTTTGTGAAAAAAAATGTAATGATGTAATTTTACTAAGTATTAAGCTATCGTTCATTGAACCTAATTTCGGTACATCGTTATATAACTCAAATATCAATGACCGTCAGTCAATGACACAGTCACCTTGGAGGGATTACCTATATCGATCAAATATTTTTTACAAAATGTTTGATAAGCGATCAGGTTATTGACATACATTTGATAGCGATAGACATTAATACTTTTAGTGTCATTAGTTCATTACAGAGGAACGATTTATATACCTACGGTTCCGATGACGATTCGTGTAATGTGGGTCTCTCGCAGAGTGTTTTCTATTACTTGTGTGTTTTGCTCCTTTATTTAAGGTTTGAACATGGAAGTTCAGAAGGAAAATTAGAAAATCAACATCTAACCATACATTGTTAACAGTCCAAGCTGCTTACTTGGAGAAGATACTATTGTGAACCAAAGATGACAGATACCTATCTGTCATCTTTCATACTTAACTGGTGATAGTAGCTTGTCAAACTATTGGTTCTGAAATTAGTAAGGTGTAGGTGAGTATTAAAGGAGCTTACTGCTAAATATTCAATTAAGCACTCATTATTATTTTTAAATTGCACACTACAAAGTTAACAAAAAGTTTTAAATTATAGAGACAAGTGAAAGCCAAGTCGCGATGACCGAAAAACGAGACGCTTCTAGTGCTTGTTTTGTTCCTTAAAATCTGTAACGTATATTTATCTGTATTATAAAGCAGATATTTAAAGTTGTATCTGTATTTTGTTATATATGACAAAGCAAAGATGGAATACTTCTCATACAAAGCTCATATGCACAGAAACAATCATACCCTAAAAATCTCCAGTACCGTGTCACGGATGTATTGTTTACTTACGTTATTACATTGAGTGACGAGTGAGTTCAAAATAGAGACTAGCTTCCTAAATTCACTATCTAGCGGCACGATCAAAGCTGTCCTTTTATCAATTCTTCGATCTTTATCATGTTTATCCGCTAGATGTAACGGTGAATCTCAATTCACAAATATCAAATCGCAAACTAGTGTAGGAAATCCAACTCAAGATATTCTTTTTATCTTTCGGAATTCAACCTGGCCTGTTGACTGGCCTGTTGGTCTAGTGGTTAGTGATCCTGACTGCTGAGCCAGAGGTCGTGGGTTCAATTCCCACCCAGGACAAATATTTGTGTGATGAGCACGATTATTTGTTCTGTGTCTGGGTGTAATTTATTTATAATATGTATGTATTTAAAAATATATAAGTATGTTTATCAGCAGTCTGGTTACCATAGTACAGGCTCTGCGTAGTTTGGAATCAGACGGTCGTGTGTGAGAGGTCTCCATTTATTAAAAAAAAAAAAACCATTCCACAAATAGTTGTCACGGGTCAATGTGTTCTTTCTGTCCGTGTTGTTTCAATATTTGTAGATTCACGGGATCGTGACACAGGAATAATTCCTAATGCGAGAGTTGTCTTTAATAACATCAAAAAAAGAAAGAAAATAACCATTCCCCGGAGATTCATGTGCGTTTATGTTTACTGCTCCGCTACTATGGGTCGTAGCGTTATATAATATAGCCTATAACAATCCTCAATAAATAGCCCCAGATTTGCGCGTTCACACAAACACATTGTTCAGCTCTATAATTTTAGTATTTAGGGTTGTGGCTAAATCGCTCTATCAGGTGGGCTAAACACATGAGAGAAATTAATGAGAGAGTATCTAAATTTCTCAGTATCCTTAAGTTTGTGGCGGGGACAAGTTGGGGTATACATCCTAAACAATTAAGAAAAATGTATATTTCTCTCCTAAGAAGTCGTTTAGACTAAGGTAGCTTTTTGTACGGTGATAGTAGTGAAACGCATCTGTGCAAATTAGATAAAACTCAAAATCAGGCTATGTGAATTATCGGTGGGTTTATTAAAACGACACCTATCCATGTAATGAGCAGTGAACTAGACATACAGCCATTACACACACGTAGATGCTACTTAGCCGGTAGTTTTTTACTAAAATGAAAACCTTTATTCATTAATAGTAAAATTATTAACTTATTAGATGATTTAGCAAACTGTCTTATTGCATGGCGTAGGAAAAATATACCTGTTTTAATAATAATACACGAACAACTGAAAGAAGTGCAAGTTCATTGTAGCCAAAATTTAGAGATGCTTGGGAATCAGGTGTGGATAGATTATACAGATATTTCCAAAAATCTAAAATATAATATAGATTACATAAACAAGCCTTAACAGCAATATGTGACACCTGTTTTGAGAGACTTCTCCGATGCTCAACAAAATACATTCGCCCGCTATAGAGTTAGGGTAAAAATGTCGATCATGTACATTGAATTAATAGCTATTAGTGAAGCGTTATCTTATATGCATTCTATTGACTACGACAAGTTCGTTATCTTTACTGACTCTAAAAGTGCCCTCCTACATGTAACTCAGTGTACCTCGACAATTCGAGGAACACCAATAGCATACACAATTATTAATCAAATTTTAGAGTTAGAACGAAGTGGTAAAACATGCACTGTTTTACCACTTCAGTTCTTCCCTTCAGTGGATTCCATCTCACATAGGCATGGCTGGGAAGGAAACGGTTGACACACTTGCAAAGCAAGCTTGTTTTGAAGGTATAGCTATTTTAATTTCTCATTACTTTTCAGACTGCCTGTATCTAGAAAAGGATACTGTTTTAAATTTTGGAAAGAATATTTCGATAAGAGATCAACCGAAAAGGGTATCTGGTACAGAGTTATACAACCCGAACCGTTGGCTATCCCTTGGATTGATAACTGTTCTTTGAGTAGACATAAATTAATAACGGCTATGAGGTTACGTTCCGGACACATCCCACCCAGAAAGTTCACCTTTCTAATGGGCTTATCATTTACGCCAAATTTTGAAATCTGTGGTGTGGTAGAGGACGTAGAACATGTTTTGATGGAATGTGTTCGGAAACAACAACTTAGAGAAAGCCTGCTTAGTGATAAGTTGATGGACATTGGAAGACGTAACAGCATCCTGGCATGTCCTTTGACAGATACAGCTAAGGATATTAAAGATTAGTTTACAATAAAAAAAATGGCTATGATTGTGGCTAAGCCCCGTAAATAAAGATTTAAAAAAAAAATAGTATAAATTTACAACCAACAGCTTATTTGAATTAAATTTGTTCACTAATTCACGGCTCTTCACACTACAATTCATTGCTGGTTTTCCACCTGAATCTTATCAGTAAGAAATTTCGGGTAGCAAGTAAAACACGCCACATTTACTGTCTATTTGTTGTAGTGTACAATAAATAAAAAGTAGGGTATTACATTGCATTACAAAAATACTCTTATTTTGTTCAGCAAAGAAATTAGAAGCGGAATCCTTATGGTATAATTTCTGTTTTAATGTCTGTTTGGATAAATGCAAAATTTAAAATTCTTAAAAAAAAAAAAATGTATACTAGTAAGATAAGAATTTATTACGTCACCCCACTGGGGTTTTCGGTGGGGCGGTGTGTCAGAATCGAACCGACTAAAACCACACGGTGTGCCGTACTGCGCCTTAAGTAGGAGAGATCCGGGAACAGCTTTAATTAAGACATCCGGAACACGTGAACTCACTCCTACCACAAGCATTTAACTTACCTGGAGGGGTTAACAAGAATACTAGTAATGTGTGACCCAAAGTGCTAGCATACTTAAGGATGGAGGCCGTTTGTTTGGAGACAAAATTCAAAATAAATTTTTAACAAGTCATCTTTTGGTTTAAAATTTCAAATGACTCTTCAAGTCTTAACCAACAAAAAATCCTAATTGACCCTCCGGTAAATCTGTGTGCACTAAATATGAAAAATATCACTTCGGGATTTAAGTATTATATAATAGTCAACGAAGCCGATATTTTCTTATCAACCATGTATCACATTGATTCAAGTTACGCGGAACTATTTCTCTAACCCGTAGAGCAACTAAGTGATTTAATTTTGTTGATAAAACTCGGTACGGCCTTGTAAACTCGGTCGTTGCCTTCTGTTTTACGTAATTTTTAACAATGTATTATTATCTGCATAACGATAAACACCCTTCTAGATATCGTATGATAAAACCATGGATAAAAAGCACAAAAATACTGTATTTTCACCATTTGGTATTTACCAATCAAACAAAATGTTGCGTATATTTTTGACAATTGTGTTCTGTGTTCAACTCCAAACTGTTTCTGTGGACGCTGCCAGAATATTAGGAGTATTCCCTGTACCGTCAATAAGTCACCAAATTGTATTCAGAGCTTTGATGCTAGAACTATCTAAACATGGACACGAGCTTGTAATTATAACACCAAATCCTGCCCTGCCTAAAGAAAGACCTCCAGACAATATTACTGAAATTGACACCAGTGCTGTATATCAACTTATGGCTCGGTTATATGATGAAGCTCAAGGAAAGAACTTGTTAAAAAAAGGGATTGTGCTGGATATCGATTCGCTGTTAACTGGTCACTCAGACAGGGGCATGACAGAACTGATATCATACCAAATGGATTTACCTGAAGTAAAAGCGCTTCTAGAAGACAAAACACAAAAGTTTGATCTTATATTTGTTGAGGCGATTGCAAATTACCACTTAATAGTGACAAATATATTCAAAGCTCCAGTAATATGGTTTTCTTCCTTTTACGGGTTCCCAGAGCACTATCATTCCATAGGTGCTGTTGCATGGCATCCAACATTTTATCCATACTTTTATAGACAAAAGTATGCAAATCTTACGCTCTTGGAACGAATACAAGAAATTTATTTGGAATGGAAAATATTTCAAATGATCAAAACAATTGAAGAGTATGATGATAATAAATTACGGCAACGCTTTGGACCACAGACACCAGCAATAGAAGATTTAAAGAAGAACATTCAAGTGCTATTTGTGAATTCCCATCCGTTATTTGGGGGTAATAGACCTGCGCCTCCTAGTGTTGTTTATTTGGGCGCTCTTCATTTACAAGAAGTCCAAGACTTACCAAAGGTGAAATTATTTATAACTGTAAAAACAAAATCTACTTTCTGTAACGAATACTCTAAATATTAATTGTTTCCAGGAACTGAAAAGTTATTTAGATAATTCCAGCCGGGGGGTGATATATGTAAGCTTTGGCAGCAATGTTCGACCATCCATGATGGATTTAGACCTTATGGAAGTTTTTTTGAAAACCTTTGAGTTACTGCCATATGATGTGCTATGGAAATTTGATTCTGACACCCTTGAAAATGTACCTAAAAATGTGATGATTCAAAAGTGGTTTCCTCAAAGAGATTTATTGCGTACGTATGTAGTCATATTTAGGATCATAATGACTTGGAAATAATATAATACTACTTCTGTCTCTATCTGTCCCATCTCCTACTAGTTATACTAGGACTACCTCATACGTATTATTAAGGCAAAACTTGGTTGTTACTTCACTTTCAATGGCATACTATGTAAAGGTTTTTTTTGGTAAGTATGAGCCGGAAAGTTAGTGTGATTTAAGCCTTAAAAATATTATTAAAAAAACAACGGGCAACAACATATGATTTTATAGAAATGAAACCTCTTCATGTTGCAAAAATATCTTGAAAATAAGATAAAGTTTTTTTTAGATCATAAAAATATAAAACTATTCATAACACAAGGTGGATTGCAGTCAATAGATGAAGCAATAGATGCAAAAGTCCCTCTTGTTGGTATACCCATGTTGGCTGACCAGTGGTACAATGTGAACAAGTGTGTGGAGCTTGGTATTGCTGAACAGGTAGACGTGCTTACTACGACCATAAGAGATTTAGAAAGGGCAGTTCTTAAAGTGGTCACTAACAATAGGTAAGTTATAAAAAACATATTTTCGTAATTAATCATAATGATGTTATAATTAAGTATAACAAAATTAAAACTCGCGTCAAAACTTTTACAGCACGTAATTTAGTATCTAATACTAAAAAAACAATTTCTCTTGATCCCTCAAATTGCCAATTTTCATCCCTAACTTTAAACTTTATCATCTTTTATACTATAAAATACTAATAAGGAAATATATTCATGATTATCTGTAATGATGTTATAATTGTATTTTGTACTATCAGTTACAGACAGAATATAAATAAACTACATGCTATCATCAATGATCAGCCTCAAACACCATTGGAGCGTGCCGTATGGTGGACAGAACATGTGCTGCGTCACGGCTCTGCATTACATCTTCGCGCACCTTCAGCCAATGCCACATGGATGGAACATTTTATGGCTGATGTCATACTTGTAATATTTACAGTGACTATTCTGGTCTTTATCATAATAGTGATCGGTGCCTCCAAAATCATAATTTTTGTCAGAAGAAATTCAAAACTTAAACTTAAATCAAATTAATTATGTAATTCATATGTATAAACTTTGTCAGTATTAATATACTATGCAACAAAGGTAGTTTTTTTTTTTCAAATATTGAAATTTAAATAAATACATTGAAACAGATTTCCTGAGTTGGAAGAAAGAGCTCACCGTAGCTTTTTACTCCCCCACTCAGAACTTTTTACTTTGTACGGTGAAAGCAAAATGTTACAGATACTTTTTACGATAACTATGAAAAAGATTGATAATTTTCTTTCATTCAAAATAGCCAGAAGTAATCTGATGATTGAATTGAATTTATAATCTCCCTATGTTTCAAAAAGAAAACTCCGCATTGACGAAAAGAATTAAAGGCTAGTTTGGCTTTCTGATAAAATATTTCTTATAGCTAATAAATTTCAATATGTTTAGTAACATTTTTGGAAACCCCGAAATATTTGTTTCTTAGTTCTAGAATTGGACTTTGTTCTAGCAGGTGAAGCTATATAATAACTTTAAGCGATATAATCACTTTGACAGTGGGAGAGCCATGCTTCGGCACGTATTCGCCGGTTCGACTAGCGTGATACCACGGCCTCACAGAAAACCGGCAGTGAAGCAATGTTTGCATTGCTTTTCGCCTTAAAGCCCTGCTGTTTGTGTCTTAGAATTACACAAATTGACTGTGGCCTACTAATCTATTTCACCTGAAGGAGATAAGATTACATCAAAAACTTTGAAGTGAGCAGCGTCGACGTGTAATTTGCGAATGTGCCAAAGAATCTTCAATTTTATTTTGCACATATGTAAGGATATGACATAAGTGCTGGGAGAGTTCGATCTAAGAAGGTGAAAAGGAGCATTGATTTGGAATATAAGACTGAGAATGAAGGTCCGTTATTCCTTGGGCTAGTAATACACTATCCTTTGAACTTTCTAGCTATCACTGTTCCTGCTAACAACTAAAACACAAAATATTACCTAGTACTACTATTATAAATGCAGAAGATTGGATGGATGGATGTTGGTTACTCAATCACGCCAGATCTGGATGAAATTTGGCATAGAGGTAGATTATAGTCTGGAATAGCACATAGGCTACTTTTTATATCGAAAAAGAATGTAATGTAAATGTAAATAGCAAGGGTACGCTACAAAAGATGGTCTATGGTAGATGGTATATAGCTATGGTTAAATCAGGCACTCAAACCCAAATTATGTACAAGTCTTGAATGGCTCATTACTGAATTCGCTCACTTTACCGGTACCGACATGAACGCCAAAGTACGCGCAAGTTAATCAAAAAGAGAACGAAGATTTTTTATGTCATTTTTACAGTATCGAGTCGGCTGTTGAATTGTACGTATTCTACAATTCGTTATGAGAAAATATTTAAGCAAGGAAATATGAAAATAATTAATAAAAAATTACTAATACCATCTGGAAAATATTATAATAATTAATCTGACACCAAGTTGTTTTGCACAAATAACAAAACTTAGGGTTTTATTTTTAAACTATGTAATATAATGAAAGCAAAATGTTAACAAGATATTGGAAGAAAGCAAGGAAGAAAGAAAGAAAGAACCATTTATTGCCTCACAATACAGCCGCGCAATGCTCGATCAAAATAAAATGTTTAAATCTAGGAACACAGTTACACACAAATACGTTGCATTTGCCATTGCACGCCCGCAGGTGTGGCAACGAGGTTAATACTCAGCTTAATGCTGGCTGTGACGCAGGCCACAACACAGCGCTGGTCTTCCGTATTACCCCATCAACCCCAATGATGCACAGAACGAGAAGCTAAGGGCAAAAACCGTAATACAAAACCTAAAATATAAATAAAATTGAAAATAGCATAAATGGTGTGGTGTGCATTTAAAAAACTTAAAGATAAGTTCAAGTTTTCAAAACACAGATAACAACAAACACAGATAATATAATTAATCTAAAACAACAATATGTCTATCTCCAAAAACATGTTTACATTCGCGTTAGTGGCATTAGTCATAAAATCATACCTATGATAAAATAAAATTTATGCCGCTACAACCACTTTAATTAATATTATTCTGTCCCTTTCTCGCATACGCCGCATTGTTCAACTGATGCGTCATTTTTACAATCTTGAAGGTAACAGTGCGCGTTGTCACTTCTTTTTTAAGAACATATTTTTTTATAAAACTGTCTCAAGTGTTAGAAACAGTCTCAAAACCACTGATATAAACTATGAAAATCACTAACTAACAGCAACTGCCAAGTTGTTCGTACCTCTGTTTGCACTCAAGTCAATCGTTCTAAACATATTCCTACCCTTTTACAATCCCACAATTTGTTTATATTTATCCATCGACCGAGAATAGTATTGCGTTACCGGTATAACCAGTCAAAATAATATCTATTAACTTATTTTTATTAAATAGTGAATTGTGTTATCATCTATTATAGTTTGTCCCTATTTTTAGTAAAATAAATAAGAGTTTTTAATGTGGCGACAACATACTACACTAAAAGTATTTTAATAGAAACTAAATTTCAAAATATCGCTTTATGTAAATAAGCATGTATTTGATTTTCCTATTTCATTTTTAAACAAGAAAATTGTCAATGTCAATCATACGTCGTATTACATGGCTTTTTGGGCAATTAAGATTTACAAAACAATTCGTGTTAAAGTAGGACTATTGCTTGCCGTTCATGCAGGGCTTGTAGACTAATTAGGTGACACCACGTGGCGGAAATTGTTAATGATTTAGGGGATATTCATGGTAAAAAAAAAATTTAATAGTGACGTCCCTCCCTCGCAAATGGATTCCTCGCATGAAGGTTTTATACTTGGATATTTTGATTTTTGACAAAAGCCTAAAGGGGTTTTATTTTTGGATAAAGAGAACCGCTAACCGGAAAATTCAATTTAAGGTACTGGAATAAAATGACGTTTAATATTTTCCACGTTATATTCAGTATTAAATTTTAGTTAATACTTAATAGTATATGGTATCTTTTATGGGATTGATGCGATACTTTAAAGGGTTTGAGTGCCTAATGTTACTTCGACCATAGCCATAATTATACCATCTACCATAGACCATCTTTCATAGCGTACTGTAACTAGTTCACTTGGAAATATCCCATGGCAACCGTAAATTTTTTCCTGTATAAAAAGTATCCTATGTGTTATTCCAGACTTTAATCCATCTCTGTGCCAAATTTCATCCAGATTCATTCATCGCCGCTCTGGCGTGATTGAGTAACCAACATCCATCCATCCAAACTTTTGCATTTATAATAGTAGTAGATACTAGGTAATATTTTGTGTTTTAGTTGTTAGCAGGAACAGTGATAGCTAGAAAGTACAAAGGATAATGTATTACTAGCGAAAGGAATAAAGGACCTTCATCTTTCGTTTTATATTCCAAATCAATGCTCCTTTTCACCTTCTTCGATCAAACTCTCCCATCACTTTTGTCATATCATTACATATGTGCAAAATAAAATTGAAGGTTCTTTGGGACCTTCGCAAATTACACGTCGACCCTGCTCACTTCAAAGTTTTTTTTGTAACTCATCCAGTGATTTGTTATGACGGTGCCTTTTACAATATGTTTGCTAATACGATTCTTCGTACTTAGTATATTAAATTGAGATAAATTAAGCAGAATGTTGTTTGGCACCGACTCAAAACTATATTTTAATTTAATTATACTTTATGTAAATAAGCTTCATACTCAAGACTTAAAAGGTTTATATATTTTTAACTGACGAGGTTCTCAAGTCGTATTTTATTTTTGAAATATATGAGCACCTATAACTATTTACAGGGTAGTCCGATTTCAATCATTTTTTTTATTAGAAATAAATATTTTAACCCTAAGAATAGAAAAAAGGAGACGAATGATTGTTCACCCATTGAATTTTTAGCTTTGAAACGATTTTGTTAAAATTTAGCATACATATGTAGTTCTAATGATACTACAACATGACGGAGACCTGTAGTTGATTGTTTTAGCCACAAAAAACTAAAAAATAAAAACTTTTTAACAAAACATTAAGCCGACGAAAGAAGAAAGAAACTGAAAGTAAGAATTATGTATTTCGCAAATCCCAACTTATAGGCGATAGAAATATAAACGCGTGGATTTTGTATGACTTGCGAGTAGCGTGCTTATTAATCGATGTGCAACCATAGACAGGGTTTAATGTTGCTGCTTTCTTAATAAATATCTTCGTAAGTTTAATGAGCGCGCTAACGCCGTTTGTTATTCTATTTACCGCCTGTTTCCATATGGTTAAGCCTAATGAGAAGAAATACCTGTACCTGTTAAGATTCATTTGTTAAGTGCACAAGCCGGTGAAGTACTTGAGAGTCCCGCAATCAAAAATATTTTTTCACTCGTAGGACCCACTAAGAAGTGATGATATTATGGGAAATTTTGAGAAAGAATACGATTTCGATATCGAAGAAAACACTGACTACGAAATAATTATCTTGAATTGTTTCAATATATTATTATTATTATATATATGTCATATATAATAACACTATTATCGCAAACATTTTGTAATTTAAATCTAAGAAACGCAAATTCAAATATTAGTAGACAGATTTTATGAGGAATCCAAATTTGTTTTAAAATTGAGACGAATTACCTGTATTGACTGAAACTGCTTTAAATACTAATTTACCTATATTTGCCCTATAAAGTACTTCATGCAGAGTATTTTTGAAACGTGGCGAATATTCATATGAAAAATATAATTTAAAAATAAGTTCCCCCATGAGTTCAAACACTATATTTACAATATAGCACTAGTTATGTACTTTCATGACAAAAATATTAGTAATAGAAAATCTACTTATGTTTTTAAGTTTGTGTTTAGGTATTTATTAGGAGCAAGCAGCTACTAAGCTGCTAAGCAACTGCATCCAAATCCAGCTTTGTAGTATGCCACAAGATTCTTATAGGGACAAATAAAAATAGTGTTAAGATCGTTATTAGTACTGATTTTGATAGTTGGGTTGGGAAGCGGTAATTGAAGCCTGTAGATACCTGTACGGTAAACTTGCAAGAGGTCAAATTTTTTCAAATATAAGAGAATTTTTAAAAATCTTTTACCGAAATCTTGGAATCTTTAAGCGGCGGTAGCGCAATGGCTAAGGCATCGGACTTGCGATCAAGTTTTTGCGGGTTCGAACCCCACCCAGTGCACTATCGACGTGAACCCACTCCTAACACAAGCATTTAGCTTAGCTGGAGAGGTTAACAAGAATACTAGTAATGTGTGACCCACGTTGCTAGTATTCTTTAAAAAAAAATGCTTGGTCTTCAAGAAAAGTAAATTGTGAATGACGTCCATCACAAGTGAAACACCGTGATGACTATTGGATAGCTAAACTAGTTGTCATGATATTGACGATTGCGCTCATCGATATCTATGTAGGCATTGTAAATATTAATCTATACTTAATATTATAAATACGAACGTACGTCTATCTATCTCTCTATTTGTTACAGTTTCACGCCAATGAACCAATTTTAATGAATTTTGGTATAGAGATAGATGATACCTTTGAGAAGGACATGGCCTTTTTTGTAGCAATAATAAAACTTGAAGGGAGTGAAGTAGAAGATGAAAGTGTGCATGGGAACCTAATAATTTCTTGAGTAATATGGTAAGACATGAAGAATGTTTCTGCGTTTTTGACCAACCAAGGAGAAGTTAAATTTATTAAATTGAAATTGACCAATTAGAACTATAGAGAGGGAGAAATACTACTCGAAGTATCAACTAATTCTACGCTCGTTTACGAAATAGAATTATAATTGTATTCTATTCTATTCAGTTTTCTTAACGTCACAGATTCGATTCGAGTCAAGGAAACTATTTAATTCACATGAACGTAAGTATATATATACCGGAAATCTAATTATTTTACGGAGCCTTATTGCCTTAGTCCCTTCAAAATCAATGTGATACACTTCGCCAACCAAACAAGACTTGGCATTCATTAAATTTAATTACGTTTGTACGTCTGTCTACAAGACATGCTAATGATTGTAGAGTAGAAATTACTTATCCAGTCTATCGTAAACGAGTACATAAGGAACTTTCTTACTCTTTGTTTCACTACAAGTGTAAGAGGCTTTCATAATAAAGCTTTTCACTAACGGGTCTTGTAAAAGTTTGAAGCTTAAGAGTTTTTACGAGTCTTTCTATTTTGACGGAAGACTTCACTATGTTCTGCAGCGTAAAGTAGTTTGTCTATCGATAGTTCAAAGGTTTACTCCAATTCAAGTAGAAATTCATTGCGTCCTACATCATTAGCGCAAATTTAGAAGAAAACATTTGAAATACTCGAAAATGGGTTATTTATAATGGAGTTTGATGTATTTTGATATTCTACAAGGTCAACTATTACAATACATTTATTAATCTTATTTTGTATTTTATTCTTTATTCTTTTAGAACATAGGAGAAACATTGTACCCAAAATTATACTTTGTAATGAATTTGGTTAAAATACAATTTTAACAAGCACTTAATATAAGTACCTAGACTATGGTGAAATGTTAAATTATAAAATTATAGTGAACGTAGGCTGGCTTATTAAAGTGCTTAGTTCCAAAAATATACCTACGCTGAACGTCCGCTACACAGCGGTTTACTTCATGCGCTGATATAATTTCCGACCTTAATATGAATAGATATTTTGTCTAAGTAAAAGTTCATATACAAACCATATCTAAGAAACTCATTTTAGTAACGAATCATTACTCTTTTTATCTATTATCGATTTCCTTCATTGAAAGGTTACCTGTAAGAGATCGCTTTGGGTATCTATTTTTATCAATATATATGTTGTAGGTGTTCAATAAAGGTTATTGTATTCTATTCCATCGCACCTACATTGTAACCCTAAACTCCCCATGATGACTGATGAATAACCTTCTTGAATTTGTTGTGCAATGTTTTGTTTGTGTCCTGTAGACAATCTTTTAATAATAGTCTTTCATCTATCTGAACTGATTGTTTAAATTAATTTTTCCACTGAATAGAAAGAAGAAGAAATATAAATGTTTTATAGTACATACTGCGTAAGGTACTGTAAAAACCTTTTCACTATGAATTTTTTTTTAACAACGCCTTTATCGGTGCATATATTAATAAATCTATCTATTATCACGGATATTCTTTTAGATTTTTTTGAACGCTACCAGTAAACATAAATCTAAACCTGCAGAATTTTGGGTTTTTAATCTTTTTATACAATTTTACTTTTAATTCCCTTTTTACGTGTAAATATTTTAGATATGCATATATTTAGAGTACTATTATCTATCCAGCCAGGGAGTTCAAATTACAATAAAAACAATTTACTGATTTATTTGTAACTAAGTACAAGATTTTTTATTTCAAAACTGTTATAACTTTGAAAAAAAAATAAACTGTAAGGACATTGAAGGTAAATTGAAACCCAAGATATCTATAATATAACAGCTTCAAGGATCGGCTGATGCAGACATAAATCTCAAATGCATGAATGAACACAGCCGAAGGAATCCAGTTTGTGTCTGATATATGGCCTCTAGTTAAGAGAAAGTTCGCGTAACATGTGTCATTTTTATGGTCACGACCGCCTGGATTTGTGATAGGGAAAGAATGAGTAATGGAAAACAAGTGGTCGTAGTTGTGCAAATCGTTTAATACTCTGAGACGCTCTCCTGAAAATGTATAAATATACGTTTAATATATTATGAAATAAATTGTTAGAGTGCTCTGACTTCCGTTCGACTACAGGTATGTGATCCTGACGTACTAGAGTTATTACTTCCACTCCCCATCCCATTATCCAATATCCATTTTCTTCCTAACTACCTTTACCTTTCAATATACTCCCAATTTTTTAATTTTAGGTAGATTTCAAAGAAAAATCTACTATTGGTTTTGTACCAGATGTCGATTTTTCCAAAAAAATCTTCACAGGAGGTCTAGTTATGATCCCTAGATCCCAAAACAACCGCCAGTTAAAAAGTTTATATATATATTATGTATGTACCTCAATTTTACCGGCACGAAGCTTTTAGAGGTCGCAATTTTGCACCGATTGCTTTCAAACTTGGACGACAAATCAACAGGGCAAAAATGAAGGTTAAGTTTGTGAATAGGGGATATTCCCCCCAAGGGGGAGACTGGGGGGCAGATTTTCAAAAATGAAAAAAACACGTAATCTACCTCTGCGGGCCTACTGCGGGCCCGGTTTTTTAATTTCCAAATTGCCCGGTTGACGGTACTAGGCTTGCCCGATATTGAGTAGGAACAAATTATTGGGCAAAATGTATGTGTTTAATACACTGCTGCCTAGTCTTTCCGAGATGTATGCGTGAGTAAGTGTTTGAAATTAATTGCAAACGAATGTAATACCAAAAGCCACACATCAAACAACTTTATTCAAATTTCGAGGATTCACTGCAACACCCAGCGGCATGCTATTTGATTTGCACCACTTAGGTCTCACAATGCGTACCGACCATAAATCCCAGTTAATACACGAACATGCCACTAAGCCTCTTTGCTTTCCTGGAAATTTGTAATTGTGATGGCTTGTGTCTCATATTTTATAACTACAAAATCAAATGAAGTATTCAGCTTTTAAGCCGGCATAATGGAAACGGTAAGTGTGATTTGTGATTAGTAGCTCTGTTGCAGTGAAATGCTTGAAAGTTCAGTAACAGAACGCGACAGAAATATACATAGAATTTCATTTTCATATGATTTTTACTATTTCATTCTTCCATAATGCGTGTGTGAAGGATAATTTAAATATTGCCGCTGCTTCAAAGTTAACTAAAAACTTCAATTAATACAACAATGGTGTAAATACATTATTGTTTATAAGGTAAGATTAGGTTATCGCATGGTCAATTGACCTGGTCAGGCCTGTTCTTAGCCTTAGTGGTATATGAAAACTATCAGACTTGCGATCAAGTGGTTGCGGCACCTCACCCAATGTACTAACGACGTGAACCTACTCCTTTTCATTTTTGTGTGTGTGGAAACCCGCTCGGGCCGTCACCGAACCACGGTTTTTGGTGTGGTGGTGTGTCGGAATCGAACCGACTAAAACCACACGCTGTGTGGTACTGCTCCTCAAATAGGAGGGATCCGGGCACAGCTTTTATTTAAACATCCGGACCCCTCCTAGCGCTTGGATGCAAAAGCGCGGGCACCACCTCCGGGAAAAAACCTAGGCAATACGCTGACGTTGCATCCTCGCGAAAGGCTACTAAAGCCGGTGGAAGGGAAAACACGTCCCGTTCACCCGCGGCACCTGCTTCCTAACACAAGCATTTAGCTTAGCTGGAGGGTTAACAAGAATACTATTTATTTGGGACCCACGTTACTAGTCTTCTTTTCTAAATATATATACATATATATAAATATTATTTACGCATTATATAGAACTTACTTATTAAATATCAAAGTAGACAGTACATTATAGGTGTCTCACGAGTCATGATTTCATTTGATGATAATAAAGTATTTATAGTAGCAATTTCTTCAACCTATAGAAAAATTACCTGACAGTATTTCCTTCCTCGGCTGCTCCCAGTTCGTTTGACTGCCTAAATGACGCACGTAAATCTTACGACATACAAATGTGTGGTGAGCATTTACATGTATATTGCGCGCTGGGTGACTCCTGGAATTGTTTCATATGGATAAGTGTAATTAATCAGCTGAGAAAGGAAGCTGTGATTGGCCAAGAAATATTCTTACTATTTTACCCATACCTCTCTGTTGTACTTGTGATAGAATAGGATATATTCGTTAGCTTTATTTATAACATACTTTTAGAAATTAATTTTGATAAATAATAGTAAAAATAAGAGTATGATAAGATTTTTTTTATTGTGAAATGGCATAGGTGTTTGTCTTCCAACTCACGTGATAGAAAGTGACGATGAAGACGAAGATGATACACGCCTATCCAAGAGTAACCTATTCACTCTACACTTATTGCTATATTACAATATTTTTTGCCATTATTACACACCGCTATCTAGATCCAACCTAAGCATAGGTCAAAATGTATCTCACTGTGTACACTGTAAGTTTTAGAATATACTAAGAGCATTTTTTAATCCATATATTATATTTTTACATATCAGAAATGAGGAGATACGCAGACGAATGAAGGTCACCGATATAGCCGAACGGGTCAGGCAATTGAAGTGGCAATGGGCGGGGCACATAGCACGTAGAACAGATGGTCGATTGGCCCAAAAGGTTCTGGAATGGAGACCACGGACCGGAAGGCGCAGCGTAGGACCTCCACTATCGCGGTGGACAGACGACCTGGTAAGGATCGCTGGACGTCAGTGGATGCAGGCCGCTTCCAACCGGTCTTCATGGAGGTCATTAAGGGAGGCCTATGACCAACAGTGGACGTCCTATGGCTGAAATGATGATGATGATTATATAAACACCAAGCTACAAATTTGCACTAAGCGGCAATCGAACACGCAACCCCCGACATTGCAGTCAAATTCCTTAAGGCCGCACCACACACCGTTATAGGAATATGAAAGGAAAGATTGCAGAAGACACATTCATCAGACAGGTTAATATCTGTGGATTTATTTTCTTCTTTACATAACCGTTCAAAGAGTAACACTCAAATGTTAAAGACGAAAGTTGAATAGTGTGTATATTTAACAATTTTGGATTTTTCATATGTACATTTAAAAATAACACTACATTTTTGAATTCATTCTTATTGAAATTAAAACAAATGTATGTATAACATTGAACAAAAAAATTTGCATACGTACACAAGAGTCAACAAATATATGTATATGTGTATAATTCATTTCAGCGATGTCGAATAAAATAACCAAATTAAACATCAGCGATAAGGATGCAGGTGTTGGCACGTTCCTACACGTGTTTGAACATGCAAATGCTGATCAAGTGTTTATTTATGTATAATTGTGATCGCGGAACCCAATAATATATCTCTACAGCAAATGCAACCTTCAAATAAAAAAAATATTTAACAAACCTTGTTTTGGTTGTTACTTCGTGTTCGGATTAAGATAATAGAAGAAAACTATCTGAGATATCAGCAAAGTTTTGAAATGCAGTACCTATATTTCTTCTGTCTTAATGCGAAGCTATTTCGCCGCAAGATTCAGCCCCATAGTTCGATTAATGTATATTACAGAATTTTCTTCACTTGTGTCGGCTACTTAACTATTTTTATTTCATTCTCTTTTTGTTGAACGAAATATCATTAATAGAATATCATACCCTATTGAGTGTACAGTAAACACTTACTCACAATCATACCTGAACCTAGTCAGACTTCCACGAAGTACACTCGTGTTTATATTGTGTTTATTATTACAACTCTGCTCTGAAAACTCGAAGCGTGATGTTATAAAGCCTTCTTCAATGAGTAGTAGAACTGATAGTTCTAGAGTCAAACAAACAGTCAAACAAAAAACTCTTCAGCTATATTATATTAGTATATCTAAATAGCCTAACCTTACATAAGGTTACGTCTGAAATATTGCAATGGTGCACTGAACGACTGATTTAGATAAACAACAACAAAACGTTATTGTCTTGATCTCCAAGAAACTCGATAATATTGCCCCTCTTGAAAAGGTTCACGATGTTAAACACAAAATACTTATCTTTGTATACAAGGATTTATGTAAAACAGTTTTAAAGTATTTGATCCTTTCAAATTAAAATACGTCAGGAAGCGATTCCCGTAAGGCTAAGAACTATTTGACCAAAATTAAATTCAAATTGTAGAGAAATGACATCCTTCAGAAAGTAACGGTGTTATTTTTTTTTTAAACTGCTTGAAAGGTTTTTGTTGTATGCACCAAAAATAATCTCAATGAAAAATAGAAAAAACGGACAAGTTCAAGTCTGACTCGCACACCGAGTAACGGTGTTATTTTTTTTTTAAAACTGCTTGAAAGGTTTTTGGTGTATGCACCGAAAATAATCTCAATGATAAATAGAAAAAACGGACACCACAGATGATAGAAGAATAAATATATTTCACCAAGATTTAAAGACAAGAACTGTAAGCTAAATGTTTTTTTTCTTTAACTGCTAAAGACAAGGTTGTCGCCTGTTGACTGTAACGAGAATTTTAGAAATCTCTTTAATCTTGTCATAATTCTGTAAAATTGTACAAGAATAAAATTTTTAAAAATTTGAAAGAAATACACTAAGGACAAAATATACTGATATGTATAAAGGCAATATTGGAAAGCAATTTCTTACAGACGATCTTTGGATTGACATTTTTTTTAAATAACAGATTATGGTTAAATTCCAATTCCAAATTTAATTTAATGAGTTTCTTCAGAATATTCTACATCCAAACTTACAAAGTTTATAGTATAAAAATATTATTTCAATTACAATCTTACAAAGTAAATTAACTTACTAATGTCTTTATTACATAGTGTACACACTATGTCAACAATAGGACCCACTAACCTTTCAATCCTCTATTATTATGAGTAAACAAACACCCATTCAAACATTCACGTATGTAACCTTCCGCTAAATAGAACAGAATTACGATGTTAAGCCTCCAATAACTCAGAGTTACACGAATCGTTAGGCAGTGGTTCATTAGGCCCCAAGTTTTTGTAAAAAAAAATAACGTCACGAATGTCTTTGTGTTTTATTTGAACTTTTATTTGGCAAAACCAAAAAGAAATTCGAAAGACCATTAACGGCGATTGCTTCTGAATTTCGCAATTTCGGCTAAAGTTTCGGACTTCATAATGAAATCATACGAAAATTCCCTGTGCTCTGGCCACGCAATGACTATTCCCTTACTTGCTTGCACCTAATGTTACCAGGGCCTACAATGCTTTCGGTAACATTAGCCCTAGCTAATTCTACATAATGCATTTCTTTATTTATTAGATGATTGTTATCAATAGTTGTAAATCTGGATCTGGTACAAAAACGAGTATTTTAATTTTAGTTGAAATATTTGAATATTAAAAGATATTCGGGCGAGGCGCGAATGACCGATACTTTGGACTAATTTGTTTTCTTGCCTTCTGACTATGAAAAGACACATGGGGAAACGGCGCGAGCCCGACGTTTCAACACCTCTAGATCAGAGTTAGTTTTATGTGACAGAAACGGGAAATCCATTAATTTTTCATTAATAAATTAAATAGTCATTAGACCTACCAAACTCGCCGGTTTCGACTGAGGTTATGAAACCCCTACTTATCTTTCTTTTGTTTTTTGGTGGCGAGGTAAAATATCCTCACTGATGTCCTCCGTCTTAGGTAGGCGAAGGGGTCTGTCGGACTCTTACCAACTAAAATGTTGTGTTGGAGAAATAAACATTTTGGTTTATAATCTACATTTTTTGGTGAACGTTCTTTATTTGGTCGAACATTGTGTTACATCCAGGTTTTTTTAGTCACAAAAATCTTTTCTCTTGTCATATTTACGGCCCAAATTTTATGAGAAGGCCTATTCTTTTTGTCCTGACTATTTTGCGGAGTGGTTCAAGTTACATACGTAATGATCAAAGCTCATTGATAATATTGCTGCCATTATATGTAGTAGACCAGAAATTGTCGAGGTGGCACTAAGCACTTAAAACAATAATAACAATAATATTTAAATCACTACATAGTATAAAACAAAGTCTTCTGAAACTTGACGAAATATTAGGTTGCATTTATATTTATGTTCAGCAATTTCTCGATTATAGACTAATGGGATTTGGATCGTAGGCAATAAAAATGTATTATATAATTATATAAAAAAATATATAAAATATTATAAAAAAAATACTTTATTAAGTTAAAAAATGAAGTTGTTCAATATAATTCCAGAAAATTCTGACAAGTCTAGCAATAAAAAAGATGAACTTACTATATTTACTTACTTTCTACTTACTTATTTTGTAGCTCAAATGTTATAAATTCACTGAAACACTTTAGACAGCAAATAATACATACAAACATTTTGCATCCCATAAGTACAGTAAGTTTGGAAGTTCTGTATGTGACAGATATCACCCTCAATATGGTATGCTTCATTTCTGCCTACATATTATAATTTAAATCGAAAGAGAAAACTTTTAGCCTAAGACAAATCAAAAGGAATCACATTAATTAAAATCCATCTTTTGGAATACTGCGAAAATAAAACTAGGTATATACATAAACTTGTGAAAAACGTAACTTAAACGTAACGTTACTTCTTTGTAATTAAATAGATAATAAAGTATCAAGTGGTAATATAATTTAGCATTTCGAAAAGCCCTAAAATTTCAAAAATACAGTGCAAACACCGCAAAAAGAAAATGCTTTATGACATCACAACGACACGGCAAGAATGTATCCCATCTCTCTCCAACATCTTGCATTAACACCCGAATCACGTGTCTTCGAGTAATTTTATATCAAACCAATATCCGGTGATGTGGAGGCAGAGTCGTTTATTTTGGATTCCCGTGGTGTTTGTTATTTGTAAGAGATTTATTAGTGTGAGGTACGTCTTGTCTTTTCTTTTGATAGCGACGTGGGAAATGATTATAATAGGCTGTAATACAATACGCTGCTTAGAATGTTATTTTAATGCCGTTATTAGTCATAAACTTCTGATGCTGTCTACTGATAAAGAACGGTCCGTTATCCAACACATCCTTTTTGGTAATCCAAAACGCGCAAATATAGTACGCAGTACCTTTACCATCATACTAACTGTTGTTCGTGGCATTAAAAATACTTCCAACCACTTACAGTGTAACGTAATGTCACTGTAAAATATAGAGACATGGTTGCGGCGGTACCTTAGGTGGCGCTATTCCTTCTGAACAACAAGCCCTACACTATTAATAAGTATTTTCAATGTCTTAAGCAATACCCGGCCACCACACAGTTTTGCAAGGCTTTTCAAATTGTTTTATTGTGTTTTATTGTGAATCACAGGTACAGAGGATGTTACACAATTACATTATCGATCAACTGTGTTCCGCCATTTGGGCATACAATATTAATTATTACATAAAACTTACAAATAAACACATGTACTAATAAGAATAATTTATCAATTACCCTTTTTTTTTTTTTCAATTACCCTATACTGCAAAATACAAGTGAAAATAATAATTCAGGTAACCTTAAAATATACATCCATTATACATTAAATCTCATTTATTAATAATTTAAAATAAAATTCAAGTAGAATTATCCTGTTATACATATTACGAAATAAAAAATATTTATTACATAGCCTGTCTGCATTTTTACCTATCCCTTGTCTTGTAAATATTCTTTTAGCGAATAGTAACATTTGGCAACTAACCATTTGTGAAGTTTCTTTTTAAAAATAGATATTTCATTTATACTTCTTATCTTTAATGGTATATTATTATATATGCGTTGGACCTAAACAAAAGACACTTTCATGCAATAACTGTGAGTTGCTGTCAACTATGGCCAGTTTGTAATTATGACGCGCTCTCTGCCGATATTCAAATAGGCTTATATTTGTTTTTATAAATATTGAAGTCTCATAAATAAAGAGACTGGGTAAGGGTAAAATATTTAATTTAATAAAATACGGCTTGCAGGAATCTGTTTGTTGTATATTACACATACTTCTTATACATCGTTTTTGTGCAATGAATACACGTTCTCTTTCTGTTGAGTTTCCCTAAAAGACTATCCCGTAACGAAGCGTAGAAGCGACATAGCCATGGTAAGCTGTAAGTACCGCGGATTGGTTTACTACTTTATTTAGTTTGTACAGGGCATATGAAAATTGACTTAGTTTTTTGCAGATATATTCAGTATGAGATTTCCAATTTATTTTATTATCAATGTAGAAACCCAAAAATTTTGTAGTGTTAATTTCTTCTATTTTTGTATTTAAGTAAGTTATATTCAAATTGTTTTCTATATTATTACGTTGTTTAAAATACATTATTTTCGTTTGGTCCAAATTAATTTTTAAGTTATTCTCATTAAGCCATTCTATTATTACTGTTAAAGATGTATTTATGTCATATTCTATATAAATTTTATTATTATTGGTATATAGTAATGTGCTGTCGTCTGCAAACAATGTCATTTTGCGGGTCGTTATTGTGGGCATATCATTTATATAAATGAGGAACAAGAGCGGGCCCAATATGTTACCCTGAGGAATTCCTATTGAGATATTTTTGAAAGCAGATTTAAATGTTTCCTCAGTTTTGCTAGATATAGACAACCTTTTTAATTCTGTATACTGTTTTCTGTTACTAAGGTAGGATTTGACTAAACTATACTCGTACACATTACCTCTAACTCCGTAGGCATACAGCTTATTTAATAGAATTTTATGTGCTTTTGTCATATCCATATAGAGGGCTGCTACTGGGGTTCGTTTATCCACATTTATTAAAACCTCCTGTAAAAAATTATGTATTGCTAAGTTTACCGATTTGTTTTTTCTAAATCCGTATTGACATGTTGTGAAAATGTATTAGTTTCAAAGAAGTTGTATAGGCAGTATATGACTTTTTTCAAATATTTTTGAAAATATTGACAATAAAGCGATTGGCCTATAATTATTATTTTCTGTTTTATTACCTTTTTACCCCGGGCTGTGACCAACGTGTCATCGGCGTAACAAATTACGCCGAGCCCGGGGGGGAAGTCGCCTCGGAGGGCCCAGTCGTACCCCATGTTCCACAGGAGTGGTCCAAGGACAGACCCCTGCGGAACACCGCACGACATGGGCCGACGACTCAAAACTCCATCTCGGTCCTCGCACATGACGGTACGCTCCTCTAAATAGTCTGCCACTAGCCGCCTCAGGTGCCCTGGCACTCCGTGATAGTGGAGTGCTTCCCTGATGCAGCTGAATGGCAGACTATTGAATGCGTTGGCGATGTCCAACACACCGCCAACAACACGCCGCCACAGCTCACTACCTCTTCGGTCACGGCCCTCAGGCGCAACACAGCGCCGACCGTCGAACGCCCCGCTCGAAAACCGAATTGGGCGTCCGACAAATCTGGGCCGACCTCGCCAAGGTGCCGGACGATGCGGGCAGAGAGTACCCTCTCAAACAATTTACCCGCCTCGTCCAGCAACACGATGGGCCTGTAGGCCGCGACCGAGTCGGTAGGCCGTCCCGGCTTCCTTAAATGGTCCAGCTTCCCGCTCTTCCAGCAGTCATTGAAGCGCCCGGACGCCAAGCTAGCGTCGAACACCTCCCCGAGGCGGTCGGACATGTGATCGAGGGCAAGGGCCAACACTCGGGCAGGGATCCCGTCTGGCCCGGGGGCGGTGTTCTTGGAACGGATCTGTAGAACAGCCGCCCCTACCTCCGCCTCCGTGACGGGCGGAACACCATCCTCCTCGTTCTCCCCGTCGTTTCCGGCCAAGGGGGCCATCGACAGGGGAACGTGCTCCACCCGTTGCGGGAAAAGGCCCTCAACCACTTCCTGCAGGAAGCTGGGCTGGAGAGTCTCCGTAAGGGGGGGGCCCGACGCGCGGAGCTTTTGTTGCGCCGCGCGATATGGGCGTCCCCAGGGGTCACCATTGAGACCCTCCAGCATCTCCTTTCTTTTCTCCTCTTTGGCGCGGCTAATGGCCAGCTTCAGAGTTTTCCGCGCCTCTCGGTACTCCTCATGAAGCTGGTCCTCCGTCCCCTCTTCGCGGCGACGCCGCCGGCTGCGAGTGTAGGACCTCCGGGCACGAGTACAGGCCGCTCGGAGGTCCGCCAACTCCTGGGATACCGTCATATCCTGTCGTAAGGTATTGTGGGAGGCAGAAATACCGATTTCTCATTGTATTTTATTGTAGAGGGCAATTCAAATGTTTGTGTCTTATTATTATGCTTCACTGTTTCTGTAAAATGGTTTTTAAAAATGTTTGCCATACGTTTAGGGTCGGTAATTATTTCACTGTTGATAATGAGTTTCTCAACACCCTTATTAGGAAATTTAGTTTTGATATCATTTATGACCTGCCAAGTTGCTTTACATTTATTAGTTGAGGTATGACTAGAATGATTATTTTGAACCTTTTTTGTGAGTGTTATTATTTTTTTATATCGTTTGGCGTATGTTTCAAATTTTATTCTATTGTCTTCGTTCGAATGTTTTCTATATCTCCATAATAAGTCTCGTTTTCTTTTACTACATACTTGTATGCCTATTGATACCCATTTCGGCCTAGTCGTAGAACAGAACCGTAATTTCTTGATCGGAAAACATAAGTTGTATATTAGGGAAAACAATTCTAAAAATAGTAGTAGTCATTAGGGTCACAAGATTCATAAACAGGGTCAAACGAAATTTGTTTCATATATTTACAAAAAAATTATTTGTTCCTTTTGGTATAGTGCCGTTTAAAAGTGTACCAATATTTTAATAAACTAACCTTCTTTACCGGACACGTTATTATTTGGGCACTATGATCTGAAAGAGCGAAATCTATTATTTGGCCTTTACATCCTCTGATATTGTGGGCAATGTTGTCTATACATGTGTTACTAGCATTGCGTGGCGGTTGATCAAACTGGAGTACCAAATTAAAACTTAAAAGCATTTCTACGAAATTATTACTTATCAAAGATTTATTTAATATATTTATGTTAAAATCACCACACAGAATAAGTTTTTTATCGTTCGTGCACAATTTCGTTAGAATCTTATTTAATATAAAAAAAAAGTATTTATGGATCTACTAATTCTGCTTGGTGTCCTGTAAATACAAAGAATAATTATTTTAAGATCTAATAACTCAATTCTAGAACATTCAATTATGTTTGTAATAGACATTTTGGTAATTTCTTTAAGTGGTTTACACTGAAAGTCATTTCTTACTAGAATACAAGATCCTCCATGCCTGCTAGATCTCATAAAGGAAGACACTAGCCTATAACCTGGTAATATTGAAAAGTTTTCATCGCCTTCCATCATATTATGCTCTGTGATACATAAGGTCTGCTGATATACCCTTTACGCATAATTCATCTAATATTACAGTCAGCATGTCTGATTTGTTGTGTAAGCCAATTATGTTCTGGTGGAGCACATTGAGATGTTTATGAACGAAATAACTGGTAACATATTGCATTTTCGTTTCTTGAAGTGGTCGAATTGTTATATATCGCATCATCTGAGGTTTGTAATATGAGATCTGTTTGTACAAACTTGTCGATATAAACAGTACGGTTTAATGTATTGTTTTGCTGTGCCTTTAGATATTGTTGATGCTTATTACAGTATTCTATTCTGAGAATTTTTCTTAGCATTAACCTTGTTGCATTTAACACATAATTTGATCTATTCGGTATATATTTTTAGTAATGGAATATATTCCATTACGCTTGGGTTTTTATCGTGGCCTCCACCCAAGACGATAACATAATCTTGACTATTCAGTGTCTTGATATACGTTTGTAATGATGATAATATCTGTTGTAGTCCCGCACCAGATTTTATAAACAAAAAGACGGAGAATTCGGGGCCGAGCAGGCTTTGTAATGCATTGGGCATTCCTAGACCCTGTTCGTGAGCTAATATTATCACTCTACTCTTCTGTGTTTTGCTATGCTGTTTTTGAAAGGCGCTATAATTTTCCTCAATTTTCATGACATATCTGTTGTCATATTTGTGTGGGGCAAAATTTGGTTCCTTCATATTAGTATTTAAAGTATTCTTTGCGTTATTTGCATTTTCATTCGGCCTAATTGCACTAGACAACTTTTCATCTTTTGTTGTAGATGTATGTTGTAGTTTTATTGTAGATGTTTTTGTTCTTTATGACGGTCTTTGTGATCTGGTGTACATTGTGAATCTATATCTAACTGTTTGTTAATTGTTATTTGCCCTTTCTTCGTATAATTTGATTGCAGGGTGTTGTCAAAATTTTCAGTAAAACGACGTCCTTTGTTGTTTTTTCGCTTAGGTTTTAGGGGGCTCGAGCATAGTTGTTTTAAAACCTCTACTTCCTTGTGCATTTTACTTTGGTTTTTGAGATCGTTGTTCTCTATAATAACATTTTCCAATTCGTTTTGGGTACTATTTAAACCCGTCTTAAGAGTTTCAATTTCTAAATTTAGTGCTTCTGGAATATATTGGTCATACGTGGGTAGATCCAAGATTTTGATCGATAACTCATCTGATACTGTAGTGTCAAATGAGCAGTCTTTGGTTATATTTTCAGAAGATTTTGGCCTTGGGATTTGTTTTCGTCTCATAGTGATATTGCTGGTCATAGTTTTTATTGGTACTTGTTACGGCCTCTTGTTAATTTTCACCGAACTTGAATAAGTGTTAATCGATTCCTAACTCCTAAGTTAATAAGAAACGAAAGTAGTACTGCTACTCGTCCAAAGATGTCACTATTTACACTTTCTTAATGATGTTGTTTATGGAATGACTTTGAAAATTTTTGAAGTAACGGCAGATGAAATTACACTTTTTGTTATTAACACGATTTTAATGGTATTTTATTAGTCAATCGATTAGTTTAGGACACTTCAATGAAAATTTGCTTGGATCACTGGTGAATGTTATTGCAAACACGTAAATTAGTTCATTTACACTTCACCTTATTTTTCAGTTTATGGTGTAGTTCGCACAGTTTTTGTAAGGATAACACTATATAGTCACTATTGGATGTTGTTGCGTATATCTTTAGTATGTACTGATAATATATCACACTTTAACAATTTATTTCCTATTTATTTACACAGACTCGATGTTTACTGTGAGAGAGAGATGTTTACTCTAGAGTTGCCAACCTTTTTCATCTTAATTAAACCCAAATGCCCCGTATCCTCGATCACATTAAATATCTAGGTGTAATTATTGACGAGAGATTAAGTTTCTTGAAGCTTTGAACTTTTAACAGGTAGAAGTCGTAAACTCATCTTTATATTCAAAGATGCATATTGCGGAACCACAAATCTTGAAAACGGTGATAATTTGCAGTTTCAAGGTGACTAGTTAAACATCAAGGTCATGTATGTAGTTGAACGTAACAACCATTAAAATTTGTATTTAAATATTTTCAATTGTTGATTAGTTTTAGTATTTTTGATAAAGCATCTTTCTTAACATTAAATATCGTAAGTGCCATTGTATGTGCTCTCTCTCTCTATATCGAAGAAGTAGTACAAACGTAATTTTATAGTCATCTATATAACATAATTTTACATATTTAGTAATAATGTTTATTGGTTTTTCACTTCGTGAAAAAAAAATGTAATGATGTAATTTTACAAAGTATTAAGCTATCGTTAATTGAACCTAATTTCGGTACATCGTTATATAACTCAAATATCAGTGACCTGCAGTCAATGACACAGTCATCTTGGAGGGATAACCTATATCGATGAAATATTTTTTACAAAATATTTGATAACCGATCAGGTTATTGACATACATTTGATAGCGATAGACATTAATACTTTTAGTGTCATTACAGAGGAACGATTTATATACCTACGGTTCCGATGACGATTCGTGCAATGTGGGTCTCTCACAGAGTGTTTTCTATTACTTGCGTGTTTTATTTTCGTTATATTAGATAACCGATAAAATAACCTTTTATTTATAAATAACCATACAGCTTATTATTTATTATAGCCGCCAAGAGTTATATAAGTTGAGCTATTTTAATTTGTTATGAATTCATACCTACGATCACACCTGCGACGTGGGCCGGCCATTCAAGGTCAAAATTCACTTCGCCTGCTCGCATCATCGTATGTAATATTTGTGTCCCATGCTAAATTATGCTCTAATACAAACGTTTAAAAACTATGTTCCTATCAATGTACAAATAATATTAAATATTAGTCAACGTAATATATTTGTTCGTCTTAAACGTAAGAACAAATATTGTATCATTTGAATATAAAATCAGTGCGGATAACTCGCTTGACGTTGTATGACGTATTATGTCTGATATGTGATTAATGTGAGTTTGTGAGCGATTTCGTCAATAATTTGTTTTGATTTTTTTGTAATAATCTTGGTGTTTTGATAAAACTGTAAATAAAAGTTTTAGTAAAGTGTAAGTACCAAGTAAATTTAGGTTAGGTACTTAATTTACCTACGTAAAAAAAATATTTAAAGGCCGGCAACGCACTTGTGACTCTTGGGTTGCAGGTCACCTGATGGTAAATGACTACCTGGCTGCCCATAGGGGCAGCGGTAGTCATTTACCATCAGGTGACCCGTCTGCTCGTTTGCCCCCTATACCATAAAAAAGGGCGTACGCCGTGTTTTGCGATGAAAATAAAAACGCATTGCTTATTTATTTATTTATTAAGACTTCATGCACATATTGTACAAGGCGTACTTAATGCCTTAGGCATTCTCTGCCAGTCAACCTTGGGGTGAAGCAGAGATAAATAAATAAAGAGAGAAGTGATATATATCATACTAATATATTATAACGTAAAAATAATCGGCGTTTTAAAAGTAGCGTATCGTTATATCGCGTTTTCAATGTAAAGCCGTTGCGAACACTCATACCTATAAGGTTCGAACATGGAAGTTCAGAAGGAAAATTAGAAAATCAACATCCAACCATACATTGTTAACAGTCTAAGCTGCTTACTTGGAGAAGATACTATTGTGAACCAAAGATGACAGATACCTATCTGTCATCTTTCATACTTAACTGGTGATAGTAGCTTGTCAAACTATTGGTTCTGAAATTAGTAAGGTGTAGGTGAGTATTAAAGAAGCTTACTGCTAAATATTCAATTGATAATTCATCATTATTACTAAATTCCATACTACAAAGTTAACAAAAAGTTTTATATTTGACAGACAGGTGAGAGCAAAGTCGCGATGACTGGAAACAGAGACGTTTCACGTAGTGCTTGTTTTGTTCCTTAAATCTATAACGTATATTTATCTGTATTATAAAGCAGATAATTAAAGTTGTATCTGTATTTTGATATATAATATGACAAAGCAAGAATGGAATACGTCTCATACAAAACTCATATGCACAGTAACAATTCAACCCTAAAAATTCCCAGTACTCTTTGTCACGGATGTATTATTTACTTACGTTATTACTTTAAGTGACGTTAAGTTTAAAATAGCTTCCTAAATTCACTCTCTAGCGGCACGATCAAAGCTGTCCTTTTTTCAACTCTTCGATCTTTATCATGTTTATCCGCCAGATGTAACGATGAATCTGAATTACAATTCACAAATATCAAATCTCAAACTAGTGTAGCAAATCCAACTCAAGATATTTTTTTGATCTTTCGGAACTCAACCATTCCACAAATAGTTGTTACGGGTCAATGTGTTCTTTCTGTCCGTGTTGTTTCAATGTTTGTAGAGTACCCCGTGACACAGGAATCATTCCTAATGCGGGAGTTGCCTTTAATGACAAAAAAAAAGAAAATAACCATTCCCCGGAGTTCCATCTGCGTTTATGTTTACTGCTCCGCTACTATGGGTCTTAGGGTGATATAATATAGCCTATAACCATCCTCAATAAACAGCCCCAGATTTCCGCGTTCACACAAACACTTTGTTCAGCTCTATAATTTTAGTATAAATTTACAACCAACAGCTTATGTGAATTAAATTTGTTCACTAATGCACGGCTCTTTACACTAAAATTAATTGCTGGTTTTCGACCTCAATGTTATCAGTGAGAAATTCCGGGTAGCGAGTAAGACACGCCGCGTTTACTGTCTATTTGTTGTAGTGTACAATAAATAAAGAGTAGGGTATTATATTTCATTACAAAAATATTCTTATTTTGTCCAGCAAAGAAATCAGAAGCGCAATCCTTATGGTATAACTTCTGTTTTAATGTCTGTTTGGATAAATGCAAATTTAAAATTCTCGAAAAAACAAATTTGTACTAGTATGAAAAGAATATACGATTTTGACGGATAAATTTACTTTTTATATTCATTATGGAAGTATGATATTTTAATCATATGTATTTAAAACTGTAAACATGTTTATACCATTTCTTAGCAGCGGTAGCGTAATGCTAAACTGAGGCGTCGGACTTGCGATCGAAAGTGGTTGCGGGTTCGAACCCACCCAGTGCAGTACCGACGTGAACTCACTCCTACCGCAAGCATTTAACTTAGCTGGAGGGGTAAATGACCACGGCTGCCCATCGGCACCTGTAACTCAAGAGTCACTAGTGCGTTGCCACCCTTTAAGGTGGGATTAGGAGAAGAGGGGGCGGGGGAGAAGAGGGTGAGGAGGAGAGTAGGGGAGAGGGAAGGGTTAGGGCCTCACTCACGCGGCGAAATGCAATGCAAGCATTGCTTCACTGCCGGTTTTCTGTGAGGCCGTGGTATCGAGCGGAGTTGAGCCGGCCCATACGTGCCGAAGCATGGCTCTCCCACGTTAAATTTTTCACAAGTCATCTTGTGGATTAAAATTTCAAATGACTCTTTAAGTCTTAGCCTACAAAAAATCCTAATTGACCATCCGGTAAATCTATGTGCACTAAATATGGAAAATATCACTTCGGGATTTAAGATATAATAGTCAACGAAGCCGATATTTCCTTATCAACCATGTATCACATTCATTTGATCTATCAGATAAATTATTTTATTTATTCAAGTTACTCGGAACTACTTCTCTAACCCGTAGAGAAACTAAGGGATTTAATTTTGTTGATAAAACTCGGTACGGCCTTGTTAACTCGGTCGTTGCCTTCTGTTTTACGTAATTTTTAACAATGTATTATTATCTGCATAACGATAAACACCCTTCTAGATATCGTATGATAAAACCATGGATAAAAAGCACAAAAATACTGTATTTTCACCATTTGGTATTTACCAATCAAACAAAATGTTGCGTATATTTTTGACAATTGTGTTCTGTGTTCAACTCCAAACTGTTTCTGTGGACGCTGCCAGAATATTAGGAGTATTCCCTGTACCGTCAATAAGTCACCAAATTGTATTCAGAGCCTTGATGCTAGAACTATCTAAACATGGACACGAGCTTGTAATTATTACACCAAATCCTGCCCTGCCTAAAGAAAGACCTCCAGACAATATTACTGAAATTGACACTAGTGCTGTATATCAACTTATGACTCGGTTATATGATGAAGCTCAAGGAAAGAACTTTTTAAAAAAAGGGATTGTGCTGGATATCGATTCACTGTTAACTGGTCACTCAGACAGGGGCATGACAGAACTGATATCATACCAAATGGATTTACCTGAAGTAAAAGCGCTTCTAGAAGACAAAACACAAAAGTTTGATCTTATATTTGTTGAGGCGATTGCAAATTACCACTTAATAGTGACAAATATATTCAAAGCTCCAGTAATATGGTTTTCTTCCTTTTACGGGTTCCCAGAGCACTATCATTCCATAGGTGCTGTTGCATGGCATCCAACATTTTATCCATACTTTTATAGACAAAAGTATGCAAATCTTACGCTCTTGGAACGAATACAAGAAATTTATTTGGAATGGAAAATATTTCAAATGATCAAAACAATTGAAGAGTATGATGATAATAAATTACGGCAACGTTTTGGACCACAGACACCAGCAATAGAAGATTTAAAGAAGAACATTCAAGTGCTATTTGTAAATTCTCATCCGTTATTTGGGGGTAATAGACCTGTGCCTCCTAGTGTTGTTTATTTGGGCGCTCTTCATTTACAAGAAGTCCAAGACTTACCAAAGGTGAAATTATTTGTAACTGTAATAACAACATCTACTTACTCTAACGAATACTCTAAATATTAATTGTTTGCAGGAACTCAAAAGTTATTTAGATAATTCCAGCCGGGGGGTGATATATGTAAGCTTTGGCAGCAATGTTCGACCATCCATGATGGATTTAGACCTTATGGAAGTTTTTTTGAAAACCTTTGAGTTACTGCCATATGATGTGCTATGGAAATTTGATTCTGACACCCTTGAAAATGTACCTAAAAATGTGATGATTCAAAAGTGGTTTCCTCAAAGAGATTTATTGCGTACGTATGTAGTCATATTTAGGATCATAATGACTTGGAAATAATATAATACTACTTCTGTCTCTATCTGTCCCATCTCCTACTAGTTATACTAGGACTACCTCATACGTATTATTTAAGCAAAACTTGTTTGTTACTTCACTCTCAATGGCATACTATATAAAGGTTTTTTTTTGGTAAGTATGAGCCGGAAAGTTTGTGTGATTTAAGCCTTAAAAATATTATTAAAAAAGCAATAGGCAACAACATATGATTTTATAGAAATGAAACCTCTTCATGTTGCAAAAATATCTTGAAAATAAGATAAAGTTTTTTTTAGATCATAAAAATATAAAACTATTCATAACACAAGGTGGATTGCAGTCAATAGATGAAGCAATAGATGCAAAAGTCCCTCTTGTTGGTATACCCATGTTGGCTGACCAGTGGTACAATGTGAACAAGTGTGTGGAGCTTGGTATTGCTGAACAGGTAGACGTGCTTACTACGACCATAAGAGATTTAGAAAGGGCAGTTCTTAAAGTGGTCACTAACAATAGGTAAGTTATAAAAAACATATTTTCGTAATTAATCATAATGATGTTATAATTAAGTATAACAAAATTAAAACTCGCGTCAAAACTTTTACAGCACGTAATTTAGTATCTAATACTAAAAAAACAATTTCTCTTGATCCCTCACATTGCCAATTTTCATCCCTAACTTTAAACTTTATTATCTTTTATACTATAAAATACTAATAAGGAAATATATTCATGATTATCTGTAATGATGTTATAATTGTATTTTGTACTATCAGTTACAGACAGAATATAAATAAACTACATGCTATCATCAATGATCAGCCTCAAACACCATTGGAGCGTGCCGTATGGTGGACAGAACATGTGCTGCGTCACGGCTCTGCATTACATCTTCGCGCACCTTCAGCCAATGCCACATGGATGGAACATTTTATGGCTGATGTCATACTTGTAATATTTACAGTGACTATTCTGGTCTTTATCATAATAGTGATCAGTGCCTCCAAAATCATAATTTTTGTCAGAAGAAATTCAAAACTTAAACTTAAATCAAATTAATTATGTAATTCATATGTATAAACTTTGTCAGTATTAATATACTATGCAACAAAGGTAGTTTTTTTTTTTCAAATATTGAAATTTAAATAAATACATTGAAACAGATTTCCTGAGTTGGAAGAAAGAGCTCACCGTAGCTTTTTACTCCCCCACTCAGAACTTTTTACTTTGTACGGTGAAAGCAAAATGTTACAGATACTTTTTACGATAACTATGAAAAAGATTGATAATTTTCTTTCATTCAAAATAGCCAGAAGTAATCTGATGATTGAATTGAATTTATAATCTCTCTATGTTTCAAAAAGAAAACTCCGCATTGACGAAAAGAATTAAAGGCTAGTTTGGCTTTCTGATAAAATATTTCTTATAGCTAATAAATTTCAATATGTTTAGTAACATTTTTGGAAACCCCGAAATATTTGTTTCTTAGTTCTAGAATTGGACTTTGTTCTAGCAGGTGAAGCTATATAATAACTTTAAGCGATATAATCACTTTGACAGTGGGAGAGCCATGCTTCGGCACGTATTCGCCGGTTCGACTAGCGTGATACCACGGCCTCACAGAAAACCGGCAGTGAAGCAATGTTTGCATTGCTTTTCGCCTTAAAGCCCTGCTGTTTGTGTCTTAGAATTACACAAATTGACTGTGGCCTACTAATCTATTTCACCTGAAGGAGATAAGATTACATCAAAAACTTTGAAGTGAGCAGCGTCGACGTGTAATTTGCGAATGTGCCAAAGAATCTTCAATTTTATTTTGCACATATGTAAGGATATGACAAAAGTGCTGGGAGAGTTCAATCTAAGAAGGTGAAAAGGAGCATTGATTTGGAATGTAAGACTGAGAATGAAGGTCCGTTATTCCTTGGGCTAGTAATACACTATCCTTTGAACTTTCTCGCTATCACTGTTCCTGCTAACAACTAAAACACAAAATATTACCTAGTACTACTATTATAAATGCAGAAGATTGGATGGATGGATGTTGGTTACTCAATCACGCCAGATCTGGATGAAATTTGGCATAGAGGTAGATTATAGTCTGGAATAGCACATAGGCTACTTTTTATATCGAAAAAAAATGTAATGTAAATGTAAATAGCAAGAGTACGCTACAAAAGATGGTCTATGGTAGATGGTATATAGCTATGGTTGAATCAGGCACTCAAACCCAAATTATGTACAAGTCTTGAATGGCTCATTACTGAATTCGCTCACTTTACCGGTACCGACATGAACGCCAATGTACGCGCAAGTTAATCAAAAAGAGAACGAAGATTTTTTATGTCATTTTCACAGTATCGAGTCGGCTGTTGGATTGTACGTATTCTACAATTCGTTATGAGAAAATAATTAAGCATGGAAATATAAAAATAATTAATAAAAAATAACTAATACCATCTGGAAAATATTATAATAATTAATCTGACACCAAGTTGTTTTGCACAAATAACAAAACTTAGGGTTTTATTTTTAAACTATGTAATATAATGAAAGCAAAATGTTAACAAGATATTGGAAGAAAGCAAGGAAGAAAGAAAGAAAGAACCATTTATTGCCTCACAATACAGCCGCGCAATACTCGATCAAAATAAAATGTTTAAATCTAGGAACACAGTTACACACAAATACGTTGCATTTGCCATTGCACGCCCGCAGGTGTGGCAACGAGGTTAATACTCAGCTTAATGCTGACTGTGACGCAGGCCACAACACAGCGCTGGTCTTCCGTATTACCCCATCAACCCCAATGATGCACAGAACGAGAAGCTAAGGGCAAAAACCGTAATACAAAACCTAAAATATAAATAAAATTAAAAATAGCATAAATGGTGTGGTGTGCATTTAAAAAACTTAAAGATAAGTTCAAGTTTTCAAAACACAGATAACAACAAACATAGATAATATAATTAATCTAAAACAACAATTCTATCTATCTCCAAAAAACATGTTTACATTCGCGTTAGTGGCGTTAGTCATAAAATCATACCTATGATAAAATAAAATTCATGCCGCTACAACCACTTTAATTAATATTATTCTGTCCCTTTCTCGCATACGCCGCATTGTTCAACTGATGCGTCATTTTTACAATCTTGAAGGTAACAGTGCGCGTTGTCACTTGTTTTTTAAGAACATATTTTTTTATAAAACTGTCTCAAGTGTTAGAAACAGTCTCAAAACCACTGATATAAACTATGAAAATCACTAACTAACAGCAACTGCCAAGTTGTTCGTACCTCTGTTTGCACTCAAGTCAACGTTCTAAACATATTCCTACCCTTTTATAATCCCACAATTTGTTAATATTTATCCATCGACCAATAGTATTGCGTTACCGGTATAACCAGTCAAAATAATATCTATTAACTTATTTTTATTAAATAGTGAACTGTGTTATCATCTATTATAGTTTGTCCCTATTTTTAATAAAATAAATAAGAGTTTTTAATGTGGCGACAACACAAGTGTGAAGAGAATTAAAGGTTTCTGTGGTGATAATACCAAAATGTCTCATTATTTAGAATGATTAATAATCTAATACTACACTAAAAGTATTTTAAAAGAAACTCAATTTCAAAATATCGCTTTATGTAAATAAGCATGTATTTGATTTTCCTATTTCATTTTTAAACAAGAAAATTGCCCGTCATTTCCTTGTTTGTATCAATGTCAATCATACGTCGTATTACAATGCTTTTTGGGCAATTAAGATTTACAAAACAAATCGTGTTAAAGTAGGTCTATTGCTTGCCGTTTATGCAGTGCTTGTAGACTAATTAGGTGACATCACGTGGCGGAAATTGTTAATGATTTAGGGGATATTCATGGTAAAAAAAAATATGAAATAGTGACGTCCCTCCCTCGCAAATGGATTCCTCGCATGAAGGTTTTATACTCGTACTTAGATATTTTGATTTTTGACAAAAGCCTAAAGCTAAAGGGGTTTTATTTTTGGATAAAGAGAACCGCTAACCGGAAAATTCAATTTAGGGTACTGGAATAAAATGACGTTTAATATTTTCCACGTTATATTCAGTATTAAGTTTTAGTTAATACTTAATAGTATATGGTATCTTTTATGGGATTGATGCGATACTTTAAAGGGTTTGAGTGCCTAATGTTACTTCGACAATAGCCATAACTATACCATCTACCATAGACCATCTTTCATAGCGTACTGTAACTAGTTCATTTGGAAATATCCCATGGCAACCGTAAATTTTTTCCTGTATAAAAAGCATCCTATGTGCTATTCCAGACTATAATCCATCTGTGTGCCAAATTTCATCCAGATTCATTCATCGCCGCTCTGGCGTGATTGAGTAACCAACATCCATCCATCCAAACTTTTGCATTTATAATAGTAGTAGATACTAGGTAATATTTTGTGTTTTAGTTGTTAGCAGGAACAGTGATAGCTAGAAAGTACAAAGGATAATGTATTACTAGCCCAAGGAATAAAGGACCTTCATATTTTGTTTTATATTCCAAATCAATGCTCCTTTTCACCTTCTTCGATCAAACTCTCCCAGCACTTTTGTCATATCATTACATATGTGCAAAATAAAATTGAAGGTTCTTTGGGACCTTCGCAAATTACACGTCGACCCTGCTCACTTCAAAGTTTTTTTGTAACTCATCCAGTGATTTGTTATGACGGTACCTTTTACAAAATGTTTGCTAATACGATTCTTCGTACTTAGTATATTCAATTGAGATAAATTAAGCAGAATGTTGTTTGGCACCGACTCAAAACTATATTTTAATTTAATTATACTTTATGTAAATAAGCTTCATACTCAAGACTTAAAAGGTTTATATATTTTTAACCGACGAGGTTCTCAAGTCGTTTTTTTTATTAGAAATAAATATTTTAACCCTAAGAATAGAAAAAAGGAGACGAATGATTGTTCACCCATTGAATTTTTAGCTTTGAAACGATTTTGTTGAAATTTAGCATACATATGTAGTTCTAATGATACTACAACATGACGGAGACCTGTAGTTGATTGTTTTAGCCACAAAAAACTAAAAAATAAAAACTTTTTAACAAAACATTAAGCCGACGAAAGAAGAAAGAAACTGAAAAGTAAGAATTATGTATTTCGCAAATCCCAACTTATAGGCGAAAGAAATATAAACGCGTGGATTTTGTATGACTTGCGAGTAGCGTGCTTAATAATCGATGTGCAACCATAGACAGGGTTTAATGTTGCTGCTTTCTTAATAAATATCTTTGTAAGTTTAATGAGCTCGCTAACGCCGTCATTTATTTACTAGAAAATATTAACACATTGAAACATAATGATATAAATAAACTAAGTACATCTAACATTTTTTACATTAATTAGTACTATTAAAATATATAATAAATCCGATTATTTTTAATTAAAGTTTTGTTATGAGTCGCCTACAGTCTGCCTCCTTAGTGCAGCATTAAGCACTACTAAATTTAAATTTACTTGATTAATTTTCCCCTGAATCTTTATTGTCCACATATTATGCCTAAACAATTATTTCTTATTTACGTCGCCTTTAATTGCAAAAAATGTTATTTAAAATATGCAAAATAAGGGAGCGTAATACAACTTTGCAAAACGCTTCACTATTGGTTGAAACAAAACATGACGTCAAATTCAACGTCCTGTCATTTATCGGCGCCTATATTCGTAGTGTTACGGAGAAAGATAGGTGTTCCTGTGGTTTTTGCCCTTAGCTAGTGCAATTTAAGCATTCTAGTGATATTAAAAATCATCTAGGACGATGACTGAATGTAGTTTTGTCAAAGCACAATCGGACAATCTACCGAAAATAGATGCATTCATGGTGACTAGATATATTTTGCATCAAATCCAGATTTTACGTCCGTTGAGGTCAAAGGAGTGAAAGCCGCAAGGTAATTATTATAATACTTGTTATATTATAATCTAAAGGATAGGTAAGATTTGTATAGTTAGTTATATTAATGAAGTTTTATTGGACTTTTGTTACCTAGTTTAAGTAGACAAGCAAGTTGACAATTAATTTGAACTTTGCCAAGGTTTTTGATATTTTTTATAAAGGTAGAATGATGGAACAAGTCAATCAAAGATAAAAAAAATACATGCATATTCCCTATTGGCAAGTGGTCCATAATAAGAGAATTAATCACCAGTACAATAGCATTATTATTGGCTATTAGGTTTATGTCGTCGATACAGTTATTGATTCGTGTTGGTAATCTGATCAAGAAGACGAGTAACTAATAGTCATTGGAAGGTAATTGTCTGATGTAGATGTTGAATAACTATAAATAAAATGTTGAAATAAAATGTAATTGTTGCTAATTTTCCAAATTTTTTAATGTTTTTATAAAAAATAGTATTCAACACACTACAACAAAATCTGTCAACAGAAGCATGGCCCAACACACTTCAATAAATACACCCACAATAAGTAAGTAGGACATTATAAACTCTTTTGATCAGCGAATAATCTGTCGTGAATTTATGATGGAACGAGTAGTAGGGCTGCCTCAGGGCGTTATCATTTATTTTCAGAATAGCTTGAAAACCTTGTCATGACTGACAACTACTCAATAACTCTCAAGAGTGACACAATGTGCCTTATCATTAGACGCATTGTATCATCCTTGAGAGAGATTCTATTTACAATGCATAATCTTGGGTGTTGTTTTCTTACTAATATTATCGTTTGTTCGTCTCAAAATATCCATATTAAAAATATGAATGATAACGGAACTTTAGGCTTAAATATTCAACATGCACTTTTGACAACATTTTTTTTTTAATATAGATTTCTTTTTGAGGCATTTATCAAATGAGGATAAATATCGACAGCATGAAATTGTGCACTTCGTATAAATCTTGCTTGAGATGCAATAAAATAAATGACCCCTAAGACTTATCTGTAAACAATATGAATCCTTAAATATAAATTATTTTATCATTAATTTATTGTACGAAAATAAAAGCTATTGCTGAGGTCGGTTGACAATTTTAATTTACTTTATTTAATACTTGCAGCGCGTCGTGGTTTCAACCGCGTAAGTCGCGATCCTGTGGGAATATCGGGATAAAAAATAACCTATATGTTAATCCAGGTCTCCAGCTATCTACAAACCAAGTTTCATCTCAATCGGTTCCGTAGTTTTGGCGTGAAAGAGTAACAGACATCCATCCATACATCCTCACACACACCACAGTCGAAGATCGACCTTTCTTCTCTGAAGGCAGCAATGCCTATGCCCGCAGGCTCCAGCCAGGTTGAACCCTGTTGGAACCTGTTGGAACCGTCCAGGGTGAACCGTAGGACCAAAAGGGCGAAAGCCCGGGCGGAAGCTGAACAAGCGCGACCTCTGGCGTCAGGTGGAAGTAAGCAGCGTGAAGCTGCTGAAGGGTCTGCAAAGACTCACGTCGTCCCTATTAGCGATGCGCCAACCCACGGCAAGGACAATAGTCTAGCCGAGGGAACAGCAGCTCCTATGGGGACACCACTAGACGCTAAGGGGCCTGCAGCTGTGAAAGCGACCCCACGGCAGGGTCACACAAGACGGGGCAATAAAGCGGGGACTGCGAAGCAGGCGGGCAGGCCCTCGGGCCCGTCCAAACCCGCAAAAAGAAACCGGCCGGATGAGTCTTTGACTCCACAGGGCGGCGGTAAGCGCCCCAAACCCCAGCCCACCACCACTGGCTCCACGAGCTACTCCGACGCTTTAAAGTCGAATGACTACTGCGTCGCAGTAATGCAGGAGCCTTACCACGACCTGACCAAGGAGCAGGCGCAGGACATTGAGGTTCGGCTGCTGGGCGTGTTGGACGCTGAAATTTTTGCGCCCAGCACGTCCTGCGTCCCCTTCGTGGCGCCGCGTTTTAAGGGAAAGCCCTTCCATAGCGAAGGGGTCCTTAAGATGTGGTGCCGCGATGACTTTGCCCTTCAGTGGCTGCGCCAGGCCGTGGTCAAAATTGAAGCACCATGTTTGGGAACCAGACTGGTAGTCAAACGCCAATCTGAGATTCCCAAACGTATCAAGGCGGGACTCCTGGTGCCACAGGAAGGCCCTGAGGACACGTTAGACCACATCCGTAGGCGGCTAACGTGTCAAAATTGTGACTACAAGGTGTCCAACTGGGCACTTTACCATGCCGAGCCCCAAGAAGAGAAAAAGGCTCTCTTTCTGGTGCTCGGCATCCCAGAAGAGGACGTGTCTAAACTCAGGGAGAGCGAGCGTAGGGTCCACTACGGACTTGGAAATCTCTACATCCGTTTCCTTGACGACCGTCCTCAACCACCGCCGACGAACTTAGAAGCTGCGTCCCAGGAGGTCTCCGGAGACCCAAGCAGCGAAACCCAAGGGGAAGCTCAACCTGACCCCAGCAAGGGGCCAGGCGTCCAGATCAGCCCGGCGAAAGCAGTCTCGCCTGAGAAATGCCTCTCCGGAGAGGCTGACAGCGATCTGGACGAGACGATGCTGGAAAGCGACGATGGCGCTGCCAGCTCCCCCTAGCCTCAAAGCCATACAAATCAACCTCCAGCACAGCCAAACTGCAACGGCTACCCTTCGCAGAATGCTGGAGGTCAACACCACGACCGTAGCCCTAATCCAGGAGCCGTGAATTAGGAAGGGCAGGATTTGCGGTCTAAACAACATTGGAGGTAAACTACTTCTCAACACGACCATTGATAAACCGCGTACATGTATTTTTACACCGAATCACGCGAACTCCATCTTAATGACCGAGTTCTGTTCCAGAGACTTGACTACTATCAGACTCAAAGAACCCTCTTCAGGCCTACCAGAAGTGGTGATGGCGTCCGCATACCTGCCGGGCGACGCAGACATCCCCACCCCGGAACTGGCCGCACTTGCAAGCTACTGCGAGCGAGAGGGGCTAGAGCTGATCGTCGCCGCTGACACCAACGCGCACCATGTGCTATGGGGTAATAAGAACAATAACCAACGAGGTAAGGAACTTGTTTCTTTTCTACTCACTACTAAGCTAAACGTAATTAACACTGGCTCCGAACCGACATTCGTCACATCGAGAGCCCAAACAATCATAGATCTAACATTAGCCAGTGAGCACGCGTCGACACATATCTCGGACTGGCATGTTTCGGATGAGGCGTCGTGCTCAGATCACCGGTGGATCAAATTTGACCTGAAGATGACTCTCATACCGCCTGAACCCCGACGGAATCCTCGTAAGATAGACGTCCGTAAGTATGGGCTAGTCACTGCGGAAAGGTTGGAAAATACCGATATGCCGACTGCTCATGGGACCACAGCGGATATTGATAAACATGTAGATAACCTTACAACCACCCTAATTACCTGCTTCGAACAGACATGCCCACTTTCGGTACCCAGAATTGGACCCCGCAGTAAACAACACTGGTGGGGACCGGAACTGGAGAAACAAAGGCGCAAGGTTAGAAAGTGGTTCAATAAAGCAAAAAATTCCCGACTAGACCATCATTGGGAAGCATATAAGCAGGCCCTAAATCACTACAAGAAGCGGATCAGAATCAGTAAAACTGAATGCTGGAGGAGCTTCTGTACTAACATAGAGAATAACGATAAGGCAAACAGAGTCAAAAACATCATGTGTGGTGAACGAGAGCACAATCTTGGCTTCTTGAAAAAACCAGATGGGACTTACACAAAAACAGATTCAGAGACTTCAGAACTGTTAATGACAACTCACTTCCCAGGATGTCGCATATCAAATATGGAAGACACATGGGAGGTTAACGAGGGTAATACACCAGCCGACTCTGACTGGTTAACTGCCCGCAAAATCGTTAATCATGCTAAAGTGCATTGGGCGATCAACAGCTTTCTTCCATACAAAGCGGCAGGACTAGATGGTATTTTCCCAGGCCTGCTAAAATGGTGTGATGGGGCACTCATAGATCATCTTCGGATCATCTACGAAGGCTGCCTGGCACATCGCTATGTCCCCCTAAAATGGAGAGAGGTCAAAGTAGTCTTCATTCCCAAACCCGGCAAAGGAGATTACACACAACCGAAATCATTTAGACCCATCAGTCTCACATCATTCCTACTTAAAGTACTGGAGAGACTAATAGACAGGGAAATCAGGGGTACTGCACTAGTCAACTACCCTCTGAACCCCAACCAACATGCTTATTCAATGGGCAAATCAACAGAATCTGCCCTTCATCAAGTAGTTTCATACATAGAGGGCAATCTAAAAAACAAGTTGTCTACCTTAGGAACCTTCATCGATATCGAGGGCGCCTTCGACAAAACTAACTTCACCAGCATCAGCCAGGCTCTGTCAAGACATGGGGTCGATCCCACAATTGCCGGGTGGATCGACAGCATGCTCAGACACAGGGCCATACAATTTACTGTGAATAATACAACGAGAGGGGTGGTGGCCAGAGGGTGTCCGCAAGGCGGAGTTCTCTCACCTCTCCTGTGGAACATTGTGATCAATGAGCTCATTACTCAGCTCAATGACCACAAGTTCCTCACAGTAGGCTATGCAGACGACCTGACCATCCTCATCAGTGGCCCCTTTGAGGGGGTGGTATGCGACCTAATGAGAACCGCACTGAAGGTCGTCGAACAGTGGTGTGAGAAACACGACTTAACAGTGAACCCGGCAAAGACGGAACTGATTATGTTCACAAATAAACGTAGTTTAGGAGAATTAAGACTACCTAAACTATTCGACACCCGCCTAGTTCTTACCAAGGAGGTCAAGTATCTAGGAGTGATACTTGACAGCAAACTCCTATGGAACAGGCACCTGGACATGAAACTGAACAAAGCGAGCATTATTTTCTGCCAATGCAAGCGACTCCTCGGCAAAAGCTGGGGCTTATCACCAAAAATCACTCTATGGCTGTACAAAACGGTCATACGGCCTATCATCACGTACGGTGCTATTGCCTGGTGGCAGAGAACAGAGCTCAGCACCGTCAGTAACAAGTTGCAGCAATTCCAGAGACTCGCATGTGCTGCCGCTACTGGATGCATGCGCACGACTCCCACAGCTGCCCTGGAAGTAGCTCTAGACCTAGCACCACTAGACCTATTTATACAGCAGGAAGCAGCTGTGGCAGCCATCAGACTCAAACACCTGGGTCTGTGGTACAACCGAGAGGGTCCCCATTCCAAACTATGGAATGAATTAGTGGATTATCAACCACTGATAGCTGCCCCATGCGATAGGATCCCCAAACAACACATCTTCGAAAGGAGATACCGAATACAGCTATATGAAAACGACCGAGATCAATCCGGCATAAATGAAGTCCGTATATACACGGACGGTTCTAAGATGGGGACAGGGACTGGAGCCGGAATTTTCTCACAAGACCTGAACATAACAATATCATTGGCGTTAGGGCAGCACAGTTCCATATTTCAATGCGAGTGCGTTGCGATAATCTACGCCGCTACTGCGGTCATGTCAAGATGTATAAAGGAGTATAACATCCGCATACTGTCAGACAGTATGGCCGTTCTAAAAGCCCTGGAGGGCAACACCATGAACTCCGGTCTTATATACGAATGCCACCAGACACTGGAACGCCTAGCCTCCGACAACGGGCTAATCCTCCAATGGATCAAGGGGCACAGTGACTCACTCGGGAACGATGTCGCCGATGAGCTGGCAAGGAGGGGATCTGCAACGACAGTAGCAGGTCCAACTACACTGTTGCCATTCCCCTTTAGTCAACTTCGCTCATGGGTAAGACAACGGACTCGGGAAACACACAACAACCGCTGGGCCGACACACCCGGCTGTAGACAATCCAAACTGGTGCTGACGAAGGTCTCACCTCGTTTGACTTGCAGACTGCTCAGTCTCAACCGACCTGACATCAGAATAGTGATAGGAACTATTACGGGCCATTTGGCCCTAAATCGACACCTATTCGCCATCAATGTGACAAACAGTCCTCTATGCAGAGGCTGTCTCAACGCGGAGGAAACGGCCGCCCACGTTATCCTGGAGTGCGAGGGAGTGGCCACACAACGGGCAAGTATCCTCGCGGGAGCGAGGTCGCTCCTAGAAGCCTGTGAATGCCCCAGGAGGCTTCTGCGCTTCTGGAAGGAGCTCGGCTGTCTCAACTAGTCAGCACACCTGTACGCATAATGGACCGCTTATGAGTCTAAATGCGGAAACAGAGCCCTATACCAATACCAATACCAATACATCCTCACAAACTTTCACGTTTATATTATTAGTAGGATGTATAGTAAAAGTACAACAGAGATAACAACAAAATAGTATACATTTATTCCACGCCCACCGTTGAAGATTTTTAAGTGCCAGACGTACTCTAAGCCACAAAACTCTGAACTACGAATAAAGTCATTACGAATAAGGTCCTGTACACAGATCTGTACAGTTTAAAAAGGTGAAGAAAACATTCATCTGATAAATGAATTTTACGCCGTGGAGTCTTCAGAACTTCGTTTAATCGTTTTTATCAATAAGAACATCCCAAAAAATAAAATATGATTAATGTTCACTCCAAGATTATCTTTACAGTCTTTACAGTTGTTTTCAGTTTTGTTGAAAATAAATGGAGATTTAATCTCAACTCATTACTTTCTGTTTGAAGTTTTATTTGATTGTAAAGTAAAAAAAAATAGTAGCACACTACTTTTAACAATGATAGAAATAGAGAACTTTATAACAATGATATAAAAGATTTTCCTGACAACCCTTAACACAACACACATAGGTTTTTTTAAATAATAGGGGGCAAACGAGCAGACGGGTCACCTGATGATAAGTGACTACCTTCGCCCATGGACACCTGCAACTCAAGAGTCACAAGTGCGTTGCCGGCCTTTGAGATAGGAGTACGCTCTTTTCTTGAAGGTTTGAAGGTCGTATATGCGGTGTGCATATGTTGTTTTTAGTTTTAGCTTTAGTATGTTAAATAAAATCATAATGTATTATTTTTACATTTCATCTTGACTTGTAGTTAAATAAACCTAAAAACACGTTTTAATGGCGAACCAAATAAAAATTCAAAAATAGTTCTACTATCCATTATCAGACCATCGTTACCACGCCGAAGTGAATTTACAAGGAGTTATAAACCATACTTACGTGGGCGAGCCATGCTTCAGCACGTATGGGCCGGTTCGACTCCGTTCGATGCCACGGCCTCACAGAAAACCAGCAGTGAAACAATGCATTCATTGCTCTTCGCCGCGTGAGTGAGGTTACAGGTGCCCATGGACGGCAGTAGTCATTTACCATCAGGTAACCCGTCTGCTCGTTTGCCCCCTACCATAATAAAAAAAACCCAGCCGAAAGATTACTTATACATTTAGAAGATGTTTTGAAAACCCTTAGCGAAAATGAAAGAGATCTTGAAATGATCTGTAAATGGGGTTGTGATGGCTTTCAACAGGCTCAGTTCAAACAAAGGTTTGAAAATGATAGCGGATGCGATTAACATATTTTTTAAAGTTAATTTGTACCTCTGCGTATTATAATTATATGGAACAGAAAACAACACCATCATCACCCCGCTACTGTAGATATCTATCCGTATACATTTTGTAAAGGAGACAGTAACAGTTGATATAACGAACGAAGAAATAAACTATGTGGAAAGTGCGCCTAGTAAATTGGAACCTATATCAGGTAATAATTGGCGGCAGATAACAATTTTTTTTCTGAAGGCAACGTTAGAAATGTTAATATGTGAAGAATGTTAGACCTTTTATTTTAATATTTTAAGTGTTAAAATTTTTGTGATATTTATTATTTTAAAATTTGTTTTAGTTATTTTATTTTGTGGTATAAAATAAAAAAAAAATGTATATAAAAAGATATGCTTTTTTTTGAGCGTATGCTTTTGTTCCTACACCCGTATTTATTTTACACCTTTGCTTTAAAACTGGTAATTAGTACTGAAGGTACCCTTGAATTTACACTGGGCCATTTCCATATGATTAAGAGGAATAAACAGTTTTGGCCAGCTAGATAGCCATTTAAATAAATAGTAGTTCTTAGTATTAACTAAATCAAACTAATAACTATGTTGTCGCCACATCAAAAACTCTTATTTACTTTAATGAAAATGGGGGCAAACTACTATTTATTAAAAATGAGTTAATAGACATTATTATGACTAGTTATACTAATACTCTACTAGTTATACCGGTAGCGCAATGCAGTTGGTCGATTGATAAATATTGACGAATAGTGAGGTTATAAAAGGCCATGCTAACATTACAAGTGGTTCATAATCACTTGAGTGCGGATTGAGGTTCGAACAACTTAGCAGTTATTGTTATATAGTGTTTTTAATAATTTATAGCAGTAGTTGTGAGACTGTTCGTAACTAGTAAACGTAAAAAGGTTCGAGAAGTAGCATCAATATTATATCACTTGCATACTTGTAGTGTAACTATAAGTAAAAAACTTGTTTGAGATCATTTTCAAATCTTGTTAAAACATTTGAAATTAATGTTCTTTCTTCATCATTCACTTTAAATTCCGATTATTTGCTATAAACTTTACAATTGTGCTGACTAAGCTGAACAGGGATAGCTGTTTTCCCTAAAACCACAGTGATAAAAACTCGTAACAGATCATTACAGCTACGCTAAGCCAACATTAACTTTGATTTTATTCACGATGCATGATCACGAAGCCACCTAGTGAGATACTTATTAGTAACTTTTTTTATTTTATAACTTTTGTTTGCACATTGGTCTTTCCGATTCATCCCAGGAAACAATTTTTTGTTTTTTTTTTGTGTCGCACGGAGACCACCTCGGATCATCAATGCACAGGGACTAACAATGAAGTGTTATATCTGGTTCATACAGACTAAACCACAAGGTATTTTATCTCAGGTGGATTATTATAATGGGCACAGGTATAACCTGAAAAGGATGCCTCTAAACACTCAGTCCAGATACTTTTAATTTCACGATAAAAAAACAAAAATTAATATTGTTCAAAGACATCTTACAAAAAAAAATGTCTACAATGGCATACTGTATTCTAAGCTATACCATTATTTATCAAGTCAGAGCAACGCACGCCCAAGATTGAACGTTGAAAATTCTATGCATTAGAAAGTGCTCGCATGTTCAACCTCATCGTCCGAGTCACACAACAGCCATTATAAGTCGAGCTCTTGATTTTAAATTCACCATTTTATTATTGTTTTATAAAAACTAATATAATGAGTCTTATAATTTCAGTTAGTCGTATTTTACCACATCATTTCATAAAGCGAATCGAAAAACACGCGATTTTTACCAGGTCATGTGTCCACCTCGTTAATGGAGACGGTCCGTGGCTCCATTCAAGAACTTTTCGAGACCATCGACCGTCAGTTCTACGTGCTATATGCCCTGCCAATGGCCACTTCAATTTACTGACCCGTTCGGCTATGTCTGTATTCTTCGTTCGTCTGCGTATTTCCTCATTTCTCGATCCCGCAGAGAAAGTGGTAGGTATTTATAAGCATTTACTAATGGATGCGTAACGAAATAACTGGCCCTTAGTGTATTTAAAAATTTTCAGCAAGGTGTGGAAAAGTTAAAAGATATTTTTTACATTGAATTTTTTTGCCTCTGAAAAAGGTCGGAAATGGATCGGTGTGTATCGTAAATAACAATGAAAAAGTGAATAATGTGATTTTTTTTTTTATAAGTTTTGTAAATAATTGTTACCTACATATGTATATATAAAATTATTTTTCGTACCTTCTAGTGGTGCGTATTAGTCGGTACATGTAGTTGTTTTTCATAGCATATGTAGAAAATAGGATTCTAAGGCCTGTGAAAGAAAATTGTTAATAAATTGAAGCAAACAGTTCTTTAAAAAAAAACCGGGCCCGCACCAGGCCCGCAGGTAGATTTCGTGTTTTTTAATTTTTTTTGAAAATCTGCCCCCGAGTTCCCCCCTTTGGGGGAATATCCCCCATTCACGAACTTTACCTTCATTTTTGCCCTGTTGATTTGTCGTCCAAGTTGGAAAGCAAACGGTGCATAATTGTGACCTCTATCGTGACGTGACGCTCTAAACTTTTTAACTGGCGATTGTTTTTGGGTCTAAGGATCATAACTAGACGTCCTGTCAAGAAATTTTTGGAAAACTCGACAGCTGGTACAAAAACCGATATGTAGACTTTTCGAAATCTACCTAAAAGAAAGCAACGTTTGTATCGAAAGTCTGAAGAAAAACCAGATCACATCGGTGTAATCTGCGCTTGTAACAGGCGCTAGGCATAGTAACTGGTGACGCTGTTTGACCCCAATTGCAATAGTTAAAGACATGAGGTGCCGATTCTACAATACGTGACCTTATACCGACATCATTTCCGTAGGTTTCATCATTAATATAAAAAAATGTAAAGACATTCTTGGTACATACATCGACCAATTATCGCCTAAGTTAAATTGTAATTTTTATTTCTTTTAATTAAATTTATTTAAGTAAGTTTTTGCATCCTCCGGCTCCAATTAACGTAATGTGAAACGTGAAATGATTGATTCTTGTGTCATCATCAAATATCATAAAATGTACAAAACATAGCCATAACGATAAATGTAAGCATATGTCCTAAAGGGACTAAGGTATATACATTTATTAATTCTAAGTAATATTATTATTGTAAATGTGTGTTTGTTTGTTACACTTTAACCACTCGACGTTGTCAGGAATACTGAAAAAGACATGGTATATTTCATCAAGAAAAAGAAAAATACTTTCCCTACAAAATCTTAATTCACGCAACCAAAGCCACGGGAAAAACTAGTATTATATATTTTTTTGTTTTGTTCATAACCATTTCTGTACAAATCAGAGATTAGGTTTCCTGTTAGTAAGTGGGTCAGTTGGCTTTGTGATAGGAAATTAACAATAGAACCGCAACTGCCTGAATGCCTGTATAATATAACTCTAAAGTTCGATACTCAAATGAATATAAATTGAGGTATCTACTGAACACCGAGAGATCATTAAACTAAGAACATAGAACTTCATCAATAGCTCTTTATTAAGCTAAAATTATTCGACCATTTAACAGTTTAAGAACCGTAGGGTTTTTATATTGAATAAATGTAATCTCTTGTTATCTATATAATATTAACTAAGATATAAAATGTTAAATTAAAAAACAAAATTTGTTATAGGATCGAAATTTCCCCGGTGTGAATCATAAAATAACATATTTGAAATTGCAAAGCTACTGATACTTTTCTACATGACTATAATCCCACTAATATTATAAATGTGAAAGTTTGGATGGATGGATGGATGGATGTTTGTTACTTTTTCACGCCAAAACTACTGAACCGATTACTATATAACTTGGTATGTAGATAGCTGGAGACCTGGATTAACATATAGGCTACTTTTTATCCCGATATTCCCACGGCATCAGGGCTTACACGGGTGAAACCGCGGGGCGATGCTAGTATAATATAAAATCAAGTTGTTTTAAAAGCTAACAATGAAATAGTTAATTACATTTGACGAAGCAAACTATTGTTGCGGTGACTCTGTGTGTGTTGATCTATAATTTTTAATTATAATAATTATTTATTAAATCGACGATTTCGAATAATTGATGGTCAATTTTATGAAATAAAGATTTTTTTGAATTTGAATTGAATTTAATTTAATATAAAACTATACACAAATTACTTCAAAAGTTTTTAATACACGAATATAAAAATACATATAACAAAAATATGAACTTTAATCCAGGGATCCTGAAAACTAAATGCTAATAGTTGCGCCGCGATCCACTTCGAGTCTCGTAAAGTTTGAAAACAGATCGTTTATTTTGGTTTCTAGTGGCTCCGAAAGCTTGCGAAACTGTTTTGTTCGTTCCAACATGACGGTTTCCGCTTCTATCATTCCAACTTCATCCATGGCGAAAAATAATTGAGATTTATTAAAAATTGAGTGATGCTTTCTTTTACCTACACCTACTTACATAATGTAAGTTCTTGTCTATGTTGATATGATGCTTCGATCTAAAGTCAATTCAATGTTAGTTCCAGGACCAGTGGCGGGTTAATGTATAAAGATGTAGCGAATACTACTATTTTCCAGCTCCATCTGTATACAACATAGACCATTGAACCGGGCTCGAGTTTTATGTATTTTATAAGGTATTTTACTTCTTAAAAAAATAAAATAAAATTATCTGAAATTGCACAATGAAATCAAAATCATTAGCTTGAAACATGGTAGACAGATTTTACAAACAGTCATGAGTACATCATGTTTCACCTGTTTTAAGGTATGCAAATTTTCTGCTTATATATCATTGTGGCAGCAGTATTTCAATACACAATACACTTATACACCATACCGTCTATTACATTGTACTGAACTATTATAATCCTTGATTTGTAAGAACCTATGTACTTACCACGTTTTACTGCAATTAATTCTTTTCTACATCGCCATGTTACGTCGTCTTCGTCGATAAGATTATTTCCACTTGCTCAAAGATTATAACGAAAATCGAGGAGTCGTACTTTTGTTGTTAATAAGGCCAAAATGGAAACTTTAAACATTGAAATTTACTTTTGAGTAGACAAAGAGAAAATTTCAACATGCAGATGATTCTAAACCTTTATGTAAGGAAACAATTTCGTCAGATTGCTCAGTGTATTTCTCGGGATTTTCCAAACAACTCATTGTTGATATTGTATACCACACAAATTCGTATAGCATTCAGGAAACCGGCAAGATAATAAATGTAGCCAAAAGAAGAAGTTACGGATACTTTGGCAATCAATATATTGATGAAGATTGGGACACTCAATATGCGTGAGTATTCATTGATTGCGTGACATTTTATTAGGTTTCTGTAGGAAATTAAGTTGTTTGTGTTTATATTATAATAAAATGTTTGTTACCTTGTTATAACCTACATTATCTCTCGACACCATACACAAAAGGATAATAAATATTAGAGCAGCATATTGGTCGCATGAAACTGTTCCCTCCAATCTAGTTTTATTAGTTGTGGCGACGAAACAGCTGACACTATATCATAAACTCTGCAGCTGGTGCTCAATAGAAAGATAGTATTGTTGCATTATATGCAAGTACCATGATATAATACATACATAAATAGTACTCAGTTATAAATTAAAAATATACTTCATTTTTAAACTAAATAGTCAAAATGAAAATACATAAATAGTCAAGCATTAACATTAAGACTTTAAATGTTTTTTTTTAATATTAATCATAATCCAAATAACTTGTTTCAAAACCATAGATAGGTTCAATTGTACGTGTCCACCAATATTGAAACTAAAGTAGGTGCCACACATTATATGGTCAAACTGTGCGATATACGAGTAAAATGTACAGATAGCGGCCGTTGTGCAATACCTTTCCTCCGAGCCAACTTAAGAAGGATTAAAATGGTTTACGGAGGCAGTTGTACTTGTTGCAATTTCCAAACATCGGTTAAGACAGCCTGAACAAATTTGGTTTTGATTTTTTTGATTTGATTTTTTTTATTCTCTCATGATTTTTTTCGTGTAGTTGTAGCACATTTCTAAACAATATATCATCTATTTTCAGGTAAACTTTAATGATTTTATAAACCTTTGTTTTAAACGCTTATCTGATAAATCCCCATATTCCGTCAATATCTTTAATATTTATTACTTACTTGCATGTCTGCCTTCTCTTGATATATTTATGAATAAATTTTCAAGTTTGTACTTTCAATTCACTGATTTCTGTATAAAAAACGTTTTCATATATTTAACTACTTGAGCATATTAATATAATTTATAGTATAATCATAATCTAAAAATATCTTTACATTAAACGAAATTGTTAGTGGTAGGACTGCAAGTCAGAAGTGAAAACATATACACATATATATATATATATATATACATATACACAGACACATCTGGACGCTGATAAGCAATACATTGTCAAGCCACACATACTTTATTTAGAGAAAATGGCGTTTTAAGATGTCATACCAATTCCTAATCAATTTGTTTGAAAAAATATCTATTTACCATTTAGGTAGATTTTTTGATATTTTTCAAACAAATTGATCAGGAATTGGTATGACATCTTAAAACGCCATTTTCTCTAAATAAAGTATGTGTGGCTTTACACTGTATTGCTTATCAGCGTCTATCTATGTCACCATGACAATATAATATGTCATCTGAGGGTGACAGTCAAGGTTTTCACTTCAAAAAATTAAGTTAATTCAAATATGAGTATCACGCAAACATTTTGCAATCACTCACGTTTATTACGGTTATCCAAGGATCAGAACTCCGGTAGCAATAAGATATCTAAGTTTTACATAGTCACGTATAGATTAAGAAGGGATTGTACGTAAATTGGTGTATAGACTAGGCAACATAACGGACAAAAATGTAGACCCGTTGACGCAAAACTTTTGCAGTTCAACTTTTGCAACTTAGGGCGCCATGGCATACATCCATGAATAATTTTAACTGCTCCTAACTTTTCTTTCCTCATTTTCTGTAACCTCGCCATCAGGTACACCAAAGAGTCTACTCCTCGCTCATTTTTAATTTTTATTGTTTTCCATAGAATGATAATAAATAAGATAAATAAAAAGTTAGGAAATATATACACTATAGCGGAACACTATCTCTTAAAATACAAGAATACCTAGTTTAAGAGATAGAGTTCATTATTTTTATTAATTGCTGTTGTAATAGTAATATTCATAAATGTACAGCAACTACAATAAAAATAGCCCATAAAGTAGTGTTTATTTTTTGAAAATCAGATAATTGGTTTGAGAAACTATCCCTACGTTCAAACTTACAGACCTTAAAACACTAGTATATATTCTTAACTAGTCTACATCTCTTCGATATAAATTTAAAGCAAGAGTACACTTTACTTTCTTAAACTTCACTTGCTTGCTTGCATCAGGTGACTCATTGCTCATTGGCCCCTCTCCCTTAAAAATAAACATTAGTCGATTATTTGTTATCTTTTTCAAAACAAAACTTTATTATAAAAAACGATATTTGTCATCAAAAACCCACAACTTATTTTAATAAGTAAATAACCTTTAACTTCTGGAAGACAACAAGACTTATACCGAAAATATGGGTGCATAATAAAATAATCATATAATAATCAAGACGTATTTCACGTCAGATGTGTTCTAGAAAACAATGGCGTAGGTTCATTCGTCATCGTCATTGAAGAATGTGAGGAAACTAACCTTGGTAGCGAGTAGCATCAATACACATGCTTTTAAAAAGAGATAGCTACATAATGCAACGATATCTATACTAAATCTAATTTACTTAATTGTCTAATATGTAGGCATATTTAATACATATACAATATCTGAGACATTGGGAAAACATTGGCGAAAACTCAAAGGTCAAAGGGTATTCTCATTTTGTCTAAGTAATTTCATTGAATAATTGTTAGTCGTAACGCCTTGAAATATAAAAATAAAATCAGTTGTTAGAACTTCGTTGTTAGACATTTTCATTAATCTAATCTGGTTTACTTTCGATAAAAATTGCTTTTAAGAAAGAACTGAAGATATACTGGTGTATCTGAAAATGGAACACTTACTTCAGCGCATTACTCTAGCATGCAGTTACAAAAAATATTTTTTGAAAAGAACTATATGTTTAAAAGTTATGACCGTTTGAATTTCCAGGTGTTATCACATACAGCCTGTATATCACAATGACGTTCAGTGCCTGATAAGACAATTAATTTACTTAGGTGGTTTGGAAAACATCAACAGTGCATTATAATATAAGTATAATTACGTTAGACGCTTACCTTATGCAATTCAAATAGTTTTGTATATAAATGGAGTTACCATTTTGATTAGTTTTCTAGAAAAAAGTATGTTGTAGTAACATACCTTTTTCGTGGTTTCTACTAATTACAACAGCTACTAGTAATTGTGTCAGGATTTTGTTTCCTATTATCGTTTAATAGACAAGGACAGAAGTAGCTACCTACTAATAAGCTTGCTTATTAGTCCTTAAGCTCCCTTAAACTATCTGTACTTAAACTTTAAACTTAGGCGGAAATTCGATGTTTAATGTAGTGACTATTTTCACAAAACGAATATATTTAGTAAGATCAAATAGTTTATAAAGAAATGTCGTGCTTGGAATTTACCTCATGTATACTACCCGAATTTAATTAATTTACATATTTAGTTGGCATACACTTAGATACATTGCAGAACATGTAGGATGGCTGGTAACTAACAATGTTTATGTACAATATAAAAATGGCGTATGTAATGTTATTGACAATGAAGTGCCATAAATATTGAATTTCCGTTCCGTTATACAAATTGCCTATGTCACATCCGTAGAATCCTTCAAGTATCAGTTGTCTGCCAGAAGCAACTAGTAATACAATAATCAGCAACTAATATTACTAGTTACTTCTGTTCATTTGTTTGTAAATGTTTAAAAGAGGCTTACATATAGAAGTAGCTTAAACTATAAACCTGGGTGATGGGTCAAGAGCGATAAATCTGGTTTTATAGCGTTTATTAACTACAAATAAAGATAATCGATACAATGCCGAAATTCTAACAAAAAGGCCAGTTTCCGACATTTTGTCCATATTGACTAAGTAAATCCATCCAGACTATCGAGAGAGAGACTCTGTGTACGGATCGCCCGGGTGTAAACACACCCGTGGGATGAGGAACATAGAACCTTTTTGTAACAGCAGTTAAACAAAAAAAACTAAAAGTTAGTTGAGCACAATTGTACATACAAATCAATGATTTTTTACTTTACTTACCTTACAGATTAGAATGAAACCTTTACGAAAACAAGTACAAACTTATCCCAATTTTGAATAACATTATATTCTGCCTTTTTGATTACATAACATAAAAAATAGTGAAACTTTAGTAAGTGCTTAATATTTTAACACAACTTAAATTCATAGTACCGTGAATATATTCAGTCCAGAAACTGCTTATGAGTGTATGATTTATTTGCATCGGTGTGATTTCATCACATCTTTGAAAGTTCATCCATTCCCTTTCTCAGAATTTTGGTATAGGCAATGCATCAGTAAAGTAACATGAAAATGGAAAAAAATGCAGCGACGTTAATGGCCAATAATATGATAAATTAAATCAATATATTCCATTAAATAAATTATTGTATTTTATAGGCAATAGACAGTTTATACTTTTACTATATTTCCTATTAATATACTTTAGAAAAAAGAAACAATTAAATCGACAAAACAAATATTCTGCTGAAAATCTATTACTCTCTAATACAATACCCGACTGTCATCCATTTCTGAATAATATAACTCTGAGATTGCAAGATAAAATAAATTTGGAGGACTTCAATTTTAATCAAATGTTTTCCATTTTCATTTTAGGATAAAAATGAAACTAAATAAAACGCTTTACATATGTATGTGCAATTGTGCGAAACACCTTCAATTTATACATTAACAGGGTTAAGCTGAGGCCGTGGTTTTAGGACCTTCACTTATGTTATTTGACCCGTGCCCCTTTAATCGAGAGTGGTCTAAACAGAAGCGATAGTTATTTTAAAGTTTTGTTTTTTGTTCTGTCAAAAAGATATGGGCAAATTTTTCGAAATTTTCCATTTACTTGTGTTGTAACCTTGCTTTTAACCAAAATTGATAATTCTAGGTCAACCGGAAGTACCCTATAGGTTTTGGGTCGAAAACCTAGAGGGTACTTCCCATTCAAGTCGTTATATCACATAAAAAAAGTTTTTGTAATTACAAACTTATATTTTGCGGTTGGATTGTTCACTTTGTCGTACATCGCTACCGCAAAGTTAAGTTTGTCTTTCGAAAAAGACGGGCAAAAGTCTTTGAGAATTGATTCCCGAGATGGACGTATACAAGTTTGTTTGCTTACGGAACCCTCGGTGCGCGAGTCAGACTCGCACTTGTCCTTTTTTTTTTACATTAATGGTATCGGAATGTAAGAGACAAATGTCATGCCGCCCTAGATGTCCCGTTTAAACTTGTTACCTTGTTAACTTTTGAGGATAAATATACAATTTTCAAATATATATAATATATACGTCAGGCAATTCTAACGACGTAATTTCCTTAAAATTAATTAGGGATATATTTTATTCACGCACTAAAATAGAGTAAACACACGAATTTATAAATTATTTTAAAGGTTGTTGTCATTTTTGTTAAATGTATAAGTAGGTTATTAGGTGAAGGTTCTCAACTTGTATCTTAGCTAGGATACCTAGATATATAGATAACACAAATTTAAAGGTACCAAGGCTATTATTGAAGTGCGCTTCAGACATAGTTGTGTCCAAAAGATAATGTACAAAGAACGACCTTGTTGATTACTACAAACTCTTCTAGACGACCTTAGCCTATATTAAAAATATGCAATGTTTTAAGAGAGTATTAACAAGATTTGAATTTTCTAAGTAGTATATAGTTCACAATGTTAATCCAAGAAGATGAAGATGCAACGGCGCGGTGTAAAGTTATATTATACGATGACTTTCTAATATTACTGTGGGAGAGCCATGCTTCGGCACGTAGGAGCTGGCTCGACCGGATTGATACCACGGCCTCTCTCTTCCTCTTCCCCTCTTCTCCCCCTCCCTGCACTCTCCCTCATCCCCCTTCCTCTACCCTCACCTTAAAGGCCGGCAACGCAGTTGTGCCTCTTGAGTTGCAGGTGCCTATAGGCGGGCGGTAGTCACTCACCATCAGGTGACCCGTCTGCTCGTTTGCTTCCTATCACAAAAAAGGAGGACCATAACCTTATGTTTTAAGATACGTATAAGAGCTCATTAATTACCGGTTCGATTACTTTGACTTTCTTTTTATGATAAAAGATTTGTTTTAAAACTGAACGTCCAAAAATTATTTCCTTCCTAAAATTGATCTTAATTCAAAATATACGTTATTAATACATTTTATAGACTATTTCATTGTTACCATTTAAAATTAGTTGTTAGAGTTTGAACTCATGTAAAGCAGTCATGTCCACGCAACGATGCTCGCAATTTTTTTTAAGGTTTAAAAATTTATCTTATTATATTTTGATGTGGTGACTTTATATCGTATGGCGGTGGAGAATGGGGTAGATGCCTATGGTCAAACAAATTACTTTGTCAAGTCGGGCTATAAAGTAACTTAAAAAACTGTGAAAATTGTCATCCAGTTTTATTTTACCGTTTTTAATTTATTATAAGTGAATCATTAACAACAGTAAGGTGGGACGTCATGCCTTAATATTTCATACAAAAATACCGATACCGAACTATACTGATGAACTGACTGACTAGATATTGACCGACTATATATATATTAATTTGACTACACAGTCAACTAACCAATGTGCGTTCGATTTCCGCTCTGTGAATATATGCGTGAATAATAATATATGTCTGTTTGCATTGGTTGGTGGTAGTTGCGTAGTTTAATTCTAGATAACACTGTGAAATATGTTCAAGATTATTGTTATTATTATTTGGCAAGTTAATGGATCGTGCTCTCCAACCCATTTGGTGACTTGTGTAAAACTTTTGGACTTTGACAGAACTACTTCTGCATCATCGATAAACTACTACACGGACATACAACATATTATATGTACCTAATACTTTACGGTGCCTAGAAACTTTGGTTGTTCAATCAATTTTGTTTTATTATACCTTTTTTTTTTCGTGTGGAAACCCCCACGGGTCAACATCTCACCGGAGCTAACGGTAAGATGGTATATCGGAATCGAACCGACTAGAACCACACGGTGTTCCGTCACAAGTGGGTCTATTGCAGGAGGACCCGGGTATAGGTACCCTAGGAAGTAGTCCGCCGGGAACCCATGCAGAGCTTGGTCGCCTTCAGCAGGCGAACACACCATGAAGTACGGGGGCCTTACACCCCTTGTTTTATTATACCTACTTTTTTTTTGTGTGGAAACCCCCACGGGTCATCACCTCACCGGAGCTTACGGTGAAGTGGTATATCGGAATCGAACCGACTAAAACCATACGGTGTTCCGTCACAAGTGGGTCTATTGCAAGGGACCCAGGATACCCTAAGAAGGAAGCCTCCGGGAACCCCTACAGACCTTGACCGCCTCTTGAACAGGCTGCCTCTTGAACTGTTTTATTATAATATAATAATAATAATAATAATCTTTATTTGTTCAAACATTAGTACAATACATATACATTTATTACACTTATTACATTAATTAGACTTAGAAAATTGTATCTCTGGCCCCCACACTAGGGTACCCTGTGTCGTGGGGTCCAGTCCCTTCCGTAAGTTTTATAATAGTTTCAAGAAAAATAAAAATAATAGAAGATAATGTGTGTATGTGTGTGTGTGTGTGTGCTTGTGTGTGTGTATGCGTGCGTGTGTGTGCGTGTCCGTGTGTGTGTTCGTCGTATATGTGAGTTCGTGTGAGCATGATATTAAATACCAGTGTTCAAGAGGTTCTCGGTATGGGCATAGTCTTTGGAGAGTAGCCATATTGTATATTATACCTAGTTCGATCGACGTTATTAATAAAGTATTAACACTTATTTTTAACAGTTCTTCGTTTTGGATACTTAAGTTTTTTGGTGATTTAACTATTAAGTCCGTTCATTTTGTCAAAGATTTTTTTAAAGTTAGAACCATGTGTCAAAAGTTGACACAATGGTAACTTAAGTAATTAAAATATTTACAATTACAATCTCATTAAGGTACCGCGACCTGTAAGGAATTGAATGACACAGTGACCCTCTAGCCTAATGTTATTCTAACGCTTAAAAATGGTTGGTTGATAACGTAGTTGCTATTATGTATGACTGTATTTGTACACTAGAAAGACTTCAACTAAAGCATTCAAAGCTTGTCTTTTAAAAAAGCAAATCTTATCCTTAGACCCAAGTGCATCTCATTATTTTCCCCCATGCCTTCCTAAAATATACTTTGCCTTCTTAAATATACTTTGCTTTCTTAAATAACCCGCTTGCTCTTTACACTTACACTTCACAATCTTCCGGTTTTACCGTCCATATTGTCCATTTTAAGGTTAATTCACTAGAACCATTTTGCTTACTGCGTAAATTTGTACAATGAAATGTGTTCAACTGCTCAAACGTGTAAATATAAATCAGTCCTGATTGATAATGAAGCGTGGTTACATTATTTAGTTAAATAAAATTTATTACGTTTTAAAACAGAGAATTTACTGATTCACACAATTTTAAACAACCTGTATGGTGTTCTATGTTTTAACATTATAGTAAATACAAGTATACCTAATATTACATCCTATTTATATGCGTATTGATTTTATTAATTTAATAAAAAAATATAATATTATATTTTTTTATATATTTAATAAATATTATAAATAATTATTAAATTAACTGATTAGGAAAAAAATATTCATAAAAGTCAATGAACGTAAGAAAAAGTTCTAGATAATTAGAAGTAAGGATTTTTTTATTGCTATGAGATATATTTATAATATGCGAACCTGAATTTACTGTACATTTGTTCATTATCTATTGTTCGATTTTTGTCTTCTTCTTCTGATTTAAGTGTCTCTGCAGGTTGGCCGTCAGCTTCTTACTGGCCAAGCTAAACAACTGTTCAACTTAGGTAATACTGGTCCACTCTCAGGTGTAGCGCAGCCATGTCTTTTGCTTCGCTCATGGCATCTCTTTCCTTCTACCTATATTTGTCATTAAAAAATATTTTATTTGTCATTAAGATTTATTAAAAAGCCTAAGGTTTTCGCCGAAATAGGAAAGGGGTCTCTATCACCCTAAGGCGATCTCTAAGACGCCGTTTCTATTTTTGAGGCGAAAATTTTCAACAGCTTTAAATTTTAATGCTTGCAACGACATATCAATAATAAGGAACTGAATTTTAAAACTAAATTGGTGAGTCTGGAACTGAGTCTAAGAACTGAACTGGATTTGAAACCAGTTCGATTTTCATCAGATAAGTCTACATTGATATCACTTGTAATGAGTTCATTTCTTCGTTCATACTCTAAAACTTATCGTGTCGTCGACATTATACTCTGGTCGTTACGCAAAAATGTCTGATTTGGAGTTTATCAAATAAATATGTCATTACCCATGATTATATCTGCATTTTATACTAACAAACAACAAACTTTAAAGCTGCTGATAAGTTCAACACAAGTTTAATTTTATGTTTTGAGGCAGTTTCTTTAAAATTGTTTTAGTAATATTGCAGTATCATTTCACCTGGAGCTGAGCCAATTCACTCAAGTAGACACCGTTTTGTAGGTACTGAAAAAAAAATATCTTATTTTATTAAGAAACAAACAGTCTTAAAACAACATGGTTAGATTAATTACAAAATAAAATTATAAACCTTAATATTCCTTAATAGGATACTTATTATTTTAAACTGGAGATGAGATAATAATATAACGTCTGTTTTCCATTATTTAAATTAATGTTTTTGCTGAATTACGTACACCGCCATTTGCCTATTAATCTATACAAAGGTCACGGTCAACACCTATCATCTAATTCACTGGGATGTTTTATCCGTATATAAGTGATTCAAAAATATATAAATAACTGGCTGAGGGAAGAAAACAATTATCTTGGTTTGTAAACTCCAACGATGATTACTCCAACGATGGTAACGGCGAAAGTTAAACTTTAACAAATTGCCACAGACAAGGAAGGCAAACCAAACTCAAAACCTTAAAACGTAAATTAAAAAAATCTTTCCCTGGCACGAAGTGGTACCTCGACATGTGTTTTACCTCTACAGGAGGCATCTTCATCAACGATTCGAAAACAGATGAGCAACTATGTTCTTAATAGGCAGCGTAGTATATTATACGGTTCATAGTCTGTGATAGGGAAAGTGGGGATTCCAGAGCATGAAAAAACAGAGAGTGCGCAAAAGTTCCTCTATTAATTAGACAAATCATTTCTAACGATGCCTCCAATTAAAAGAAAAATCTTAGTCCTTATGTACCATTTGCTGTATTTTTACTGTAGGTTAGTAACTCACTTGTTGTGTTTGTATCTGGTATTCCGGTAATCTCACAAACATACTCTAATATACCTACGTCAATAAAGGGTCTGTACAGACTGTGGTGAACGTTTTTAATATCTCATGTAAAAAAATAAGAACTGACATTACACCCGTGATTTACTTAATATATAGCTATAAATATTACACGCAAAGAAACTACTATAACTTGACTCCAATTTTAGCAAGTTTCCTATGGAAACTCTGTAATAGGTGCTGCAGGCTGAGACACTTTTTTTACAATACTAATCGCTGGAGTGTAACCTGAGGCTTGCCGATAAAATGAGGTATAATGGTCCTAACACCAAAGTCAAGGCAGAATTGAACGAACGAATTAGGTAACCGAACCTAGGGCACGCCCAATCGTGGCACTAAAGTGATGGATGGTGATACAATATCGGTGTGTATTCTACCGCTTAAGCAATATTAAAGCGGTATTTCACATTCCGCTTTGTTCTGTAGCGTGAAAGTTAACCTACTTTGGTTAATAAACGTGGGTTGGGGTTAAAATATCTAATAAAGATAACTTTTTTTTATGGAATAGACGTTTGTTTTCAACCAAACCTGATAGAAAGTGATGATGAAGACAAAGATGGAAATGCCTATCCAAGAGTAAGCTATTCACTCTTAAACATTCCTGAATTATACTTTTCTGGAACAATAGACGCAGGCAGTTCAGTCCAGAATTTGACGACTCAAACCAAAACGAAGCTGTCAAAAATTATGTTCAGTACAAGAAAATTCTGATATTTCACTTCACTTCACTCTTACATTTTCACACACTATACTAATATTCTTTTTCTATATAAACCTATTCATTATTGTAATAAATATAATCTTATTTAGACCATTTAGTCTTGGGAATTGTGGATAGAAAAAGTATTTAAGTAAATAACAAAACGATGCGTTCCATAAAGAGTATTATAGCCACGGCCATATTTATTTGGACTTTCCAGCAGCAACAAAACGGCGGCCAATTATACTTAAGGATCACTTATCCATATGATAGGATGCTCTGTAACGATTGATTAGGTGCCCTGTTAATGCATTTTGTCAATTATAATTGTATGCGCATTGTACGTGTAGTCGTATGTGTAGTAATAGCGAAAAGTAGGGTTTCACTTGATCGCTAAATTCTGTTAATTTTTAAACCAAACAGCATATCTCTTTCCTTCAAATATCTCTACGTTAATTAACTACCAAGAAAACAAATCATTTTTTTTAACACATCAGTAGGCTACAACCTCAAAGCTACAAAGTAACACGTTTGTGTGGGACGTCAAAAAAGCTGCGAATTCGAGAGAAACTCAATTACTAGCACGTAGCCGTGTGAATATTACCCGACGTCAGCTTTTATATTTAACTTTGTGCAAAATGTACTGAAAAAATACATGAAGAGATGTAAAATTAGAACGTTGAAACATATAGCCCGTGCATGCATAAATGATTCGATCTTTGAAGAGCGCAATACACTATAACATTAAGTAAAAGTTTGATGTATTGAGTCCGATAAGGCAAAAATAAAAACCGGTCAAGTGCGAGTTCGACTTACGCACCGACGGTTTTGTACAAACTTGTATGTAGATACATGGATGTAGATCTTGGGCATCGATTCCTTTTTTCCTTTTGAGGAACGGAACCCTTAAAACCAATATTTTTTTATTTTTCGTTACATGTACATTGGGATCACGTGTGGCTATGGTCTACGCGGGGGCCGTTGCCATCATGTCTCTGCATCACATATTTACCGCCTCCGAGGGTACCAGGTAATATTTTTTGCGTGCTTTGGTGAGCCATGCTTATGTGGTAAAACTATATCCTTCAATAATTATAACATACTACACCTATTATGACTCGTTATTATTAGGACTTTTGTATGTATGTTTTTTTCAGGGGTGTCAGGTGCCACAACGATCCTGCAGGTCGCTTTGCCCCTTGATAGGGGGCCTCCGTCGGGCCCAACTGGTCAAGCACCATCAAAATACACACGACCCGCGTGTGTATAAAATACACACTTTTAATAAACATGAATATAATTAATGAAATTTTTAATAACTTTTAAACTTAGCTCGTAACAAAGTAATTATGTAGGTGTATGAGCAAACAATTTAGGTAACAGCTGAGCAATTGTTATTACAAACATCAGAACCATCAGAACCATCACCTTTTTGCCTAAAGAAGGTTGTGTTTCATATAATTTATGAAATAAGTTTGAATGCCACATATAAACCGTGCTCTGTTTATTTGGGACCGATTGTTTAGGCACCAGTTGTTATATCGCAAAATTTAAGAGTTCAAAGCGGCTCATTGAGGTTTGAAATGATGTCAAACTAAACAAAAAAAAATATACAGCACGGTTTACTATTAATATAAGAAATTTAATATTTAGTTTCTCTTAACTTTTGTAATATATGGAGCGTTATACAAACTCCACATATGAAATAAAAAAATAAACATAGGCAGTCATGGGGACTGCCCACAGAAGCGAAAACTTAAAACTGCGCGTCGCATCGCTAGTCTACGTCATACGTCATGTCAATACGTAACATTAGCATCGGTGACTTATAAGTTTTCACTTAAAAAACAAAGACTTAATATACTCGAGTCGATTGTAGATTAGATCTTACACAACACACACATAGAACAATTGTTTGTGTGATTTGTCACTACATCACTACATATGTTATAAAACAAAGTCCCCCGCCGCGTCTGTCTGTCTGTTCGCGATAAACTGAAAAACTACTGAACGGTTTTTCATGCAGTTTACACCAATAGATAGAACGATTCATGAGGAAGGATTCATTAGGCATGTAATTTGTTAAGGTTTTATGTAAATTGGTTGAAATATGATAATGATTATTGAAGATGTCTCTGCTGCCCGTGCGAAGCCTGGGCGGGTTGCTAGTATAACAAATAAAAAAAAATGTGTGTGTCAGCTCCGAAGCACGACTGGAGTTTACAATTTACTGGAATCTCTCTCTCTCTCTGTCTCCCTCCCTCCCTCCCTCAATCTATATATTTTGTATATATTTACACATATATATATATAACATAAAGGTATACACATATATACTTACATGCGTCGAGAATAAGGAGTAAACTCCAATAAAGCATAAAAAGCACAATAAAGCGTTACGCTGATCTCCGATCATTAAATCGTACTCTTCAAATTTTTTTCATACCTGGCGCCTTATATGCAAATCGATTCTTAAGGAGTAAACTCCAAAAGAACAAAATGAATAGTACACATAATATATATGTCATATCCTTTGTGTCAATTATGAACATATTTGCAAAACTTTAATTCCATCCGACTGCCGAAGGGGAGTATTCTGTGTCTATTTTTAATGAAGCTTACATAGAACACTCAGACAGCCATTGTCAGATGGATTGCCATAAATGAGTTATCATTAAATTTGTTGGATATTTTTACGCTTTTTAGTTACTTTTTAACGGAGTTCGATTTTATGTTTTAATTAAAATTAATTCTTTGTAAAACTTTTTGTACATAAATTATTATTTCCTACATTCTTAATCTATGATTGCTCCGGTATAGCTGTGTGTTGTTTTCTCTGAATTATCTGTCACCCATCTGTTTGAATTATCTGTCACCCATCTGTTTGAATTCAATTCCATTATAGTGAAACACCTGAATTGATTACACTGATATATTTTGTTTTATCTCTTTAAATAAAGACATTCAAGTACCGCCTAAGTTAAACAGCAAAATGCAAGCACTATTTACAGACCCGTGCCAAATAATATGCATTTCATAAATGAATCTTATGTGCTAGGAAGCGATTATACTATAGACACAAAAAGTTGAAGAGTTTAATAGGGTACATTTGCTTTTTTATTGGTATTTTAATTAACTTTTATACGTGGGAGAGCCATGCTTCGGCACATATGGGCCGGCTCGACTCCGCTCGATACCACGGCCTCACAGAAAACAGGTAGTGAAGCATTGCATTTCGCCGCGTGAGTGAGGTTACGGGAGGCCCTAATCCTTCCCTATCCCCTATTCCCGTCCTTCCCCTCTCCCCTCTTCCCACTCTTCCCCCTCCCTCTCTTCTCCTACTCCCACTTTAAGAGCGGCAACGCACTTGTGACCCTTGAGTTACAGGTGCCCATGGGCGGCGGTAGTTATTTACCATCAGGTGACCCGTCTGCTCGTTTGCCCCCTATACCATAAAAAGAAAATAACATTTTATATAAAAAACGGCACAGGTTTTTTCACAATGTATTTTTTGTGTATGCAATGCAATATCGTTACACAAAGTGAACAGTTTTTAATGATTATTTGTATATTAAATAGGATATATCTCCAGCGTGTTCCAGTAAATGTTTAAAACAATAACTACAATCAGCCTGTGACCACGGTCAATGCAACCTGGTCAAAACGGTACGTTATCGCGTTAATTTCCGTCCGTTTAAAATAAACCTTACCTAAGGTTGGCAAAACAGCTAGCTCAGAGTTTTAAGTGGCATGATTAAGAGGCATTAAAGTCGGTTATATTTTTTTAAACTTAAGCTTCAAAAGCCTGTGTTGTTTCCAATACGCTCCATAGAGAAAATGCTCAAATTTACGAAACATAACATATCTTATACCAAAATAGTTGTTATTGCGTTTTCCTGTTAGGAAATTTTCCGTAAGGGCACGACGCTTGGAAACGTGCCCGGTAGATGACATTCTATTCGTTACTACGGAACCGAAAAATATAGTTTCCAGAAGGTCTAACACACCTTTGGCTATACCTTCAGGAATATACAGGAACGATAATAAAAAAACCGGCCAAGTGCGAGTCGGACGTCGCGCACCGAGGGTTCCGTAAAATATTTTTATTATATGATGTAACTAAAAATTTACGGTTTTTGCAATTTTTCCTTTATCTGTGCTATAAGACGTTGCTTCGTACCAAATTTCAAGATTCTGAGTTCACGAGTACCCTGTAGGTTTTGATTCCTTTGCGAGTGTCGAAAATTTGCGGAAATTTGAGGCATACACGGCTGTATCTTTTGATTGCGTTTTTTTAGAAGTTTGATTTTTTCACAGCTCTAAGGGACAGTAGATTTGAGTATTTCATGTAAATTTCAGCTTGATACCTCCACGTATTCCTGAGAAAAAGGGTCTCGACAGACAGACAGACCTTCGGACGGACGGACAACAAAGTGATCCTATAAGGGTTCCGTTTTTTCTTTTCGAGGTACGGAACCCTAAAAAGTACGTGCGTACGTAGGCTGGTTGATTTAAACGTGATAAAGTGATCTTGATTGCTGACAATGCTGATGCTGACAATGTTTGCATTGCTCCACTACGTGGAGGGAAACATTGTCAGCGTCAGAAATCATCATGTCTTTAGAAACGATATTTATCTTTAAGTAATTTTAAGTGCAATAAGTGTTAAAGGTTTAAACTTCCCTCCGTGTTCTACCTGCTTCAAAAAGTCCACCTCTAAATAACTAACGACATAACCGTATAACATAACCATCATGGGTCAGAGAACACACATAAACATACTATATATGTACTCACCCTGACGTTGCAGTTCTACTGCTTCCCTACATACGTCAACAAATTTTACTAAAGCTGCAGAATAAAATTGGTAAAATATTACATAATATATTTTGCCGTAAGTACATACTTTATGCCTGCTCATATATCTGCTAAATTATATATTGGTGAAACACCTTATGTATCATGCCCTTATCTTAAGAAACCGAAAATTTTATGAAGGATAGGATTGGCTTAGCGTTCGTATGCAAGCGATAGGGGAGGATGGTTTATGAGAAAATTATTCATAAATAAGCGAAATACCACGGCTTTCCTCGCGATTTTCTGTAAAAAAATTATCTTTATGGTGTGTTATTGTGTAAAAGTGAATATAGCATTTTATTTATGATGCAATATGCAGTACTGTGTGTTATATTGTAAGAGCTTGATGGTCTTTTAAGTTTGTATTTTAATAAATTACTATAGCCTATGGAAAACTGGTATTCCATCACAACAAACATGAACAATACCAGTCATTTATTAATAATACCATAGCCTTTCTGCTTATAGGCTTAGACACGGGTCAAGTGTTCTCACCGTAGACCTGCCTTTGCTAGCAGTAAAGTACCTTGGGTGGGGGAGATGGCATGTCAATCGAAGAGTTCCACTGCCCGGCCTAACTTGGGGTGCACTACCATCTGCTTTGTGTTCGTTTAGAAAATGATTTCAGCTCGGAGTTACCATCAATCACACACACTGGATTTTCGGGGCTACAAAGAGTACACCACGGGCAGGTTTCGCAATCCAGGACCCTAATGACTTCATTCAAAGTACTCTCACTTTCGCTAACTAAGCCTTGTGTTATGAAACGTAAAGTAACTTGGATTGATTTCTATTTAAGTTCTTAAAAAAAAAAAACATCGCACAATACTGCCAAAAACCCTTTATGAAACTGAGATATCTGTTATTGATTGAACATGAAATCAAGATTCCGGGAACTTATTGTGATAGCCACGAATAATTTCTATCTCAATTGGAATTCAGATGAACCTTTTGCAATACTGCATTCAATTTAAGAAACTGTCCTGGAAGTTTTGGCAATATTGCCGGCAGCTTTTGATACTATATTTCTGGTAATTTTCATCCTTGATCATGATGTACAGGCTGAGTGTGACATACATACAAATTGCAACAATATTAAGGGCTCTACGAAGTAGATTTTTGAAGGACTCCAGTAGCAATTTACTACACTGGGGCTTAGTAGACTATCTGTAGTATTTTCAGAACAATTCAGCTAGCGGGCTCAGTTAATCACCTTGTAATAGATCTTTTGAACTTAACTCAGCCAATTGATATCTTACTTCAGTTTTGGACAAACAAAAATTAGAAAAGTTGTTGGAGAGTAAAAAAACCTGGTAAAACTAAATGTATTTTTTGAAGTGAAAACTTCTTTAGGCACGTCTGTGCACCTTTGCTAAGGGGAAAAAGCACTGATTTCGTGACCGTCACGCTAATAATACCTATATACATATACTAGAGGCCGCAAATCTAAACATTGAGTTTTGTCAGCTCCTCAGTAATTAATCTTTAAAAATATAATTAGTTCAATAAAAGGGAAAACAATATACTAATTTGTCTGTGGAAGTGTTATCTTTACTTTAATAAACTTGTGAACTAAATACATAGTGACAAAGATGAGAGATGTGTGCATGGGTATGTTCCTATATACACTGCGAGCACTGTTTAGTGCTCGTACTGGGGAAAAAAATCGTTCCATTATAAAATATAGGGAAATATATGACCTCATATATGACGTCATAAACGTCGCCATTTTTATACTGTGAGCACTGGAGCTTTCGAGGTAAGGTGCTCTCAGTGCTGTCACACTGTCACTTTTATTATGCGATTTGACAATTGACTTGAATTGACAACAGACAGTATACTGGACTGCGTTCCGTTATAAACAATAACCAGTACAGCTAACTATAAAGGAACGGCTTCCCAGTATGACGCAGTGAATTGACGTCATACCTTACAGTGCTCTCAGTGTATATCGGAACGCACACTATATGCGTTTTCACTTCTGACGTGCAGTTCTACGACTGACAGTTTTGTTCTTATGGGAGCACAACTCACAGCATACATTTATTGTAGTGTTTTGTATTGTTAGTTAGTAATATAATAATGCCGAAATACTCGTAACCAGAGATTCTGTTTTTTGACTTTATATTAGTAATATTAGAATAAAAATTTATATGAGTTGGTTTCAAATACGCGTGTTAACTAACATTTTAGACTTTATAATGGGTAGTGAGTGGTAACTGAAAAACTCCATAAAGCCACTAGCTTTTAGCAGAGGTTGGCCAAGTTTGGCTGAGGCTTTTGCTTACTTTTTCTATTTAAAGTACTTTGTGTAACGTTATTAAGTTCTTCTTTATGTGTGAAGTTACATTGTTTCTCTACAGTATTACCCTCACATTTAAATGTGAAAACTGTGAGACCATTTTTAGTTCATATGAGACGTTTTAATTGCTAGTCCCGTCCTGGAAACAAAAGGCGGTTACACCACACAATTTTTCATATTCCATTTGTATTTTTTGAAAGGATTTCGCTTTTAAGAATGTAAATATGAATAGTGAGTTTTTATACAAATCACTTAAGTAAATTCTTTTTAGCCATTGTAAAAGCGCACATTTTTTCATGAAAATAGAAATGGTAAAAATATTTTTAAGACCTATTTATACCCCTCCAAGCACAACTTGTTCTATGGGTTCCAGAATATGGCTAAAAATTACATAAATGATAGACGGACTATTTAATACGGCTCAAAAACACAGTTACCGATTAAATTATAGTATTTACGCTGTTTGAAGCTTTCTGTTGATGCAGCAGCAGCGCCAGCACAACGGCTGCACTTTCAAGATGTAATGGCACGAGGGTGTCAACGCAGATTGCGTCCCACACAAAAGACCGGATAGGTCTTTTGTGTGGGACGCAACCTGACCAGATGGTATGTCGTTACTGCCATGGAAGATGGATATCTTCCATGGCAGTAACGACATACCATCTGGTCTCTTCGCATCGTCTCGTACCAGACCATTGGTTTCACGTACGGCTGACACGCCGGCGGTAACAAGAGTACGACGGATTATGTCATTAAGATTGGCATGTCGAGATATACGGCCTGTGCTTCTGCTACAAGAAAGGCCATGATGTCCGAGACTGTCGACAGCTTCTCCAAAGTGGCAAAGATGCGGAGAAACACAAGGAGCACCTATACGATTTAAATTCGAATATACGAACACGTATATTAATTAATTTTGTGTTTGCCTATGTTATTATACCACTTGTGTTTTCAGTGTCTTTATAATCCAGCTTTAGTAAAAACTCTGTAAGTTTGTTTTTACATTCGTATTTATTACAATTTGATATGTTCAGCACTTTGTTTAATCGATTGTATACTAAACCACCACGAAATTTGAAAAAATCTTTGTGCAAAGAAAGTATTTACAGTACTTGGTTCACATACTGCATAGTGTATTTTCTAACAGCTGTACATCCTATCTTTTCGATTGTTAAGGTTAGGTGCTTTTGAAGGACTGTTTGCAGTATATATGGTTGTCGTAAAGTAAGGGTCTCAGCTGCTTCATAAAGTTTTGGGTGGGGAACAATCGAGGTTTCAATATGCTTACTTTTAAGACCATTCTCTGTGCTCTTTCAATACTATTGTTAAATGAGTAAGATATACTCGTATCTCTTAGTCACCTTAGTCAAAATTTATAACATAACTATCTATTATAACTAACGCTACAAATGTATTTAAATTGACTTACCAAAAACTTAAATTAGTATAGCAACGAATTTCTTATCTGACTAAAATTGACCTTAGTTTCTGGAATTTGTAAGTAATTATTCAGAAATCCGTCGAAGTAATTAACTTAAGACCAGGTAAGAGAAGAGGCACTAGACTTAAAGTTAACGTTGCTGCATTGTTGGTAACTAGTTTCTAAGTTATAGTAACTACTTATTATAGAAACACACAGAAGAAGATTTTACCGAACAATGTTAAATAACAAAACATATTATAACTGGTGAAAAATACCAATACTACCAAAATTAGTCCAGATCCTGTTCTACGGTGAATACGCGTACGTCAAAATGTTTTTGCTGTAAACCCATAATATTTATCCGTCTTGTCTTCTCTGTGTGTGGGCAGTTGTCCTGTTTTTGCTGCTCTTTTGTCTTTCGATTTGCTAAATAGGAAAGTATTTCCAACATTTCTCAACGTTCCCTAGGCCTAGCTGAATATCACTTCCTCTTTTTGTGTGACACTGCTGTTGATCGTAGTTGAAGCTGGAAAATCACCGAAATGTTTAGACTACATGGAACATTCACCGCATCATCGTTTGTAAGACGTAAATGGATAGGTAGAATATAGGAGATTAGAAGTTAGGTAAAATGCTGTCAAAAAATTGTTAAATATATGCCAGTATTGCTGCAAATAATAAGAGAATTATGCAGTTACTGTTATGTCGAATACTACAAGATAGGTATTGAAATATAAAGATTATGTTTATAGAAATGCTTGCACAATCATGAGATCGTATAAACAACTGCATTATACTAATATTCTGTTGGTATACCACAAAGTTCTCAAAGGCTTACATATCACAGTACTTGTGTGTAGTGCTGCACTATGACGACATCTTTAACTTACTTATTCGTATATATTTCACGATTTCATTAGATGTTAACGGTTTGCAATTAGGCTCGGGCGTTTTAATAAAAAACGCTATCAATGTCGGGTAACTTAAGTAATGTCCATTGCCATTACATATAATAAAACCACTCGTTTCTCTTCTTTGAAATCTTCTTGATTGTCTCTCCACCAAAAATAAAGGTCTCCCCCACCAGGCTAGGTGATAATGGCGCGATACAGTATCAGTATTAACTATGTAGTTTGGCTGATCTTCGCTAAATGGAGCTGAAGTATGATTTTCTGTATGTGGCGGCTATCGCCACTAAAAAAATGACTCCTAATAGTTTAAACCGAATAGAATAATATAACTTTTTTTGTTTTTTTTTTACGTGTGGAAACTCCCTCGGGTAGGTACCATATCACCGAACATTTGGCTAAGTGGTTATGTCGGAATCGAACCAAATGAAACCACACGATATTCCGCCATGGGTGTCTATGGTGGGGGGCTCACACCCCGACAGACCCCCGACAGATTTGACTACCTTTTCACAAAGCAGGTAATCTCGCAGTCGTGAGTGGAAGCCGTATCCCCTTGCAGTTTAGTAAGGCGCGCGTTGAAGACGACATCTTCTCGAGCCTATTTTCTTCTGTTTGGGCGCTGGGTTATCCTTCCCGACGCCTTAAGGCCCGCTGGCCTCATGACTCATGGAGATCGTAGGTCATTAGGTGCCCTACGGTGCCTGGTGCGTCCTCTGCGGGACGGTAGAGTGCTAGTCTTCTCCCGTTCCCTTTCCACCGCCTCTTTGGCGTACATCACCTCCTGGCAAAATGATGCGGCGGAGTCCTACGCACTCTCGCTCCGTACCATATCTAGCATCATGGTCTTTCGCTTCACACTCCTAAGGTGTTTATTACCATGGATTTCGAAATTAAAATATAGAAGTTTGTAGCAGAAAAGAATACAAACATATCAAGTAAGTCTAAAGATAGGCTTTTTAGGTGTTACCGGTTGCTATGAATAGGGTCACAGAGAGATGAATAAAGAAACAATAGAACGATGTCCAGTCAATCGTGGACTCGATTTTTAAATTTCGATTATGAACAACTATGATTCTTTACAATGTTGGAACATCGCAAAATTTCACATCACTGCTTGTGTCAAGTTAACTTTACGGTAATCATTTTGCTCATTACGTAACCTGTTATGAGTTTTTGATTAAGTTTGTAACATTAGACAATAGTTGTTTGTGAGATTAAATAAAAATGTATTTTAGTTATGGAACAAAATCCTCAACGTTAACTAATAATTGAAGAATGGGTACGATTTTTATTACGTATTTTAAGCCGAAGCTTAAATTAACATTGTAAATCGGCTTTCAAATTTTTATTTATTAAAAACTATACAGTTTTACTCCCGTTTGTATTTCAGGTCTGCCCGACTAGTTTCGGACCCGACAGGGGTGCTTTCTCAAGGAGTGAAGCGTCCTGCCGCGACGGTGTCAGGCGTCACACTAATAAAGTTTTTAATAAATATGAATACCACTCACGAAAGTTTTTATTGTAACATTTCAAATTTTTGTTTTGCTTATATCTACAACAACTATTATAATAGGTAATGCTTTAGTTGTAAATACGTTCAATCTCACACAAGTAATCATCTTTCAAAGTTCGTAACAGAAAAATATCAACAAACTTTTTATCTTTAATGTCGATTAGAGAAAAAGTCTGGTTCATTGTTTGGTGTGTTGTTTGTATTCATGCTTATTATTGAGGACAAAAATATTGAGTTTATGAAAATAAAATACCAGTACACGCTTTTGTGTTAAAATTCTTCGCAGAATACTTGATAATCTTCATGATATAATAACAATATAATACAAAGGCTGTCTGGAAGAAAATGCCGTGTGTGATAAGTAGGGATCGGATATTCGGATGCATATTTACCTAAAGTTGAGATGTTGGCTATTGTGGAAAGCACTTTTTTATCGAAAGAATCCCGCGCCCATGTACAACTTTTCTATCTTTCATTTCTCTTCTATGTAGTTTCTGTGTGTACAACATAAAAATATTATGTGATGTAATGAAAAAATAAGTTTGTATTAATTAATGTTTTCTTATTTACCACACCACCATTTCTCTTACACCTTACATACGTACATACTCGAATGGGAAACACCTTAACTTAAAAAGAATTAACTTAAAGTGTAAAAGTACACTCGATTAGTTATGCGATCCCGGAATCCCGGGATTTTATTTTAAATAAAAATATACTTAGAAGCCGCTTCCATAATTTGTTATCCAAAAAATAACTTTATGTAAATATGCATCCGATTATCCGATCTCTAGTGATAAGACCGCTAATAATAATAAAAGTATTTTAAAATTTTTAGGCGGAAACAGAATAGGAAAGGTAATAAACACAAAGAACCTTGAATACTGTGGTAAACTGATCTGGTGTAAATGAACTGGCCATTATTATAGAATAATGCCGCGTTTCAATGAACAAGAAACGATTCGTTTTGCTTACGGACGGTAAAATATTCGTCGAAAATTCAACGAAATTTTACCGTCCTTAAGCAAAACGAATCGTTTTTTGTTTATTGGAACGCGGCATAAATCTACAGCTTTTCATTCCTTTATTATAAAATTATATATACGTGAAGAAACATAGGAACCCTGCTTTATGTAGCAGTTGCTTTTACTCTGCTCCTTTTTGTTTGAAATCAAAATGTTTAAAAAAAAACTACATAGAGGAACAATAGCTCAGTTAACAGTAACGACACAACAACAATCGTTTAAACACTTGTTTTCCAGCTCACGTTCTCATAAAAGTAAATAGTGTAAATACACATAAAAGAACCATCTGAACAGACAAAAGGTTTCGTACATACCTTGGGGATTTTAGGAGCAAAGTTGAGAGTCGGTGTTCCTTACCGAGCTTTACAGAAATATACTTCAGTGATATGAGGGGGTTTATAGTGCAGGTCTCTCTTGTCACCTTGCATCAACATATCCTGGTAATGCTACCTTAAATATAGACTAACACATTTAGGATAAGTACAGTGTCATTAATTAAAATTTGAATAATGAAAAAAATTGTTATTCAGGAATTTTTTTATTACTTGCACGATGGACAACAAAAACTGCAGACAGACAATATAAATCTAAACCAAACGAAAGTAACTACTATAATCATAAATACAAATTATATTTATAAGGACTTTATGTACCTTTTTTGTTACCTACATACTATACGAAGAAAGTGGCTAATAAATATAATATAGTGAAGACAAAAATTCAGTAATATTGCAACATTTACTATTCTAAGCGTGTCCCGGCTGCAAGATAGACCGCGCCGCACCAGAATAACTATGTGGATATGTGAGCAATATTAAAAGTTTGTAAGTTTAACAAAACACACTACTGGTTTACTTTGTCTGCAACGGAGCACTTCGTTATTGTAAGTTTTAGGAGTGAAAAAGTTAATTAAATTTAGTTTATGTGAACGAATGTACAACAATTAAGTGTATAGTTTGTAAGTTTATTGTTTGCCAGCTACTTTGGTTACTACTTTGTTATTTAAATAGTGACTGGCCTGTTGGTCTAGTGGTCAGTGAGCCTTACTGCTACGCCATAGGTCGTGGGTTCGATTTCCACTCGAGTCTGGGTGTTCTTTGTGTCCATTGTTTGTATGTTTGTAAAGTCCCCCGCGACACAATTCCTAATGCGGGAGTTGTCGTTTTATAAAAAAAAAAAAATTAATGTATTGTCTGTATCTGTATTATGTATTGTCCTCCGGTTATAGTGTTGCTGCATAAATTTACATATACGAGTACCGGTTACTTCTTGCAAAAAATCCTCACCCCCTATTCCCCGAGAGGAAGAGGGAAAGCCGATTCCAAAATATGTCTTATTCATCTCTCCATGTAACTCATCCTACTCAAAATACGAAAAAAAAACAAGATTATAAAATATGGCATCATTTCCTAGAGTTATTCTAAATCACTGATATTGCAAATAAAGTTGACATAATGTAGGGCAGCTCATCATCATCCTCCGCGCCTTTTCCCAACTAAGTAGGAGTCGGCTTTCAGTCTAACTACGAACGAACTTCGATATTTTTCGTGAAACGACTGCCATCAGACCACCACAACCCAAGTACTAGGAGATATCGGAGTTCTGTAGTTGTCCACCACGATGTCGGGCTTTTTAGGGCTCCAACTACCTGTAACGAATGCCACACATGTTCGTATGGCAAGCGGGACCGACGGCGACGTGCTCCCCGAGGCACGGAGGGGTCTTAATGTGTTAAGAATGGTCACCAATAATAAGACTGACCTGGTTAGCATTACTTAACCTTAACTTAATGTGCTAACCTACTCGATTACCATTTAGCCAAGAGCCCCTAGGGCAGCTAGTTCTATTAATTATTAACAGTGCACAACTATTGGTTTCTCTGTGAGGAAACCCAGAACAGCTAGAGGTCTGGGGACGTAACGAATAACTAGAAACTTGTGGAAATATGCTTTATTAGGCTTTATATTTTACCGACTTCAAAAGTTAGCCAAAAAATCTGAATTAATTACTTTACGTAGGATATTGTGTTTACCTTTTTTCTGTTCTTTATTGGGTGTTCTATGATTTTGTCTATATTACGTGATATCTTTGCCATTTGCCAACCGATTTCAATAATTGTTTTACTATTTGAACTTGTTGTACTCAAAGTTGTCATTACTAAAAGAGATCAGTGACATGTACATGACATAGGCGCGTTGAAGGCGGGGATACTTTTTTCAAAAGGTGAGATTTCAGGTATTTGAACGTTTTTCTGTGTCTGTTCTTAAGAAACTATATTAATATTCATGAGTTGACATTGTAATTCTGTCAATATATAAACAAAGTTTGCTTCGTAAACATATATGTATATCTAAAACTATATATCTACCGGAATACAAATCGGTTCTGAAAGTAAGTGGCAACAATAAATATTTGGATCAAAGCAAAAACGCTTCCACAGAACAAATACAATATTTGCGCCCCACGTTTATGTAAGGTAAACATTCTCAGAAGAAAGGAATCCAGTTTAGCGTGAAATAGGGAAATTCCTTATAGAATGTTGGCGGGCGGGGCGACGTTGATACATCGTGAAGAAGATGTGAGTTGCAATCCTCTACGTGTATTTGCTCACAAGGGTTCCAATAAAAAGGATTTCGGGTCGGTTGACTAGCAGTTTGAAATAAATTTATCAATCTGTCCCTCTTTAGAGATAGAACTGGAAAACTAACATTGAAACCTGACATTTGAAAACCTTTAAAGAGTCAAAACTTGGGGTTAAATACTTGGGTACAATACTTGGGTTTCCATTTTTGTTTGACGTATGCTTGAAGACGTAACTATGCCAGAGTTCATACAATTTAACTCTAAATCATGCAGTAAGATACATTTTAGATTACCTACTCATTAACCGACGAAAAAAAAGGAGGTTCTCAATTCGACCGTATATATATATATTTTTTTTTTTATGTATGTTCAGCCCTCACTCCGTTATTTATGAACCGATTTTGATTATTCTTTTTTTGTTGGATAGGGTATACCTCAAGGGTAGTTCCATGTCAAGGAAGTCAGGATCTGATGATAGGATGCTGAGAAAATTGAGAGAAACCCTCGAAAATTGTAGGGACGAATAGTGTTTCTGTTTCCTTTTCATTACTTTATCAGGTATTTGCGTTTAGAAATCATCACTTCATGTAGCTGAGCTGATGATGAAAAAAAATCATGAAATAAAAATCTTTTTAACAAAAAATTAAACCGACGAAAAGAACTAAAAAGCAAAAAATAAGTAAACTTAAAGTCTTAAGTATTGACCTTATTTACATAAACTATCAAATTTTATATAAACTTATTTTGAGTCGGCGCCAAATAATAAAATGATTAATTACCGACGTAGAGCCTACGTAGGTACATATAAAATTTTGATAATTAATCAGTTTGTTGTTTGGCGAAGACTCAAAATAAGTTTATATAAAATTTGATAGTTTATGTAAATTTTCGTCGGTTTAATTTTTTTGGTTAAAAAGATTTTTTCAATTATATCATTTATTCCTCTTTGTAGACATTGTGATAATGCAACTGTATTTTTTTTTTAAATAAATGAAATAGGGGGTGGTTTCTTTTTACGCAATAAAAGAGTTACCTTCTAAATGTTTCTACTGTATTTTTATAAATCGATGTTAACTATTTCTAAGTCGGAAAACAGCAATTTGTCGCTTATTGCATAGTATCTCTTTCTCCAGGCAGGATTTTTTATACTGTATTGGCGGTGGAACAACCTGGAGCGTACCAAAAAGTTGTTTTGGTTGCTTACACGTGAAATAAAGCCATATATCGGGCTTAAACCAACTAAATCCACACGGTGTGCCTCACAGCACCGTTTATGAGTTGACCGTCGCGCGTCGGTACGGGGATGTTTTGCCTCCAATGATCCACCCAGCGCTGGCTAGCGGACGGCAACTAGGCGATATCTAGACACCCTCTTCACGGGAGACTCTGCTTCGGGTGAAGCACATAAAACTCGTCTCATACGCCCACGGTCACTCTTAGCGTACACATGAGAGCGCGAGTGAAAAGGTTCCACCTGGAAGTTTTTCCTCCTTGCGCGAGATGTTCTCCTCGCAGAAAATCGTCATAAAACAACTGTGACGACCTAACATCTCGACTCGTCCGACCAATTGGGTGACTCTTGCTGTAGTCAGTCAGTCAGTGTCGCTTCCTAGAAACTATGGGCCCCCTCGGTATACCTAATAGATAAATGTTTGCATCTGAGCTTTGTTTAGTCACGGTGTAACTTAAGATTTCACACTAATGTAACCGAACGGAAAATAAATGGTCTGAAAGTGTAAAAAAAACTTTACCGGTTACATGTCAATATTTCAGCTTAGATGTAATTTTTTGGATTATAGTGTCTGCCATGCATTTAATATAGTAAAATACTGTAATACTAAGACAGTGTTAAGTTAAACTAACAACTAAGTCATAGATGCTTTAAATAAAAATTCTATTCTAATCTAATATAATCATGTTGACGGGAATCAACGCGATTACGTATTTAAAAGGTATGACATACCTTTGCTTTGCCGTGGTCGTGGTCGTGGCCGTGATCACAGGCCTGTAGGTACTGTAATACTTTTTAAATACATGATCGCGTGAATTCCCGTCAGCATAATTATATTATCATGGAACGCAAAAGTTTAAAAGTTTGGATCTTCTTTTTCTATAACTCTATTTATAAATATATGTATATTTACTGGACTGGTCTGATGGTCTAGTGGTTAGTGACCCTGACTGCTGAGCCAGAGGTCGTTGGTTCAATGTAAACCCAGGACGAATTATTCTCTGTCTGGGTGTAATTTATTTATAATATGTATGTATTCAGAAATATATAACTATGTTTATCAGCAGTCTGGTTACCATAGTACAGGCTCTGCTTAGCTTAGGATCAGACGGCCGTGTATGAGGTGTTCATACACCTTGTTGTTATTATTATTAATGCCCTGAAACATATTTATGAATTTAATGGCTGTGAGAGGCCAAATAGCTCGTTGGCATAGTCAAGAACCAGCTATTCGATTACTCTGGGATCACGAAACAAAGAAAAAAAAACTCCTGCTGCTTCAGCAATCACCACAGAAAAGCATATTCCCCTATGATATCCTACGATTGAAAATATACATTCACTCGAAATCCTTCGAACAGACATGACTATTTGAAGGTGAAATCTTATGTAACTAATAATATTTCTTTAAATCACAGGTAAAAATAGATTCTTCGTACTTTTAATATTTATTAGTTCATTCAATTGAGTGGTTTTATAAAAAAATATAAAAAAATATTAAACCGACCGAAAAGAAAAAAGAATATGTATAAAAACGGTCGAATTCCTGTCCGACCTCCTGTTTTTCGTCGGTTAAAAACGATACCTAATTTAAAAAAGTAAATTAGTTTATATATTTAAAAAAAAGTGCAAAAAAAAGAAAAGAGTGTTAAAGAGGGATCCGATACGGCACCAAACCTAGTAGAAATAGTATTATACACCAGATAAGCTAAATGCTGGCTGAAGTAAATTTCGAAATAAGTATAAACATTCTACTAACCTTACAATGTTATTACAGCTTTCATTGATTTTCCTGTGGGAACCAAAGTTTAACCCGGGATAAAAAGTACCCTATAACCTGCGCAGGCACTCAAACTATTATCATCCTAAGTTTCAAGCATATCCCTTCAGTAATTTCTGAGTTTATCGTGAACATACAAACAGACAGACAGAAAGACAGACAGACAGACAAAAATTGTTTGAATCGCATATTCGGCATCAGTATCGATATCTTAATACCCCTCAGTCGATTTTTTTTAGATATATTCAATGTACAGAATTCATCCCGCTACAGATTTATTATAAGTATAGATATAGATATGAAAAATGATACATACTAGTGTGTTTAAAGCACTATAATGCTCTACCGCCGAATCCCTTACGCCGTCATTCAAGATAAAGGTTTGATTATACTATAAGTTAAAAAAAATATAATTTCATCATCGAAATTATTTTAGCATAAAATAACAGTAATTCTTTGGGTAATAAGATTAATTACTACTTATCATATTTGATATCCCTTCAAACGCTATTTCTGCAAGCATGACTAAGAACGTATACTGATTTTTAATAAAAGCATTGTGTCAATATTTTTGTAAAAGCTTTTTGTCGTAATTTTCTACTTTAATTTCATAATTCACGGATCAGATAGTGTTACTAATATTTTTTTATAACTGGCTGACATCAAACGAGAAATATGCTTCGCCATTTAATTACCTATTTTCATGATGTTATAAATTGACATGATTTGTTAGAAAATAGTGCGGCGCGACTTTGAAGTGTTTTAATATTCAAATGAACCATTTGTTAATTATTCGAATTGGGTGCGGACCCGTGCTTCACCTAGTTTCTCCACCTGGGTGAAGCTTGGGTCTATATGGGGTCCCGTGCTCCAACTGATGACGTTATTGTACAGTGATGCAGTAAATTGTTTTCCCTGTATGATTCAAAAGATTTGGACCATTATTTAATAGGGGTGAATTTATATGTACATTAGTAATGCAACCATAAACACAACCAAAAATGAAATAGATATGGTATTTCGGTCTTAATTAATTTTTGGTTTATTTCTCTTCCAACTTTCTCTCTTCTAACTTCTAAATTGATTTACCATGACACGTCAACGTATACATAGCCTGGACGCGTGTAGGTTGATGTAGCCGTTTTTATGTTATTTTCATAAAAATGCGTACGAAGAATTCTCTTCACGTATTAATCCTACTAGTCCTACTAATATTATAAACGTGAAAGTTTGTGGGGATGTTTGGATGTATGGATGTGTGGATGTATGGATGTTTGTTACTCTTTCACGCAAAAACTACTGAACCGATTGCGATAAACCTTGGTATGTAGATAGCTGAAGATCTGGATTAACACATAGGCTACTTTTTATCCCGGGTGTGAAACTGCGAGGCGCTGCTAGTATACAATATAGGTATCTAAAAACATATCATTATTAATAAAAAAGTGCATTAATAAGTTGTTTTTTTTTTAAATAATTTACTGTAAGTATGTTAATCTTATTGCTGCAATGATATCTTTAAAGATTTCATGTTAGAGATAATTTCAAAGTACAAGACAAATTCACTGAGAAACTTATTTTTATGGAGAAACGGCTATTCTTATTAGAAGTAGACCAATGTGAGCGGTATTGTTGGTTATACCTGAAAGACTCTTAAATTCAGGAATTTTGATATATTATTTGTCATAATAAATACTACCACGTTAATTCTTGTACCTAATGATTCAAAAAAAATAGCTGATTCAAAGAAATTTAGAACTACTCACTACTAGAATGGGCTTCTTTGCTTTATAAAACAATGATGTAGGTCCTGTACTGACAGAAAAAAAAACGACTTTTATAAACTCTTAATTTTAAAAGATATTACAATCGTAATCTGACTAAACTGCACTGATTCTTACGCGTTGTTTAGTAGAATGTATATTCGGTTCAACCGGTTTTATTTTACGAGAAAATTCAAAGCCGTGCAAAATCAATGAGTAGTATATATTAAGCTAAAAGTTTTGCTATGAAGACCATCCAAAAGTCATTTAATTCTAATGATAGTTAATTAGAATACAGCGTTATTTCAATATCAAAGTTTATTTATCAGTTGAGCTACTGGAACTAATAATGTAAAGTAAACTGGTGACTTTTAAAAATTACTTATTGGAAATATAACGCCATTATTTTCTTCTTAGCCATTGAATACACGTTAACAAATGAACCAAGTTTTGTTATTAGAATATAATAACACTTTTTATAATAAATTCTTTCAATATTTACATAAAAACTTTTAAACTTTCTCGTTCCATGATATAATATTATCTACGTATTAACGGGATTACAGAATAGGGACACTGTTAGTATAGTATGTGACGGTACATGGCGAAACGAAAATATCAAAAATATCAAAAAAGTGGAGGTGGATGAAGAACCTTCTACCTCACGATGTCGACGACGGAGGGCGTGCACCGCTGAGCCAGTGAGCCTGTGACCACGGCCTGTGCAACCTGGTCGAAACGTCAGGCAATTCAGAGGTATGTAATACCTTTTCGTGATCGCGTTAATTCCCGTTATTACGTAGATAATATTATATACATAAAAGTTTAAAATCACAATTAACTTAAGTTTTAGTAGATGTAACACTAGTTCTAAATGATTTCTAAAGAACATAGTTCTAGCAACCAAAGTTTGTTGACGAACCAAGTTTGAATCAGTCAGTAGACCCACTTCTTGCTCCTCCTTGTATGAATGTTTGGCCAAAGTTTAAAAGCTCATTCAATTAATGTCGTCGGTAATGAAAAGCTTGATTGTAGATACGACATTATTTGTCTGTCCACTTTAAAAAAGGAGAAGAAGGAAGGAAATATAGAAATTGATTTATCAATAGGAGCTTAAATATATTTATTGTTTTTCTGATGGATTCGGAATAATTTAATTTAATGTTTTAATTAAACGGGCTGGGTCTGTTGGTCTTGTGGTTAATGGTCCTGATTGCGAGCCAGAAGTCGTGGTTTAATGCGCCAGGATCGAGTCCCATCCAAGACAACCAATCATGTGATGAGCACGATCATTTGTTATGTATCTGCGTGTAATTTATCTATAATATCTCATGTAATTTATCTCATGTAATTTATCTCATGTAATTTATCTCATGTAATTTATCTATAATATGTATGTATTTACATACTTATTATAGATAAATTACATGAAATACCGACTAGAAACCATCCCGGTGTTCCGCCACTTGCCTATAACCAGAGCAAGAACAGCCATTGCATTCTTCACCCAAGACAAGTTTTATGACCCGGTGCGACAAGTCAGCCGCACTTCTCTCAGAAGCGCGTGTGGAGACTGGGCGCTGCCTTTTGGGCCTGTGTGTGTTTGAATAACTTCCCCAAAAGTTTGCTGCCCGCAGGCTGCATCTTAAAGTGGTCGGAGATCATTAAATGCCTTCCAGCGCCCGGTGCGTTTGCTGTGGGCAGAGAGAGTCGTATTCCGCTCTCTCTCCCATTCCGCCGCCTCTTCGCAAAAGGAAGCGGTAGCATTTTCATTATCATAACATAACCGCTTCTTACCGTTATAATTTGTTTAAAATTTTAATAAGAGCCTTTACAACCGTCTGTAGCTATCTTCTTACAATTAATTTATTGCCAAAGTTTACCTTGTGTAAAGTTAAGGAACAAGTAAGTCTGCGTTCTGAGGCTGCTATGAAGCGGCGCGTAATTTATTTTACATACTTTAGAGAATTGAAGCTGATTGCTGTAATTTCTGTTGTAAGTTAAGAAGCGGTTTCGTGTTTCAATATCAATTAAAGTAACGTTGTGATTCGGTTGTTTTAGAATACATATTATGAGACTATGAAGCTGTAAATAAATATACCGTTCATATTTCAAAAAACAAAGACGAGACGTTTTTAATTTGTTTGATGTATCTACTGATGAATCTTTCTTCTTGTTATTAACAGTTGATAGGTAACTTTACCAAGGTGGTAGAAGGCTTACGGAGGGCAAGCCTTTTACCACCCTATTCCAATACCTATGGAAGGTGTCTATACGGCAAATTACGTAGCAGTTGAGTAATTCTCTGACACAATACAAAGTATTTGACATATCACAAACTTCTTTTTTTAACTTTTTTTATGAATTCGTTTTTAAAGACCAGTATTTCAACAACAAGATAAATACTTTTAAAAATAAAATACCCACCTCCGCGTTGACATTTACTTTATATCTAATCTTGTAATATATTATTAACTTCGTTGACGAATTATCCAAAACTTCCTCAAACTCTGACATTATTTGAGTGTGGTAATGACATGTAATCAGTGTGTCTTTATTTCAACGTTTTATTATGTACTAGCTGCGCCCCGCGGTTTTACCCGCGTAAATCCCGATGCCGTGGGAATATCGGAATAAAAAGTAGCCTATGTGTTAATCCAGATCTCCAGCTACCTACATACCAAGTTTTATCGCAATCGGTTCAGTAGTTTTTGCGTGAAAGAGTAACAAATATCCATACATCCACACATCCATACATCCATACATCCTCAGAAACTTTCACGTTTATAATATTAGTAGGATACTAGACGTCGCCTGGCGGTTGAATTTCAACCATCATTTATATTTTTTTATTTCATTGGCCAGTATAACATGAACGCAGTGTAACTTGTCATTGTATAGACTTGTGTACCATGTCAGTTCAACATATCGTCGCTTACGTTCTAAAACACGGAAGTTTTAATTGCTTTATTCGAGAGATTATGATAACGTTATATTTAGTAATAAGTTTAAGATGTCACAAGTTTAATACTTTTTGATTCTCATTCGATTATTAATTTATTTAAAAGCCTGTAACTTTAAAATTTCAATTTATTGGGAGAAATCAGGCTGATTGCGGTTGAAAGCTCTGGAAATTTAAAGCACAATTTTATTTTCTAGCTCCCATTTGGTGTCTTTTGGACTGATGTTGGAAGCGAACAGGAATGTTAGGTAAGTTTCACACTATTGCCTTTAGTAAAGACAAAATTACTAGCTCTAGTGCACAGATGCAGCCACAGAATAACAGTTAAGATGTCTGCTTATAATATCAATTGGCGAATGTTTCTAGAGCTAAGGAAACTGCTTCTGAGTTTCTCCACTAGTGGACTGCTCGCCAGATTAAGACCCCCTTTTTCTTAGTGGCGCAATAATGTTAATTTCACTCTTTTTTTAATACTTTTGTATGCAAGAATATGCCTAATTGCATTGGGCTAGGTGTTGGCTATGTATGATATGTACTCGTATGTACAGGATGTTTCTGACTAAGAAACATAAGTGTTTCTTTATGAAATAACTGAAAGAGCATGACTGTTGATAGGTTAACTGGTATATTGTGGCTCACAAAAGAAATACAATTAATACGGAACGACAATAGGAAATAAGTAAGCGTGTGCCGTGTATCGTGTTCGATAGCGTAGCTACCATCGCGCGGGAGGGGGCCGAACTCCCAGGCGCGGTCAGCTGCCAAGCTTGACGTAGACACCCAAAAATGACTAGCATGCAACCACAAAAATAATTTCTGAAATAAAACTATCCGTTTAATAATTTTAAAATTAATGACCGTTTCAATTTCTAGGCATTGCCACCTTCGTTTTTCATGTTGAACTGTTGAATATGTAAAGTAAACTTTACTTTTTTTGTAAAGTTTTAACGTTAACGTTAACGAATTTATTATGTTTTTAATTTGGAATTATTATAATAATAAATTCATAAAAACTAAGTTAAAAAATTATGCATGTTAGTTTTAATGAATTTTCTCAATAACGAAGTGATTTAAGTAAGTGTACCATTGTTAGATACACCCTTTATCTATAATTATATTTAAAAAACCTGCCAAGTGCGAGTCGGACTCGCGCACGAAGGGTTCCGTACGATTATCTTTATTTAATTCTGAATATATATTATATTATATTTCACAGAAATACATCATCTGTGAAAATTTCAACTGTCTAGCTATCCCGATTCATGAGACACAGCCTGGTGACAGACAGACAGATGGACAGTGGAGTCTTAGTACTATTACTAAGACTCCACTGTCCATCTGTCTGTCGTGATTTTACTCGGTTACTCGTTACCTCGGTCCTGATTTTACCCTTTGGGTACGAAACCCTAAAAAATGTGTCTAAGTACGTTCATTCCTTTTCTAGTACCTACCCATAGTAAAAACTATGCTTATTTTGCGTCTAGATAGTGCTGTGTGTCAAGTCTAACATTGTTTAGACAAAAATTGTTACTGTAAAACAAAATATGTAAAACAACTTCCCCTTTTCTCAAAGTACATATCAAGATTATATCCGATATTTTAACGACAAATATTCCATCATAACCATAGAAAATTCCATACATACGCCATGAATACAAATGATAACGGTCTAACCGGTATAAATGTATAAAGGAAGAGTGGATATGAGTGCGTAGATCAGGTGCGAGGTGCGACCGAACACAGAATGCGAAGCGGGGTAAAAATGTAGGCAATTTCAAAGCACTTTTAAGAGGTTGACAAGTTGGGAGAGAAATATAATAACTCCACATAATAACTCCACACATCTCACACGCGGCCGTCTGATCCCAAACTAGGCAGAGCCTGTACTATGGTAACCAGACTGCTGATAAACATACTTATATATTTCTAAATACAAACATATTATAGATAAATTACACCCAGACACAGAACAAATGATCATGCTCATCACACAATTATTTGTCCTGGGTAGGAATCGAACCCACGACCTCTGGCTTAGCATTCAGGGTCACTGACTACTAGACCAACAGGCCAGTCATATATAGATATTATACACCTCTCACAACACACAGGTCCACATAATAAATAAGAAATAATATCCCCGACTCAAAAATCTTTTTAACGCTTATAAAAGAGCAGATGATCTTGGAATGGCTGAAAAGATTTTTCTGAATTAAAGCCAAAAATACTCTCGATGATCGATCGATTTAGATTTTTTTTTGTTTAAAAGATGACCTTTTATACAAAAAAAAATTAAAATCGATACGATGCTACAGACAAACACACAGATACACACGTTAAGCCTATAATAACCAACTCCTTTAATTATGTATTTGACCGTGGTCACAACCTGTTTGAAACGTCAGGCAATTCTGAGTTATATAATACCTTTTCGTGATCGCGTTAATTCCCGTGTAAATACATAATTATATCATGCAACCTCTTAGCTTCGGGAGTAAAAAATATACGTTTCAGCGGTTCGATGCTTTTTGACTGGAGTATTTAGTAAGTATTTTTTAGGGTTCCGTACCCGAAGGGTAACCAACGGGACCCTTTTACTAAGCCTCCGCTCTGTCTGTCGGTCAGCGGGCTGTATGTCGTTATCCGTAATAGAGGTAGACAGTTAAAACTTTCACAGAATGTGTATTGCTGTTGCCGCTATAACAACAAAAAAAATAATTGAAAGTACCTACGAGTACGTAGTAATAATTCTTGTACGATGGTGCAGAACCCTTCATACGTGAGTCCGACTCGCACTTGGCCAGTTTTTTTTATATTTTTTTACTTCTACTCCCTCATAAGGCGTGTAAAAGTTTTAATGTTTACAAACATAAAATTTTTTTGCTCAACCTCATACTTGCGGCCTGCACTGTACATTCAAGGAGTCATCTAGCCATAACCAGATAAAATGGTAATCAATTTTGATTGCTTATGGCTGCTACCAGCTGTTCAGATCCTACCAAATGGATTTAGTGAGGTGTCGTTGAGCACTTGATACTTCATCGCTTTTATGTTATACTGTTATGGTTGTGACGCACTTCAATTCTTTTATGTACTGAGATAGCACTTTAATATTAAGCAAAAAGACTGTCACACAAGAATGGGGGTATTCATAATGTGCCGTGTGTACGTATTTGTAGAAAACATTATTTTATGTTATGATATGACACTATGGTTTCTAGGGTAAAGGTTAACTGGAATAAAATCGAAATCAAAATTATTTATTTGAAATAAACCCATTGTAGGTATTTTTGATTATGAGTAGGAGTCAGTCAGTATAAGCCGGTCGTGAAGCTTCTGTTCCTATACGTAGATCCCATGGAGAAGAACAGGCAAGAAACTCCAAGGACATTCTTTTTAACATGTTTTTTTTCACAAGGTACTTGGTACATAGTATAATGTAACAAGTACCTTGGCAAAGTGGCTGGGCAAACGAGCAGACAGGTCACCTGATGGTAAGGTGGGAGCTGCGGAAGGGTGGACAAGGGGTGAGGGGGGATATAAGGTTTAGGGCCTCCGATAACTTCACTCACTCGGCGAAAAGCAATGCAAGCACTACTTCAATGCCGGTTTTTTGTGAGACCGTGGCATCACTCCGGTCGAGCCTGAGCATGGCTGTCCCACGATGAAAAATTACTAATTAATTAACATTGTAGTCTTCGTTGCACGGGCCCTATGGATTGAATTATGGGTCCAAATGTTATCGTGCGCATTATTTTTAAAAGAGTTTTTATTTCTTCTTTTATACAACTAAACAATAAAAATGTTTGTTGGGTACTTTTTTGGTTATTCTAGGTTACTTACCACGTTGTATTTAAGTACTAATGAATTTTCTTTATAATATATTAATTAATATTAATTGTGCTTAAAATTAACAGAAGAAAGAATCAGATGAAGACCTCCTCCAAATAGTTTATTTTCTTAAGTTACTAAGATTAATGAGCATACCCGAGTCCCTGGCAATAGACTCATTTATGACGGAACACCGTGTGGTTTTAGTCGGTTCGATTCCAACATACGACTTCACTGGCAGCCCCGGTGAAGTGATGACCCGATGGGGTTTCCACACGATAAAAAAAAAAAAAAGTTTAATGAGCATAAGAAGATTAATATTGCAGAAATATTCATAATCATAATCAGAATCATTTATTCATTTGTTTAACATAGGTATATAGAATCTATATTATAGATGTAGATAATAACATTTATTATGTCCACCATGTTGTGCCATGTGGCGTTCAAAAGCAGTAGCGTATACTGCGAAGAAATTCAAAAAATATATTGAAGTTAAAGTTACAGTAATAAAGCAAGTGTAAGACCAACATCAAAGTTAGCAGTAGAGATCGGATATTCGGATGCATATTTACCTAAAGTTGAGATGTTGGCTATTATGGAAAGCACTTTTTTATCGAAAGAATCCCGCGCCCATGTACAACTTTTCTATCTTTCATTTCTCTTCTATGTAGTTTCTGTGTGTACAACATAAAAATATTATGTGATGTAATGAATAAATAAGTTTATATTAATTTATGTTTTCTTATTTACCACACCACCATTTCTCTTACACCTTACATACGTACATACTCGAATGGGAAACACCTTAACTTAAAAAGAATTAACTTAAAGTAAATATACATCCGATTAGTTATGCGATCCCGGAATAGCGGGATTTTATTTTAAATAAAAATATACTTAGAAGCCGCTTCCATAATTTGTTATCGAAAAAAATAACTTTAGGTAAATATGCATCCGATTATCCGATCTCTAGTTATCGGAATAGTAACATTTGTCAGTCAATAGCAATCTTAACTGTTTCTTAAATCTATAAATAGTTTCATTTTTATAATATCAGGTAGGTTATTAAATACGTGGTCCCATTCCTAAAACACTCTAATAGAGTTGTCTGACATATTGTTTATTGTTTAACTTGTCAATTATAAAATACGTCGTCGAGCATCTTTACCAATATAAGTATGTATTTTTGGCGGTGTATTACAAATGACATATGCATGTTACATGTTCAAAGCTTCACATTAATCCATCGGTTAGCTCGCTTCCAGCCAAAAGCCGGATAGCACCTGGTAACATTATCAGAGCCCGAGCCTTGTTATTGTATATTAGCTGTATTGTTGTAGTTGCTGTTCGACTTCAAAGCATTTTGGACTGTCTCGATGACGATGTTTACATAGCTTAATATTTGCTGTCTACCATGTTTGCAAAGATCACGTGTCAATTGGCCTGTTGGTCTAGTGACCATGGGATGGATGAGCCAGAGGTTGTACACAATCCTTTATTCTGAGTCTGGGTGTAATTTTATCTGTAATATGTATGTATTTAGAAATAAATAAGTATTTATCAGCAGTCTGGTTACCATAGTATAGGCTCTATCCAGTTTGGAATTAGACGGGGACACGTCCCAAGTTACTATGATTATATACTGATATTAAAGATAGTAATAATAATAATAGTCGTTTATTTCTCCTTAACTTAAAGAATAATAGTACAAAATAAACAACTTACATAAGGCAATTTCAACAGTTTGAATTGTGAGGAGCTGCTGTCTGAAGTGGTAAACACCTGTAATACAGATCAGCAGGTCCAAACTCAATAGGGAATATGCATGTTGTTTAAATTTACTTGATTAATTTTCCCTTGAATCTTTATTGTCCAGATATTATGCCTAAACAATTTTTTTTATTATTTAGTTCATGTTTAATTGCAAAAAATATTAATTAAAATATGCAAAATAAGGGCGCGAAATTCAACTTTGCAAAACGCTTCACCATTGGTCGAAACAAAACATGACGTGACATTCCACGTTCTGTCATTTATCGGCGCCTATATTCGTAGTGTTACGGAGAAAGATAGGTGTTCCTGGGGTTTTTGATCTTAGCTAGTGCAATTTAAGCATTCTAGTGATATTAGAAATCATCTAGGAGAATGACTGAATGTAGTTTTGTCAAAGCGCAATCGGGCAATCTACATTCAAGGTGCATTCATGATGACTATATATTTTGCATCAAATCCAGATTTTACGTCCGCTGATGTTAAAGGAATGATAGCCGCAAGGTAATTATTATAAAAGTTGTTATGTTATAATCTAAACGATAGGTAAGATATATATAGTTGGTTATATTCATGAAGTTTTATTGGACTTTTGTTACCTAGTTTTAGAACACAAGCAAGTTGCCTTCTGCTTGATATTTAAAACAAACATAAATTACTGCAGACTAATTCACACTATACTAGCAATTAAATTGTAATATGCTTACATTAAAGTGATCTTCACAACAATATACGAGTATACATGATATTGAAGATACTTCATCTCTTCTCATTAATTTACACCATTGTTTTCGTATTTTACATTATTATTTAGTACTGGAAAAAATACTGTATTGGGTGTACTTCTTATAGTGTTTTTAAACTTAGGGACAAGGCAATACCTATAAAATGGTTTTTTATGAAACAAACACTAAGCGTGGGACGTGATGTCATCCAAGGCCTGCGAAATATGGCGGCGTTCAAACAGATCAAATTTTATCGATGCTTTAATGTTATTTTATAAATTAATTTGAACATTGCCAAGGTTATATATATTTTTTATTAGGGTAGAATGATGGAACAAGTCAATAAAAGATAAAATAAAATACATTCATATTCCCTATTGACTCTAACCACTGTTACAAGTTATTTATATAAGGTAATTTTGATTAAAGATAAGAGACAAAAAACGATACTAATAATAAAATACTATGAAACAAGGTTAAGATAATAGATAAGAAAACAAAATACTGTTACAAATGTAGACTCTGCTGATTTCTTGTAAGTCTATTGAAATCCATGCGGCGTACAACTCAGACAGGCAGCAGTCTTGTGGTGATCAGGTTCTACATTTTTTTTTATAATTATGATCACGTAAAGTTTTAATACTGTTAGTTACGGATAAAAACTACCTGCCAAATGATCTGAGATTTTTTGCCTGTAACTGTAGTAAGAACCCGATCACGTTGTGCCTCGATACAAGCTATAAGGTCGGGGTTTTCATGAAGGTAAGGTTTTTATCAGGATTGTTAAGGGAAACAAACCGTTACTTTGTTTATTATAAGCGAAACGATAAGGACAATACATAATTGTACAGAGGATCTTTTCAAAGAAAACTTAATTGAAAGAGAAATTCCACGAACTCTTTCTTAGGAATTTTTATCTTCCATCTTCTACATTCTTATCAATAAATAAGATTCATAATAAAAATATTAATATGGTATAGCTTTTATGAAAATGTTGAAGTAATAAGGAAAATGATTCCATAGATTATTTTTAGATACATTGTACAGTTTGCAACTGACATCAAAAGACGTTCAGATATTAATCTGGACAATTATCTTTCCATCAATTTATCGCGGAAAATAAAGACCTAAGGAAGGTAGCTGTGAGAAACTGGATGCGGAAGGCGGAGGACCGGGTGCTATGGCGCACATTGGAAGAGGCCTATGTCCAGCAGTAGACTAGAATAGGCTAATTGATTGATTGATTTAATTGATACAGATGGACTTGCGTCTGTATTTCGGGTTCCCCCGACTAGACTAGTTTCGGGCCTAAATAGGTCCTTAATTAAAGTTGAAGCGATCTGCCGCATCGGTGTGAGGCGATACACTTTTGGGCCTGATACTAGTTGGACTTCCATAAGTACTTTGTACTTCGTAAAGTACTTTGACTGGCCTGTTGGTCTAGTGGTTAGTGACCCTGACTGCTAAGCCAGAGGTCGTGGGTTCGATTCCCACCCAGGACAAATAGTTGTGTGATGAGCACGATAATTTGTTATGTCATCAAACAGCCTATCATAGTCCACTGCTTCACATAGGCCTCTCCCAATGTGTGCCACAGCAGCCGGTTCTCCACAAATTTGTTATGTGTCTGGGTGTAATTTATCTATAATATGTATGTATTTAGAAATATATAAGTATGTTTATCAGCAGTCTGGTTACCATAGTACAAGCTCTGTTTAGTTTGGGAGCAGATGGCCGTGTGTGAGATGTGTGGAGTTTATTATTTATTAAAAAAAAAAGTACAACCGTAGGTATATGCTAATTAATATTGTGAATAAAAAAAGCACGATTTCAGGGTAGTGATACATAAAAACTTTCAGTCGTAGGACTGCACGTCAGAAGTGAAAATATAACACACACACACACTCACACTCTCTCTCATATACACACACACACACTAACGCGCGCGCGCATATCTGTATATTTGTATGAGCGTGACGGTCACGTGAGTTTAGTACCTACTTTTTCTCCATACCAAAAGTGCCCAACGTACCTAAAGAAGTTTTTACTTCAAAAAACTTTACGCGAGTGAAGACGATATCAAAAGCTTGTATCTCATTTTTTTTTTAAGTAATATTCCGTGCAACTCTCTGAATCAAAAGGAGACAAGGCCCCCGCTGCATAGAGGTTGGTCACCTGTTAAATAACAGGTGAGCAAGTCTGCCGGGATCACTTGGTTCTCCTTTTTAGGGTACACCTGAGGCCCTGGCAATAGGACCCCGTGACGGAACACCGTTTGGTTTTAATTTGTTCGCACCTAACATAACATTTTGCAGTTAGCCATGGTGTAAGGTGATGACCCGTAGGGCCACACGACAAGAAAAGGGCACTTTAATCTCTCAACTGATGCCAAAGTGGTAAGTACAAACTATGAGATCTATTATGTAGTTCGGTTGGCTATTAATGATACCCGGTTGAAATAAGTCGCCTTCGACACTCATTCACGACAATCAAAGAAAAAGGTTATATATATACAACCTTTTCCTTTGATTATATGTGTATTATAATTATTATTAAACGTTGGTTTGATCTTTATGACAACAACTAACCAAAACAACCGAATCCGTATTGATATTCAGATTTTTGGCGCCGAGCCAGTGCACAGCTGATTGACTTATAGCCTGAATGTAATAGAGTAAGGATTAGTTTTGTGTGTGCCGCTCTACGGATAGTGACCTTTGATTGATGAGGTTGTGTGTGGCTTCAAACTGAGCTTGTCAGATACCAAGTTTAAATGAAGTTATGGGCTAAAGGGGGTAGATGAAAACGTTAATACTATGAGTTTGTAAAGATTTTAACAAAAATGCATATTCATCTTCATTTCAATATAGAAAATATGTTTTTATCGTGACACTGATTATCGTCTTTGTTTTTATTCCTATTGACTTAAAAGTATAAATATATATTTGTATGGTACTTTTTTTTAATTAAAGAAATAACAACGTCGACAACAACATTGAATGTCAGCCAACTAGTATTTTTAACATCACATAGTTATTTATTCAATATTTTTGGTTGATACAAAATTTTGTGACCCTTGATTATGTAGGTATATGTGTTTGTACGTATGTGTAATTTATGTGTATAAAATATTATTTTTATACACATAATTTACGAATACAAAAGAATTATTACTACCATACATGTTTTTATCTATGATTAGTACCATCGGAATACTAGTAGTACTTCGATTTTAATTTAGTGTTAACTTTCATGATAAATTATATTTCTAAGCTTAACACCTAGTATATTAAATATATATTTTTTACATATATAATATGAAAAAAAGGAATAAAACACTCAATTGTGGAAGTACCTATACATTCCACCATTATATAACTACACATAAACAGAACCATTACAATTAGTATTGCTCTCTTCCTGCTTAACAAGACAGAGTGATAACGTTGGTGATGCAAATTTGTATGTACCGATAAACCCTTACCATCGGACTAAATGTATGTATTTCATGAATATAGAATTCTCACAATTTGAATGATATTACCGAAATAACTCATTATCTTTTAAGGGTTGACTGGCCTTTTGGTCTAGTGGTTAGTGATTCTGACTGCTGAGCCAAAGGTCATGGATTAGATTCCCACACAGGGCATGTAATTGTGTGATGAGCATGATCATTTGTTCTGTGTCTGGATGTAATTGATCTATAATATGTATATATTTAGAAATTATATTAGTATGTTTATCATAAGTCTGGTTACCATACCAAATTAGGGAGCGCCTATACGGCTCTGCCTAATTTGGTTTGATCAGACCGTGTCTGAGATAAAAAAAATATATATTATAATTATTGATTTCAAAAACTGTTTATGATAGCTTCTTTTAAAATTGACACTGTCAAACTTATACAAATAAATTAAAAAAGCACTCAGGGTAAAATGGGTATATAAAAAACTCCACTCACTTTGGCGTAACATTCGGAACGGATAATACCTCAAATATATTGATAAGCTTGACGTCTAAGGAATTAATACATCATCTTACGACAAAACGTTTTTATGTAATTCATTTGTCATAGTCTGCTTGGTTGTAAACTGCTAGAGGAACCTAAATACACTTTACAATATGAATTCGCGTATTACAAACCCTATCGATATCCAAGTTTGGCGCAAGGCCAGCCAGGTCCGTTGCAGATCCCGACCTGATTAGAAATATCACTGTCTCAGAATGAAATATATACATCTTTGAGAGCTGTTTTTATATCACTTCAACAAAGGTTTGTATTTTCTTTAATAGTAGTAATCATTCATGTATTAAAATAAACCTAATTTTGCAAACCCCTCTTAAAGAAACCGAATTTAAAACCATTTTGTTAGTTAGCCTCGCACGTGTCCCACTACTGGGCCAAGGCCTCCCCAATACACTTCCACTCCTCTCGGTCCTCGGCCACCCTAGGCCACATCTTTAAATAAGTGTCGAGATCGTCCCTCCATTTTTCTCCATCATCTCCTTCATGGACCAGAAGCTCTTCCAGGCTAGCTAGCTGGTTCTAACAGCTCTCTTTAAAACCATAAATGATAAAAATCCAATTAGGTACATTTTTCGTATACACGCAGTCTAAGTCCCGTTCCTCATCCGAGATTTGCAATATCCCTTACCCTAGGTTCCTAGGTTCCGTACCCATTTTTTAATACAAAATTTACCTGCTTCCTACTTTCCCGTCTTAAAACAGCTATATTAGCAGGGAGGGTTGGCGTCAGGAAGGTGGCCACCTATATAAGAAATCAGCCAAAGCCCTTTGCAATATTATCCATTGCGCTGAACCCAATGAAAATTGGGAAAAGGATAGGAAAATAATGATACTTAAACATGAAAAATAAAGTAAAATGACATAATTAACAGTAAAATAAGAATGTGTATACTCTTTAAGCTTCACAAAAATATAGCTCTAAAGGAAATCAGATTCTACAACAGAATTCATAATGACCAAATTTGTCCCTTGTCAACCGGACTTGACGTTGAAAGTCTGCTGGTGAGTCTGAAGACGTGAGGTAACGTGTTTGTCTACCTACGTAATGCAAAAATAGATGAAAAGGTTTATACCACAAACTGTGTTGTACAAGTTCATATCACTTTTCGAAACGGTTTCCGTTCGACAAACTTTATTGAAGCAAGGCCAAATATACATAATTATATTGTATTTAATTTCGAAAAATGCGTCCTCCGTTCTTTTAACAAGAGATTTCCACATAATCTTTTTTCTTAATTAAAAATATATCCATATCCCAAAACAAGTATGATGTGTGATACATTCATACAAAGTACGTAAAGTCAATGCCGAATGCTCTGCTCACTGTAACTGCAGGGGTCGCGGTGATGAATATTTTTATTTGCATTTAGGATGTCTCTATGTGTAATAATTGATATTGTAATTAAAATATTTATAGTTTAGTAAAACTAAAAAACAGGCTTTGATGGCGAACCGAATTTAAAAGTACTTAATAAAAAAAAAAAGTTCAATTAAGAAGCTTCATCATTACAACATTATTACCAAATCAAATTTGTTGGACTCGTTATAAGGAATCGTAGGAGTCCAACTCGAGAGTTTTACTAGTTGCCACTGAACAGTGATACTATCCACCTCCATCATCAGATCAGCTCCAAGATGCCAAATTGTAGTGTTCCCATCCAAACTATATATATATATATATATATATATACAAAGTTTCATTTCACATAGGTAGTTAAGTGAAGCATATTTTAAATGAAAGCGTGTTATCAAAATCCTAGAACTCATAGTATACACCAATCAAATATGAATACGACTATTAATTTTAAAGTATAATACGAGGGCGGCACTGAAAATTTCGGGAATCAAGGAAGTGACACAACATTACTATTTAAAAATGTATTTATTGCCTTTCCAAGTATTCTCCGCAAAATTTGACACATTTTTTCCATACGATGGAACCAATCATTGAAGCAACCATTCCATTCGGAAGTTGGGTCTCCAAAATGGCCGTTTTGTAGGCGTCCACAGCTTCTTCAGGTGATGAAAATCTCTGACCACGCAATTTATTCTTTATTTTAGGGAAAGTATAGAAATCATTGGGGCTTAGGTCGGGGCTGTACGGCGGATGGTCTTATAATTCTATGTTTTCTTGCTTTAAAAACTCTTTTGCTCTATGCGCGGTGTGAGAATTCGCATTGTCGTGATGGAGGATGATGCGGCGGTTGCAGTTCTCTTTGCGGAGTTCAGAAACGACCTGTGGCAAACAAATGCTAGCATACCATTCTGCATTAGCCGTTCTATGTCCCTCAAGAGAAATAGTCGCAACTTGGCCGGTTTTGGAGACAAACGTGGCCAACATTTTTTTGCCACACTCCGTGAACAAACAATTTTTGTTGGCTTTAACTCATTTTCGAACACCCAAACTCGTGACTGGTTTTTTGTTTCGGGTTCGTACGCGTATATCCAGGATTCGTCACCTGATACGATGTTGTATACAGCATTTGAGGATCCTGCGTGGAATCTTTCGGGAGTTCTGACGCACCAAGTAACGCGAGCCGCTTTTTGCTCTTCACAGAGCGAATGCGGTATCCATCGGGAAAACAACGTTTACCTTATTTAACTTACATCTAATTGTTCATGCAAGATTATTTGTATTTGACTCATGACAATGTCTAAAGTTGCCTGAATTTCGCGGTATGTCACATGTCGATCTTCCTCAATCAGCTTACGCACAGCATCAACGTTTTCTTGGGTGACTGCAGTTTTTGGACGACCTTGACGGGGATCATCACTGAGCTTGACACGTCCACGTTGAAATTCAGCAAACCAGCGATAAATTGTGGTTTTGGATGGGGCTTCATCATCAAATGCAGAAATCATCCGGTCAACACACTGTTTTTGCGTTAAACCACTTCGAAAGTCATAATAAATCATCGCTCTTGAATGTTCTCGAGTCAATTCCATTTTCTCAACGACTAAACAAGTTTGACAAAACCTTGTGGTAAGACCGATAATCTTTTTTTAAATAAAAAAATGGTATTCGATTTTTAAAACCAAGGAGTTTTCAATTAAAAAGATTTTAATATGACAGAAACAGTGGATATATTCCATTCCCGATACTTTTAGTGCAGCCTATGTAGCAGCAGTTACGTTAAGAATTAACTTTATTATAAAACTGAATGTTAATTAATGTTTGACGTGCAATGGCAATAACAAAATTTCATTACATCACAATTCATTACGGGACGAAGTTGACGTAGTCATAAATTTATGTTTTGTTTCAACTTTAAACCTTGCCGTTTCGACTTGTTTACGGTCAAGTATAACCCGATCAATAAATTTAAGTTTGAGACATAAAAAAGTAAACATAGTTTTTATGTATGAAGGTTTTGTTTTAGAGCAATAGAAAGTCCACTAATTCATTACCTTACCAATATTATAAAAGTGAAAGTTCGTGAGGATGGATGGATGTTTGTTACTCTAAAACGGCTGAACGGATCTGGATGAAATTGGGCACAGAGATAGTCTAGAAAAGATTATAGTCCCGGCAAACTATACGGTCTCTGTGGGATAGATTTCCCCTAAAATTTCAACGCGAACGAAGTTGCGGGCAACAACTAGTAATTAATATTTTTACAGTTCATTTAAAAATAAGAATACAACTATTTGATTCTATTTTTTCTGCACGTATTTCACGATTGGTGACCTCGATTCTTGCGTATATTAACCGTTGTAAACAGGCATCCCTAAAATAGACCTGTGAATTTAATGGTACATCTAATACATATAAATACCACTTAAGGAAGTGTTTTCTTTAATAATATAATATACTTACTATGCTAGCAATTTTACGTCAGAAGACATACGAGTATTAACTAGGTTACATAAAGTTGTTGCATATATCACGTGGAGTAGTAAAATGCAAGGAAACCTGTATTATACGGAGCAGAACCTCACGTTCCAATTAATCAAACACATTTGTTTTCCTTAGCCGCTAAGACTTGGTAATTATAAAGTAATTAAGTCATGCATCTTTTAACAAAGTAACTTAGAAAATCAAAACCTTAATTTCGTAAGGTGGGCTTTAGATAGATTGCAGTGAGGGGTCGTAAATTCGTACAGAAATTTTGCTTTGTTCTACCTTTTAATAATTTTTAAATATAGCTGAATAATTTTTTCTTTCGTGCACGCAAACACACAAGCGAATATACACACAATGTAATTTGATGGTTTTTCATCCGTAAGCTTTTCTATTGACGAAAATAAACATGAAATATCGATTTTGCTGAATTGGTGGGAGGCTTACAGTGTGGGCAAGTAGGGCAAGTAACAACACGTAAAATAATTGCTTAAAAATATCACCAACTTCATCATCACCATATCATCAAGTCATGATAAATTATTATAGGCTGTTTATTTTCATCACTTAATTTTTCATTCTAAAAAAGGAATATTTTCTTCAAATTTAAATAAAACCAACCTGGAGTACATCCAATTCAATTAAAAAAAAATATTACTGAAAGTGATTCACAGATGGCGAAGATGCAAAGAAAAAACAGTTTTTCATTCTCCTCCTTTTTGTAGTCGGTTAATTGAAAGATGTACGTCTTCAAATTAACCGACTTCAAAAAACTCAACTTCAATGTCTTGTGATATTTGAGGAAAAAATTTTAAAATTACCTTCTTTAGGATATATGTTAATCAAGGTGTATTTAAAAACGATTATTGTATTATGCTTACAACACTGACTTTTTTGGTGTGGAATTCATTACAGCAAGAAACTCAATCACATAATTATTAAAATTTAAATAACTCAAACCTAAACTTGTTAAAAATATCCTATTATACACAAAAGCGCATTTGGTTACTGGGCCTTATCGGCACTGATAAAGTAGCACCACGCAGTGTTTTTGTATCTGGTACTGCTTTTATAACTCAATCATAAAAAATATTTGTCATCGGGGATAAATGCAGCTTTGATAAAACTACAGAAACTATCAGATATAACGTTTATTTCTTCAATAAAACACCGCACTTTGGTTAACAACTGAAATACGGAATCTGAATCTCGGTCAAAAATTTGGAGTTATCATCTGTTTGTTTAGGGTAGTATTGAAACTCAAACTGAATACTTATAGATGTCACATCTTTTTAAGAAACTTTAAGGATTCCAAGTCTTTGTGAAGAATATAATGTCGTTGGTATAAAGTTAATAATAAAGATTGTACTATTCTATAATAATGGGTCGTTAAAAAAGTATTTTCGTATTTTGTATCAATTTAATTTTAAACAAAAATCTATTTGGTTTGTTGTTTGTATCTGGCTGGTTTTAATATCAATAAATATAGGACATTAAGAAAGAGAAAAAAAAAGTAAGAAACACTTACCCGCCATTTTTCAATTGTTTTTCTGTCTGCCTAATAAGAGTGAATCTAACGAAGAAATCTGATACATTCTGAAGTTTTATTACAAAAAAAAGGAAAATGCGACTGAAGCCGCGAAAAATTATGTGAAATTTATGGACCTAATGCACTGTCACTAAGAGTAGCACAACGTTGGTTCAAACGTTTTCAGTCCGGGAATTTTTATGTCAAAGATGCAGCTCGCTCTGGTCGGCCACATACGGATAAGGTCAAAGCCATTTTTGAAAAAGTGGAGCAAGATCGGCATATTAGTAGTTACGACATAGCCCAGGAACTGAGGATTGACCACAAAACAGTTTTGACCCATTTGCAAAAGTCTGGTCATACAAAAAATTCCAATATTTGGGTGCCATTCGAGCTTACTCAATTGATCACTGGTGATGAAAAATGGAAGTGCAAAAAAGATTATGGTCAAAGGGTAGTCAAGCTCCAGAGACTAGCAAAACCCGGATTAACGCGCAATAAGGTGATACTGTGTATATGGTTGGATTGGAAGGGCATTGTTCGTTATGAGCTGTTACCGCTAGCGATACCATTGATTCAGATTTCTACTGCCAACAACTAATGAGACTCAACCAAGAAATTAAGAAAAAACGACCGGAATTGATCCACAGAAACGGGGTGGTCTATCATCATGATAACATCAGACCAGACACATGTTTGGAGACTCAGCAAAAATTGAGAGAGCGTGATTGGGAAATTTTAATACATTCACCATTTAGTCCTGACCTTGCACCCTCAGATTTTCACCTGTTTCGGTCTCTTCAGAACTCTTTGAGTAGTGTTGGGTTAACATCAAAAGAGAACTGTCAAACTACTTGTCGGAGTTTTTTTTATCTAAACTCCCAAGATTTCTACACCAACAAGATTAGGACACTAACTTCAAATGCAACAAGTTATCGAACAAAATGGTACATATATATAATAATTAAAAGTAATTAAACTTTGAAAAAAAATGTCTTGAATTTTTATATAAAATACGAAGACACTTTTCCCCTACCTTATGTACAAAGTAATTTCTATACCTGCAATTTTGTAAAGCGAACCGAACCTACTGGAATAAGGATATCCATTGGCCGTCACCCAATTGAAAGTATAATTTCCATCAGTCTTGGATTGGACAGGTTGAGTTAGTTATTTCAAATTCCATCTCTGAACCAATTAAAATGCAAAAAGCTCAGCTCAAAATGTTGTTCTGTATATTTTGAGCTGAACAATAACTATTGTTCATGACTCTGTTTCTCAAAAAGGAATAAAAGAAGTGATTTAGAATACCTACTTGTAATTAACTATTGTTGTTTATTTATGGAATTTCCTGTTTGACCCGCTTCATTGTTCAAAAAGGTCTCTTTGTGCACAACTGAAACTGGAACAAAAACACGGTTGGTCTTTCTGTGTAAAAAGTTTTTACAAGAAAAAGTATCAGTTTTATTAGTCTTGTGTACTTTTTTAGTATAAATTAAATTCAACGCGTAACATTACAATATAACATTGCAGCATTTTAAATATAAAAGTATTTATTTTTAGGTATCAGTTACGTAATAATGTTTATATTAAAAAACTTTGTTAATGTTAACAAAAAACTGAAACGCCGAAAGAAGAAAATAACTAAAAAGCGAAAAATAAACCTGTTAGCCTAACTATGTGTACCTATGGTAACACCTACATTTAAACAAATGTAATGTAGCCCCAGCAGAGCTTGTACTATGGGTACAAACATACACATTTTTATATACATAGAAACACCCAGACCAATGCAATATTCATGCATACAAGTATTTGCACAGAGCGGGGATCGAACCCACCATCTTCGGTGTGCCAGTTCAGTTTTCGTTTTTACTTTTCTTCTAGAAGTCATTTTAATTTTTAGTCATTTTGGGAAAAGGTGATTTTGAGATTTGTTCATTATGTGATCAGTACAATATAAGAAACTGTCCCAACAGACCGGAAGAACAATTAAGGTTACAGACAAACTTTCGTTCTGTCGCAAAAACAGGTCGAGCTAATAGCTATCTTAAAAATGTCTTAAATTCTAAATATACTAATAAGTAATAATAAATTCACTATCCACTACCTAGCCCCATCGTCAGATCAGCTGAAAGATGCCAAATTATAGTATTGTCATTCAAATTACCTATACCAACAAAGTTTCACATGGTCGATGTCTACAATTAGACGTAGGCTAAAATTGATTTCCAAGATTTGTTTACTTAGTCACAAGTGAAGCTAATAAAAGAAAAATCGATCGATAAACAGGGTGAAAAGGTACAGTTCTATCTTTGCCTATTTATAAATAAATAAAAAATGAAATGTGTTGAAGGAAAACAGAGAAGATTGTACTAGTAGCGCAAGGGAAGTAGTGAAACCTAACATTTTAGTTGCTCTTTGTGCGTTTGAGATGCTTAGTACAGGGTTGACTTTGCACTTTGCTGGACGAGGCGGGTAAATTGTTTGAGAGGGTCCTCTCTGCCCGAATCGTCCCGCACCTTCGCGAGGTCGGCCCCGATTTGTCGGACGCCCAATTCGGTTTTCGAGCGGGGCGTTCGACGGTCGGTGCTGTGTTGCGCCTGAGGGCCGTGACCGAAGAGGTAGTGAGCGGTAGCGGCGTGCTGTTGGCGGTGTCGTTGGACATCGCCAACGCGTTCAATAGTCTGCCATTCAGCTGCATCAGGGAAGCACTCCACTATCACGGAGTGCCAGGGTACCAGAGGCGGCTAGTGGCAGACTATTTAGAGGAACGTACCGTCATATACGAGGACCGAGACGGAGTTTTGAATCGTCGGCCCATGTCGTGCGGTGTTCCGCAGGGGTCTGTCCTTGGACCACTCCTGTGGAACATTGGGTACGACTGGGCCCTTCGAGGCGACTTCCCCCCCGGGCTCGGCGTAATCTATTACGCCGATGACACTTTGGTCACAGCCCGGGGGGTAAACTTTCAGGAGGCGGCGTGCCTGGCCACCAGGGGAGTCTCTCTGGTGGTCGGGCGCATCGAGGCGCTGGGTTTGCGGGTGGCCCTGGATAAGACGGAGGCCCTGTTATTTCATGGGCCCCGTCGTGGTCCACCCCCTGGCGCCTCTATCGAGGTCAACTCGGTCCTCGTACCGATTCAGGCCCACATAAAATATCTGGGCCTGATCCCCGACGGTAGGTGGCGCTTCGACGAGCACTTCCTGCAGTTTGCTCCAAGGCTGGTCGGTGCTGCGTCCGCCCTTGGGCGACTCTTGCCCAATTTGGGCGGACCCAGTGTCGCTACGAGACGGCTGTACACGGTGTGGGTGGAGGCTCTGACTGCCCAGAATAGGGCGCGCCTCTGGCGCCCTCAGAGGGTTATGGCGGTTAGAGCCATACGCGGATACCGCACCGTGTCGACGGAGGCGGAGTGCGCGTTGGCCAGGACTCCCCCGTGGGATTTGGAGGCGGAAGTGCTCGCCGAAGTATATCAGCGAACGGCTGAGTTCCGGGCGGGAAGTGGCAGTCAGCCCCCGCCCGAAGAGGTACGCGAATGGCGTGAGGCCGCTCGCCGAGCCACCATGGCTCGTTGGTCGTCCCGGCTTTGCCACCGTGGAGGCACTCCAGCCGGTCATCGTCGAGTGGGCAGGGCGGCAGCACGGGACCCTTTCCTTCCGACTGACGCAGGTTCTTTCCGGGCACGGCTGCTTCGGGAAGTACCTGCACTCGGTCGCTAGGAGGGAACTGAGTCCCGCCTGTCACCACTGCGACTGCAGTGAGGACTCGGCTCAGCACACGCTGGCGGTCTGCTCCGCCTGGGCGACGCACCGTCGGGCCCTCACTGCAGTCATTGGAGGGGATCTCTCGCTACCGGCCGTCATACGCTCCATGGCCGGTAGCGACAGGAATTTTACCGCGGTCGCGACCTTCTGTGAGGACGTCATCTCGCAGAAGGAGGCAGCGGAACGGGTTCGGGAGGACGATCTCCACTCGGACCTAATTCGCCGCCGGCGAACCGGGAATCGGAGGCGCGCTTACCAGCGCCTCATGCCGCCCTGAGTGTGGCCGCGGGTGGACGGGACGGGTTTTCTCCTCCACCCGCAATAGTGGCCCCCCGCGAGGAGGTGGCGTCCGCGTGTGCCTGGACGTCGCCTAATTGATAGGTCATTACCCGAAGGTGGTGCCCGCGCTTTTGCGGGCATGCGTCAGGGGGGGTCCGGATGTCTTAATAAAAGCTGTTCCCGGATCCCTCCTATTTAAGGCGCAGTACGGCACACCGTGTGGTTTTAGTCGGTTCGATTCCGACACACCGCCCCACCGAAAACCCCGGTGGGGTGACGGCCCGAGGGGGTTTCCACACGCACAAAAAAAAAAAAAGGGTTGACTTTGCACTTTGTGTTTAAGTAGTATTAAGAAAACGTTATAAATAGAGGTAGAAGACAACCCTACTTATTACTTTGTAGAACTAGTAAACTCTTTCGAAGCAAAGTAGTCGCAGTGGAAGTCTGCAAAAATCTTCGAACGATGTGATAATAAAGGTGTCTGACACTATTTTCTTTCTGAAGTTAGTAGAAAAAAATATATTTTGTAGGCACAAAGGTAATGTTTCAAGATATTACTGTAGCAGGAACAGTCACTTCCTTTGCTCTCTTTGTGTCTTCTCTGGCTATGTAAGCTTCATTTTGGTCTGTATTTCTATGGTGAATTTGCTTCGATTAAAGTTTATTTAACTTAGACTTCAAAGTACACAAGGTGTATGAATTAGGGTTATGTATAGACGCAAAGGTTATTCTATCTTAGAACTTATAGTAAAATTAGACGGATAAACCCTTTTTAGGGGCGCATAGACACAGTCATGGCAATTTATAAAGAAAAAAAAAAACCGGGCCCGCAGCAGGCCCGTAGAGGTAGACTTTATTGTAAATTTTATTGTAAATCTTCACCCAAGTTTCCCCTTTGGGGGAATATCCCCCGTTCACAAACTTAACCTTCATTTTTGTCCTGTTGATTTGTCATCCAAGTTTGAAAGCAATCGGTGCATAATTGCGACCTCTATCGTGCCGGTAAAATTGAGGTATATATGAACTTTTAACTGGCGGTTGTTTTGGCAATTTTTGGAAAACTCGACAACTGGTACAAAACCAACAGGTAGACTTTTCTAGTAGAATCTACCTAATAGTATTTAATTGGAGACATTTATGATATATATGACACTCAACACCAATTTGCACAGAAATAACCAACTGCACTAATCTGGCCCTTTAGATAGATAGCTTAGATAGGTACTCTTTATTGTACACCAAAAAAGTATTATACAAACTAGAAATTTACTATAAAGTATTAGTAGAATGGGCGGTCTTATCGCAGTCTGCGATCTCTTACAGACAACCTTAGGATGGACTATACTGTATGTCGGTATCGCGGTGCACAACAATTCAAAATAATAAGAAAAATATACAATTAATAAATATCAGTCTATTTAAGTCTACTATTTTTTATTATTATCTAAATAATACACATACATACATATACATAAAGAAATATACAAACACACATATATTCGTACACTACACATACATATAATTATAATATATGGTTCTTACGAAGCAAGGTAATGATCCTTGATGAGTTTCTGAAAAACAGCTTGTGACTGTGCTCGTCGGATAACTTCTGGCAATGCATTCCATAAGCGTGCGGCTTGCACTGCAAATGATTTGTCAGAAAATGTTGTGGTATGAGTTGGAATTTCCAACATTAGATTTTCCGATGATCTCAAATATCTATTGTGTGTGTCGTACACAAATGCGAAACGCTTTTTTAAATAGACAGGGGTAGTAGGGTTAAACTTTACTGGTAATTTTAAGGTTTATTATTTTTGTTTTTACTCTTAAGCTTGAAGCTTTGATGAAACATGTAGTATTTAATAAGTAGACCACAGATTCCGCTATAGGGACCAAGACACCGTTGATTAAGGCTAAAAATATAAACACCTCTTCACTATTTTTTTTATTTATAGTTTGTTTCAGGCATAATTACCCATAGGATGTTACAAGAGTTAAATTAAATTACATTAACTAAAATTAATACACAAAAACATCAAATTAATTTCTCAGCATATAAACACAGCGCAATGTAACAGCCACTACGTGATTACTACATGTACAAATTCGAGTCAGGAAAGATGCTTTGAGTCTCCTCAAGAGCCCGTAAAAATCTGTTACTCTGTTCTCAGCGAACATGCCAGTCGCACTACACCGCCAGGGCAGGTTTAACATAGCCCTAAAAGCGTTATTATACTGCACACGAAGAGCGTTATAAGCACTCTTCGTGTACCTGTACCAGAGTTGGCTGGTGTAGAACGACTGACAGTAAGCCTTGAACAGAGTAATTTTGACTTGCTTAGAACAATGATAAAAGCGTCTAGCCAACATGTTACTTCGACATGCGATACTTAGTCTCTGTCGCTCCAGATCATAGAATAGAATAGAATAGAATAGAATCATCATCCATTAAATTCTCTTTAATTATATGACCAAGATACTTGAACTTTTGTACAATATTTAAGGCGGTACCACACAAATTAACCGGTAAAATATAATACCGTAGTTAAATATCATAATCTCCGATTTTTTGACGTTATACAACAGATGATGTTCAACTGCATATTTCTCGCAGACCGCAACAAGTTTCCTCAGACCGTTGGCTGAGGGGCTGAACAGTACCATGTGATCGGCATAACTAAGGTTATTCAAACATTCATCACCAATATGACAACCGGCTCTGGTACTGCTCAGCTCCTCAATCAACCCGTTTATATATATGTTGAATAAGACCGGCGATGTGAGTCCACCCTGCCTTACTCCACTTGTCAATTTATACGTTTCAGATAGGGGATTGTTCCATTTAACTTGATTACATTGATTACTATATGGGCCGTGACGAGAAGAACTGCCTTCTGCGTCAGTTCCTTGACCCAGCCTTTTCAGGTGATGATCGAAGCTCTTGGCTATCAATCTATGAGCAGATACGACAATCGGAACAATTTTCACTGAATTAACGTTCCACATATCGACAATCTCGTGAAATAAATCCAAATATTTTATTTGTTTATCGTTTTCAACTTTCACGAGGTCGAGGAACAGAGACATCGACAATAATCCTCACAGGACTCTCATCGGTCTATCACCACTATATTAGAATGTGGCACGATGATGTGTGTTATTATTAATATACCTTAGCAATACAGAATCTTGACTCATATCTTGTTCTTTAAATGCTATTTTACTAAGCTAAAATCTTTATACAAGCCATCAAACAAAATACCATTTTACTGTATTTTCCATATACCTACACCTAGTATTTTCTGCTCATTTCATATTCTACAAGGTATTGCTTGCACCCTTCAATCGGATCGTCTTTTCTCGGCAGCAGACTCGTGACGTCATTCCGAAGAGTCTCTCACACGGATACCCATTACCTTATCTCAAACGGGCGCACCCTGTACTCGTATTTAATGTACAAATGTACGTAGAATACAAATTTAATATGTAGTAGGTAAACATGAGATGCTTATTTATACCTGTGTTTTATTCGATGGAACCGGTGATGTTCGGAAAAGTAGCCTTGTTTACACAATTATGCCAATTAAATTTAATAAAAAATTGTGAATCTAAAACAAAACCCAAGGAAGTAATCTAATCATTGAGACTATTCCAATGAACCCAAACTTGATGCTATAAGTTGGTTAGGAGTTGATGTTGCATTGTCAGGTCAAGATTACCATGTAATTAACACGTGGAAAAACAGACCCGTGGAAGTTACTCGCATCCCTCGAATGATTAGAAAAGTGCTGATGATGTTCAAACGGCTGAACAGATTTTCTTGATTTATAGCTAAGAACAATCACGGTCAAGTCACCTTTCAGACAAAAAAATTGGTTGTCTATAAAGTCGGTTTACGGACGATTACGATATTATTTTACGTCAGAAGAAAACAGTGGAAGAGAGATAGATGCGTCACAAACCGAACACTTAGGCCGATCATGCCTCTCTGTCGCTTGTTCCGCGCTCTCGCTTGCATGCTCGGCTCAGGCGGAACGTGACAATGAGTCATGCTTTTTCGTGCGTGCAGCCGGCGTTCATCGATTTATAAGACGTTATCACGTCAAGAACTATACAGTCTCCTTTTTGCGTCGGGGGTTCAAAATGAAGTCACGTTATTCGGTAGTTATAACTATAGTATAACTACCGAGTAAAAGTGCTATAAGCAAAGTCATAGGAAGTCGTGAAAGGATCGGCAATTTATGAACGGTTAATTATGGTAATATTTAGAAGCTACGATATTTTTATGTTCAGTGGCGTTTCAATCGAACTGGATTGATTGATCGTGGTGACAGGTTGATTTGGTCGAAAATCATTAAAATACAAATTAAGTCCCAGGCATATCTAGTCTGAAATAAAATTACAATCCTATTTATCTTATACTTATTAAATTAGGCAACAGAGAGAACATAAAATATTTAAGAACGGTTTTCCAATAAATTTCAATGTAGATTATGAATTTTCTTCAAGTAATACAAAGGTCACATTTAATGGATTATGGTGTCTATTTTCTTGAATGAAATTAAATTTGCATATTTCATGCTCATTCATACCAGGCAGGTAATATAGAGGATATTACAATTCTTATTTATTCTTAAATTTTCCAAATTAGGAAGATACTTAATTTAGTTATTTTTTGTCACAGTTGACTTTCTCATCATGGAAACAAATGGGACCCACACATATCCAAATAAATAATCTTACATAGCTACCTACCTTTCATTTTCTCGGGAAGCGAATACAACATTTCTTTTCCCACTCATTATAATCCATCATGATTCTTCATCGTTAATCCTCGGGACGTTGACTTATTACAATAATTACTATCGATGTTAGACACTGTGTAACTTTTCCATTAGAGCGTGTCAGCTGGCTGTTTTTATGGGTTATTTATTAATATTGTTTTTGAACTGAAAACTTCTTTAGGCACATTGGTCACTTTTGGTGTGGAGAAAAAGCACTGAATTTGCGCGGCATTGAGATCCATATATACAGATGTCTGTGTGTGTGTATATATGTAAGCAATGTTTTTACTTCTGACGTACATATCTTCGACTATTTTTGTTTTGGATTTTCTTTTATCCAAAAAAGACAATAATAGACAACTTTAACCACCGAGACTACCGTCTAGCATGATTAGTATGAACACGTATAATATTTAGGATACATTTTTCCAAGTGTATGTATAAGTTCAAATGAGAATCCACAAAATGGAATAGCGAAATATGCTCAAAGAAATCCTTGCCTCCTTTTGATAAAAAAATAAATAATATATATACTTCGTAGTCGGGGATAGAAATGTGGGATTAGAAAAAATTATCACACCATTATTGCACTTTCTGATAGCTTCGCTAAAATGGATCAAATTCTAGGCACTAATGGCATACAGCTAAGTAAAAGCAAGTGTTGCTGTTTTTAAAGAAATTCTGTTTGAAACATGTTAATTGATCCTTGATATTCAAATTTCTATGTGTAATGGATGTAAAATACCTATATATAAATAGGCAAGACAAAATAGTTAAGATTTAAGTTATTTCAATAAAACCTGTAAAGTACGGAATATCTATATAATGACAATTCAAGTTATACAGATATCAGTTAAATAAATCAAAACATTCATTTTCATTTATAATTTTAAATAAATAACCAAACTATGTATATATTGGACTAGCTGACCCGCGCAACTTCGTCTGCGTTTGTGAATTTTCCCCATTTTTGCAACATTTTTCATTGATGCTCCGCTCCTATTGGTCGTAGCGTGATGTTATATAGCATATAGCCTTCCTCGATAAATGGGTTATCTTACACTAAAAGATTTCTTTAATTCAAACCAGTAGTTCCTGAGATTAGCGTGTTCAACCAAAATCTTTAGCTTTATAATATTAGTATAGATGTGTCGTCTCAAGCCTTATATTGAGGATAAAATAATTTTTGATACATCGATCGTCGTCGAATGTTTTTCCAAAGGTTATTTCACTTCTTCATGAAGTTTAGAAAAATTAAACGTGCTTCTATAAAATTTCCTTTTTTAAATAGCTCTACAGACATCTATTGGGGTAAGATTCGGTGACCAAGTCGGCTGCGGGTAGGTATGGACCTGAACGGCTTGTAGGCTTTTTTTCATCTGATGGCAGTAGAAAAAAGAAAATCTACAAGCCGTTGAATCAACAAGTTTTTTATTTTAATAAAATCAATTTTTTAGTCTTTCGGTTTATTTTTTTTATAGTAATAATGTTTAACTATATAGTAGACAAAAGTAAAAAACAACTGATGGGACGCAAGTTTTGAGGAGATATACGGCTGTGTTCCAGAGGGATACTGGAGCAATGTGTTCAGCACCTGATTTACACGTATGAAAACCTATATTACTGCCAGTGGAGAATATAAAAAAAAAAACAAAGCACGACAAATCTTATTACCTTAGTATATAATTAAATACTCAACAAATAAATTAAGTCATAGCATTAGTGGACTCCATTTAGTGAGATGCCTCCTTCTGTTACACGTTTGTACACTATTTTACAATCTTAGTAAAGATCAGAACCTTAGCTTGAAACTACATGATAGAATGATACCAAGTGTAAGTCCTACTAATATTATAAACATGAATGTTTGTGAGGATGTATGGATGTATTTATGTGTGGATGCATCTATGTATGGATGTTTGTTATTATTTCACGCCAAAACTACTGAACCGATTGCGATGAAACTTGGTACGTAGATAGCTGATAGGTTTTTATCTCGATAATCCCACGGAATCGGGACTTACGCGGCTGAAACTGCGGGGCACTGCTAGTAATACAATAAATAAAAAAACATACTCTTTTATTTTAGGGAAGCCATTGATTTGAAAAAGGCTACTTAACATAAGCAACCTTTTTGGTACAGATACACTAAATTCGACATCAAAGATTTTTCAATCTTCATATAGATATTTTGAATTCTTCCCAGAAAATGGGGAGATTACATTAAAGATTCACTTGTTAAGCGAAATGCTACCTAGTGCAATGAAAATAGAGTTAATATTTGCTAGGCACGTAAATAATCTAAGATCCTTCAGTAAGACGTGTTACGTCGACTCACATTCATTGCCAGAGCATTGTTAAATAACAAAAAGACGAGATATTTTCAAATGTTGCGACTGAGGAAATTATTTCTATCGAGAGTATATTTGTGTTACATATGTCATGTAATGTAAACCATTTATATGTAACCGTTAAATGGAATTGTTACATAATATGTTTAGAGTACCTAAAGATTTTAAAACTTTGAGTTTTAGAATGCTATATTTTTTACAACTAACTTCCTGTCCTGTCTGAAATTGGCTAAAAATTTTCAAAAAAAACTACGACTGACACCTACCGGCTTCAAATCCAGAACAATCTAGGTTACCCTTAAAGTAAAGAGAACTGTCAGTCGTAGGCCTGCACGCCAGAAGTGAAAAAATACACACATCTGTATATATAGTATGTATCTAAGCGTGATGTGACGCGAATACGGTTTTTGTTCCCATACCAAAAGTGCAAAATGTTCCTAAACAATTTTTACTTTGAAAAGTTTTAAAAATTCTTCAAGCCACGAAACGCACGAACGCACTCACTCCGGAATTTTATTTCTAAAGATTTTGGTCAATGGTGTTAAGCTGAACAGGTACCAACTTATTCTGCGTTACCGATAGTAAAGCCACATTATGGTTACAACATCATTTAGAAAAGTCAATTGAGATTATTCAATTTCATGGTTAGTGTAGCCTCTGTAACTTCCTATGCCTACTCATTTCCGTTTGTCCAGGCGATTAATATGAAACTCTGATATTAATAAAAGGTTTATTTATTTTTTGCTTTTTAGTTCTTTTCGTCGGTTAAATTTTTTGATAAAAAGATTTTTATTTTATGATTTTTTTTTCATCATCAGCTCAGCTATATGATGTGATGATTTCTAAACCCAAATACCTGATAAATTACTGAAAAGTAAACAGAAACACTATTCTTTCCTACAATTTTCGAAGGTTTCTCTTGATTTTATCAAGATCCCATCATAAGATCCTGACTTCCTTGACATGGCCACCCTTGAGGTATACCATATTTAACAAAAAAAAAGAAAAATCAAAATCGGTTCATAAATAACGGAGAGAGGGCTGAACATATAATAAAAATACATATATATATACGGTACAAATTCCTTTTTTTTCATCGGTTAAAAAGACCCTACTGGGCACTGGTCTGCTCTGCCAACCTCACCACTCAAGGCAGTAAGGTCCTAACATTTTAAGTAAGTGTCATAAGTCACTACTATTGCTATTTTATCCCTGGATTCCCAACCCCAGTTAATATGTGTATTTGTGTGTGTCTGTAGCATGGCAGTTCTCAAACGGATGAAATTATCTGACGAATGTGTATCTGATAAGTGTATGTATAGTGTGTTTTAGTGAAATGCTCCCAAAAACTATGACATACGATAGTATTAGTGGCACCTTTGATTGATGGGTCAGAAAAAATCGATCCTGATGATTTTTTTGAATTTTTTTTAGCATTTTTCACGAATACATTATGTTCCGTTGTCCAGCAAATCAAAATTTGTTTTGTTTTTTGTATGTTTTTGATTTTTTTTTTATGAAATTATCGTTTCATTTAGCTGTACTAATATGATGGAGCGTGTAAAATGCGAATAAAAAACTATAAAAAAGATAGTTTTTTTTCATCAGAGGTATCACTATATTTAAAAGGAGGGTACGTGATCTCCTCCACAACGAGTTGGCACAATTGTCACAGTGCTAGTACATGAATTTCAGACTTGATATTCATAGTATATGTATGTATGTGTATATGTATATGTGTATGTATATGTGTATGTATGTTTGTATAAGTATTAGTATATTATGTATCAGTATAATGTGTATATTTCATGTAATGTGTAATGACTTGTTAAATTTTAGTGTGAAGAATGAATGAAGAATGAAAAATTCGTACTCTTTACCATATCTTTGCACCTACCACTGTTTATTTCTGCTTCACCCCAAGGTTGACTGGCAGAGAATGCCTAAGGCATTAAGTTCGCCTTTGTACAATTTGTGCATGAAATTTTAATAAATTAAAAAAAAAATCATTAGCACTATCGTCTGTTTTTGTTTTCGGGAGCGTTTTAGTAAAACCCAGTATAGCATCTGTTCCGATGCTTCAGTGACTGCTATTAATCTATTGTAAGTTTAACTATATCAATACTACTAAAACCTATATAGCTAATGAGTGAGAGTGAGTGATATGAGCAGCGGTAGCGTAATGGTGAAAACTGGTGAGTTCAAATCCCAGCCAGTGCACTACGGGCGTAAACCCACTCCTATTTTTTATGTTGGTAAGTCAGTGGTGGTGATGATAAGGGACTACCGCCAACTCAAGAGTCACAAGTGCGTTGCCGGCCTTTAAGGTGGGAGTACGCTCTTGTCTTGAGGGTTTGAATGTCGTATCGGTCCGGAAATGCCGCAGGCGACAATTTGTTTCAGGCAAAAAAATTCTTGAGAAGCGTACAGTTGATGGATGGTGATGAAGTACCAATTATCCGAGTGATGGGGATGAAAGTTTTGTCGCGTTAAACGATGGCGGCAAGCTGTGGCTGTTATAAGTCCGAATAATTCTTTGGAGCATTAGATATAAGCGATAGAGAAAGCAGAGTGTAGTTACATCTCTATGCAACGTCAAGGGGTCAAGCCGATCTGAAATATCCTGGCAATCGTACGTATTAGATGTATGGGCCAATTTTACGATAATCTATAGGTATTGGTAAGGTGAAGAGAATTTTTTGTACTCTTTAAGCAAATTTCGCGAATGGAGGAGTGTAAACTTTCAAATACTTAAAATTCATATTTATATATTTTTCCCGGAACCCCAATTCTTTTTCCAAAATAAAAGTAGCCTAACTTATAGCTAGTTTATAACACCAGCTATCTGCCAGTGAAAGTTCCGTGGAAATCGGTTCACCCGTTCCGGATATTAGCTGAAAAATACAGAGAGACAAAAATTTTAAAACACCTCTTTTAAAGCTTTTTAGGCATAGGTATCGTACAAATAACTGTATGACCTTAAAAAAAACTATTATTTCGTCATTACAATCAGACACTTCAATTTTATTTATTTGTATTGATATTAAACAATATATTAAAACGTTATGAACTCTAAAAAAATTATGAAAACGTCTACAAAAATCTAGACGTGTCCAGTACATACGTTGACCCGCATTATAGTTACAGTAGCTATTGAAATAAAACATAACATTCAAAGTTCAACTATGTCAGTGAATCACCAGGTGGTCTGTAGTTTAAATAAATAGTGCCACTACCTTTAGGCATTACATGAAAAGGAAACCACGAAACTTAAAATGAATCCAACCACGAAACCAGAGATCAGACAAAGTATTTCCAACTAACTTGAACAAAACATTCAATTGACCTATGATTGACGAAGTTGACTAAACTATTATTTTGCAGCTAGCCATTGAATTTAGTTCAGAGAAAGCATTTCGTGAATATTAGTTTGAGGAAATATAGTTTCTAAGTTTAGAAGAGAATTTAAGCAGTATCTTACTCCATGACCTACGGCATAGCAGTCAGGGTCACTAACCACTAGGCTAACAGGCATTTTATACTAGCAGCGCCCCACGGTTTTACCCGCGTAAGTCCCGATCCCGTATGAATATCGGAATATAAAGGAGCCTATGCGATAATTTTGGTCTCCAGCTATCTACATACCAATTTTCATCGCAATCGGTTTAGTGGTTTTTGCGTGAAAGAATAACAAACATCCATCCATCCAAACTTTTAGATTTTAAATAGTGGGATTAGAAGATTTTCAGGCAGAAATCCGAAAAGAAACCTTTTCTATAGGGATTTATGTTGTGTAAAAAATCATCACTTCACACGTCATTCACTTTTCACTTCCCAATAGGGCCCTAAATTCGTATGTGCCCTAAGGCCCCGGCATTGCCTAACTTTGCCTTGGTAACGGACAACCTAACCTAATTTGTACCACCAACCAGCGATCATGACGATCGGACATCATTATGTTCTCTCCTTCACCATTCATCTCCCTTCTCTTTACATCACTTCCTCTTAGAATGTCAAGTACAAACGTAAACAATTTGGTTATATGTTGTTTGTTCTATACTCAATATCCATTATCATATATATTAGCAACTATAGTTTATAAATGATAATGACCAATGCATAGTAATAGACTACAGGTATTGTGTAATTATAGTGATTGAAAGCACATTATAATGCAAATTCATCATAAACTACTCTGATATGTATTTTCTGTATTAAATATATGTACTTATATTACTATGCTCATAATTTTTTTTAAAAGAAATTATGTAAAAGTTGTAAATGAGATCTGGATCAGAGCCCTAAATTTTATTTTGCATTATTAGAAATCATGATATCACAAAAGATCCACCTAATACCAAAAACAAAAGATAATTTTTTTTTGTTCAAAAAGAATTCTCATAATGCCATTCTCACGCACGTCATCCGACATTGCCGTCTCGTGGGAAATTAATAAATGTATCACAGTTTCCCTACATGTGTTGCAACCAATAAAAAAATCTTACCCGTCTGCGAATGAAAAATGGATCCGCAGTAGATTTCCTTTGAAGAATCCCTTGTTAATGTTCCGGCGCGACATATTTAAATGACGACATGAACGATATATGAGACGTCTCGAATCATTATATAAAATATAAGTACTTATGTATAGTTAAGGGTCTTCCATTGTTAACGTAAGAAATAAAAAAGAAGCTTAAGGTACATTTGAACCTTTGAATTATTTACAAATTCCAAATAGGTTTCATAACGAGCTGATTGCAGACTTAGAACCATGTTATTCATAATGATTATTATACAAACTTTCTTTTTTAATTAATAGCAGTAGTTATTGCGGCGTTAATCAACTTAGCTCATTGTAGATAGGAACTCCTGTTTTGCAACATTCAAGAATCAGTCATCTCTTTCTCTTCACTGTTATCAATCTCGACACAGTAGAAAAGCTGACGTTTATACCTTGAGACTGATATAAAACTTTCCTTTGCGGGCTGACTCGTGCAGTCTTTAATAATATCTCATCATTGCCGAGCTGCATATGTTATGAACAAATTATGTACTTTTAATTATTTCTGGTACACTATAATCTGTTATATACAAACACGATTACATTACCGTGTAATATTATTACCTAACAAGTGCAGCAATTATTTTATTATGATTAGGGAAAAAAACCATTCGTCATCCTAGACTTATCACGATAGCAATAGCCAAGAATAATCCTCAAAAAATTATATAATAGACAGACAGTGGTATGATTTTCTCGCTCATTATTAACTCCAATCGCCCACCACCTTACACTTCCTTTAAATCTAAATGGTAAATTCTAAGCAGAACCACAGTATTACCCAAGTTTTCTCACTTGGGTAGCTAACTATAGTTGTTTTGATATTGTATTTAGACCGCAGGTGCATTAGTCAGATATGGCCGGAATATAATGAGATTGAATGTGCCATTATGGCAACCCAGACGTATTATTGTGCTAACTCAAATGTACACTGTTAGCTAGCAAACTAATATTACTACATAATCCGGCTACACAAGCATAATTTGATAATTTGATTCACAATATTATGATACTTTGATTATCACTAACAGTAGGTATTTAATTTATTATTCTCGTTTTGATATTATTTTGTTCGAAGATAAAACAACGGATCAATAGTAAACAACAGGAAATCTATTATTTTTATTTGCCCTTCTTATTAGGTTAGTAAATTACAAGTCAGAAGAGCCCTCAGCAGGAGTACTACGGAAATTGCTTCGGTTTTGATTTCTTACCGATTTCTTTCTGATTGAAAACTCCAGGCTATGGATATATATATAGGGCCCGAGGCTTCATAAACAGACGGTGTCGGGAAAACAAACAAACGAACGTGAATTGCTGACGTGACTAGACGAGAAGAAACCTAAATATAGATGCTGATGATCTAAATAAAATTGTGGGAGAGCCATGCTTCGGCATGTATGGGCCGGCTCGACCGGAGTGATACCACGGCCTCAAAGAAAACCGTCAGTTAAGCAATGGTTGCATTGTGTTTCACCGATTGAGTGAGGTTACCGGAGGCCCTAACCCTTCCCTCTCCCCCTCTTCCCGTCTTATTCCCTCCCCGCACTGTCCCTCTTCCCCCTTTCCCTACTCCCGCCTTAACTCTTGAGTTGCAGGTACCCATGGGCGGGGGTAGTCACTTACCATCAGGTCACCCGTCTGCTCGTTTGCACCCTATCCAATATAAAAATAAGATGTTCCAACAGGCTCAATATGCGGACTGTCGGCTACATCATGCATAAATTATTAGCAACTTTGCTGCGTATGCGAATTATAATATACTCGTATATGGGGACAAAATGTGGGCTTGTATTCTTGTAAGTAGAAAACGAAAACACAAGCTGTCTTGCATTGGGCATGCCTACTTCGAAAAGCCTGCCAATTGGATATGGTAACGGGGTAAATCTTAACGTAATATAAGTACCTACTTTCGCTCCAAAACTTAGAAAAAATATCATAAGAGTTCGGATATAAGCATTGTGGAAAAAGCACCTGGAGTATGTAAATAAGTAAACTTGTTGTTTATGTATCTTGTGATGGTAGGATAAGGTAATCCATAGGTAGACTACCTGAGAATGTAAGGTGGCACGATATTTACAAACCTGCGATCAGTATTAAGAGAAAATTATACCCACTCAGTACAGCCATATTTAAAAAAAGATTGGCGAGGCAGTGATAACCTATGACCCTAATGGCTGTACTTGCTTTAAGTGTCAAGGTATTGCAAGAATGCTTTATGAAATACCTTGTTAAAAACTTTAATGTAGTCACAATTATGAAAACTTTTGAGTATATGTAACAAAACTTGTCTCTGAAAAGGTTCCGTATGTGTTGCGGAGCAGTTCAACAAATTTAATGTACAAGTTCAAAATAAATACAATACTAGAACAAGAAAGCTAAGCCAGCTCAAGCATCATTAAAAAAACTATTAAGGTAAACAAACGAACAAGTGTTCGATAGCCACATAGGGTTAGATGAATTGGCCAGTTGATGTCCCTGTCTTAGTGGCCAGACCTTCGGATACACCCCAGCCTCTTTGAGCTACTGCAGTCTCAGTCCCATGTCCCCATCCGATACATCCAGTATCCTTTACCGTAGCTCCCTCGCCCTATCCGTTTTCCTTACCTCAATTTAACTTCTTTCTTTGTCCCGTCTGTAAACGATTTCATTCCCAAGAAGCGTTGGCGTTAGGCAGGCGGCTGGCCATAAAAGAAACCAGCTAAAACCCTTTGCAATGTTACCCCATTGCGCCGACTAACTAAACTAAACTGTTAAATATACAAGTTACTGAGTTTACAGTAAGCTGATGTTAAGTTTTATTATTTGAACTCATAACTTACAGAAAACGTCCCTACCTGTAAAACTTTGGTACATCGTGCAAAATATAACTTAATGAGCTTTTGCCTGCAGCTTTGCTCGCAGTGCCACGTTGTTGGTCAAAAGTTACTTTTCAAACCCTCGGGAATGAATTTTTGTCTGGAAAAATAATACCTCATTTCCTTTTCCGTACCCCTGACGACGTGTTTACCAAATTCATGGCGATCGATTGAGAGGTATCTATGTAAAAACATTTTCGGAATTACAAATATGAGAGCACGTTAAGCCGTCGGTCCCGGTTGCCATACGAACATCTGTAAAGCAAAGCTGCAGGCAAAAGCCCAAAATAAAATATGGAGGGAAATTTTAAGCTGCAACAAAAAAAATTGAAAAGGTATAATCGGCCAGTGCATAAAAACTTTTTTTGCAAAACTTTCTGAGTAACACAAATTTCCAGAATTAAATTTACCTCACATTGAACCCTTTTTAGATAAATGTCTGTTTGCTAAGCATTTAGAAATGGCAACTAAACATTTTAATAACTTTTTACATAAAACATTTCTCAAATATATTTTTTTAAACTGCAAAAAATTTTGAATGGAAAATCCATCAGCCCATATTGCCATTCATTTGCAAAAATTATATTCCCCTGTCAATAGTCACAGGTAAAAACGATTGACTCATAAAACTTGAAAACCTTTACCTTTTTTTTAATCTATTTCATAAACAAATATATCCTAACCTCGTACCCTAACTTTAGTTGACACAATCATATCTTGAATATAATACAACAACAATTTTCTTTCCCTCAATATAATTTCAACCTTAATATTAAAAAAGATTGGTTCATATTTCTTTGATAGGACGCGAAAGGGGAGCATTCTTATCGAGAACACTATGCCATAAGGATATGTATGTATGTATGTTGCTATTTTCGGTGTCAAATAGCTAAAACGAGGTGAGGACGAAAGTAGTTGAGATTATTCTAATGTTCGCTATTTTACTATTAGGGGAGCTATTTTTGTTTCCCGTTTATTTCAGTACAGACATGGAAGTTTCAAAAACAGAGATTGTTTAACTTTGTTAAATACAGGGTAATTTTTGTTACAGATTCTTATTTTAATAATAAGTTACTGATAGAGAGTTACCTTTACAAACATAGATATGTCACCTGTATCCCTGATATTATAGGAAGTGGTGATTAAGCACCACATTTTGCCAACTATTATCTGGTTCCACTTACGTAATTCAAGGCACTTTTGGTATTAAAGATGGAGAAATTTACAGTATACTAACCTTTAAACTTTCACGTTCCGTGATATACTTAATTATGTATTTATATGGGAATTCACACGATCACGAAATAGGTATACATACCTCTGTATGGCCTGACGTTTCAACCAGGTTGCACTGGCCGACAGACAGTCAGCCTGTAACCACGGCCACTGTAGGGTGTCCCGAATTTTTTTTTTCTGATTGCGCTTCACAAGACCCCTCAAAAGTTGCGTTATAACTTGTAGGTTATCGTAAAAATAATAAAAAAAAATTATAAAAATATCTTGAGGGCTCTAACGGCAGTTTTATTTTTCGAAAAATCGCTCAAGTAACACTTCAGTACTTACATATTTTTTTTTCTTTTTACATTACTCTCATTTTATTTTCTAATCACAATGATAGTGGAATAATAAATTATGATTTCCAAGTAACGACAGGTTGTTTCCAGTTAAGAATAGGTTTTGCTCGAACTCGCGAAACTCATGTTTTGACTTGCTTTACTCAAATTCTCTACTTCAATTGTGAGGCAGTTCGTCTCATTTCTAGTGCTGAAACTGACGCTCCGTACTTTCTTGTGATAAATTAGTAGATAATAATGGGTTCAAGACGAAGTGGGACTACTTCTGCTGTATTGGGACCATATAAAGTACCGGTGATAAGCGACGTTATAAAATTTATTTTGTTTACAAAAAACGAACTAAAACTACAAAAGAATGAGAAAGATCCCTCCAACACTGAAGTCTTTTCAATCAAGTTTCTGAGAAACTTAATGTAATTTTCCATCGTTTCCAAAGAACGTGTTACCCAATTGCTGAAATCATATTTTGATAAATACCTGTCAATAATAAGATATCCCAAAAATAAAAAAACAACATAGCTACAAAAACAAACTAAAGTGCTTTTTAGAATTGTCGAACAAGCTTTTCGACATTGCTGCTTGTAAGTGCACTTCGTTTCATGTTTGTTCCTGCATAAAACCTAAGAAAGTTCCTATAAATGAAAGAGACTTTTTACTGGACCAAAGAAGTGATAGAAAAATGGCCATAAGCGGTATAGATACAAAAGAAACGGCAAGACTTTTAAAGAAACATCAAAGACAAGAAAATTTGGATTCATGTTTAGCAAGTACATCACAAGAAACCAATCCTGCTCCGTTGCTCGAGTTGCCGCCTCGACCACGGCGATCACAGTCTCCTGCAACAGAACTTCCTCAAAATACTGATGTGCTTGTAAATGAGACTTCGTTTAGTTCATTGGCTCGGAATACTCTGGTGCGGCCAACGGTAGCTAAGGTATGTGATCGGTATGGACTATCAACGCGATCTGCGGCTGCGGTCGCTTCGGCGGTCTTAGTTGACGTAGGATTGGTATCTTCCGAAGATCAAAGTCTTGTTATTGATAAGAATAAAATTCATAGAGCTGTTTCAAAAGCACGGGCCAAGGCCATCTAAGACATTGATGCTATTGTAGTTAAAAGTATTTACTTTGATGGACGAAAGGATAAAACACTCGTAAATGAGAAAATAGGTAATAGGTACCACCGTAGAGAAGTCTTGGAAGAGCATATTTTAGTTCTCACAGAACTGAGATCGACTTATTTGGGACACACGACGCCAAGTCGTGGGACTGCCAAAGTGATCGTCACTTCTGTCATATCTCTATTAGAAAATCAAGGGTTTAACTTGGAAGCGGTGATCAATGTGGGGTGCGATGGTACTGCTACGAATACAGGTTGGAAAGGAGGTGTCATTCACTACCTAGAAAGCTATTTGAAGAGACCATTGCAATGGTGTGTTTGTATGCTTCACGTAAATGAATTACCGCTTCGCCATTTGTTTATGTCTCTGGATGGAAGCACTTCTGGACCAAAAGAATATTCAGGGCCTATTGGAAAAGAGCTAGCTGTTTGTGAAAGTAAACCTCTAGTGTCTTTCTGTGCAGTGACTGAAAATTTTCTCGAATTACCTGATAATATAGTGAAGGAATTAACCACGGATCAAAAGTATCTATACGAAATGTGCCATGCTGTGATGGCTGGTTCCTGTTGCCCCGAGCTAGCGAGCCGCCAACCTGGAAAAATGGCACATTCGAGATGGCTTACTACTGCCAATCGAATACTCAGACTTTACGTAAGTACTTTTTCGCCGTCAAATAATTTGGAACTGCTTGTGAACTACGTGGTCAAAGTTTACGCTCCCGTTTGGTTTCTCATTAAGCAAAACCCATCATTTAAACACGGAGCCAAGATATTCTTAAAATGATTATGTACTCCCGATTTTTACCTGATAGACAAAGATGTATTATTGATTCAGTGATCGAAAGAAATGCTTTTTTCGCGCACCTAGAAAACTTGCTAATTGCCATGTTATTCGACGATAGGGACCATATTATTATTATTTATTATTTATACTTTATGCACAAAAAAAAATGTACAATGGCGGACTTAATGCCGTAGGCATTTTCTACCAGTCTACCTTAGGGTGGTGCAGAAATGAGTGAATAGGTGCACTAGGTTTAAGTAGCAAAGAAAAAAGAAACTATATTCGAGAGCTTGCATCTCGCAGGATATTAAAAGCTAGAGAAGAGAAAAAAGCTTGTCGTCTCAGAGTATTTAAGTCACCGAAAATCAATTTCATAGCACAAGATTACATAGATATGCTATTTTGGCAAGACTGTGAAATATCAGCTCCACCGGTCCTGCGACACGTCTCCGACGATGAACTAATTAAGGATAAATAGCAAAGCCTCTTTATTGAAGACTTCCCTTGTCACACACAGGCAGTGGAAAGATGTGTAAAATTGGTAACAGAGGCTTCTCAAAGCGCAACAGATGCCACAGGTCGGGATTGATCTATTAGGAATAAACTGAAATCTCGCGCCTAAATGCCTTACTTTGGCCACAAAAACCAGTTTCGTTTTTAAAGTATAAATAAACCTATTCATTTTTCTCTCTCACCACACTCATTGTTGTTCTCTTTGATTTAATAAAAACAATTGAAACGTTAGTTTTGTATGATTTATAGTTTATATTAGGAACCCCTGAAAATGAGGAATTTGTATAACTTCAAGGACTGGTAGAGGCCTCAAGATGATTGATATCTAATTAAATTTTATGATAATTGTAATGTTTGTGTCAAACCGCAACTTTTGACACCTCTTGCATAACCGTACCTCAAAAAAAAAAAATTCCCATACATCGACGGGACACCCTAAGTCGGCCAGTGCGTGTGAGTTTTATTTGTTTTTTTTTTATAATGATAATTTAATAATTGTGTGTATTGTAAGAAAATCAACAGATTTTTGTTGTATTTGACAAAAAGTAGCCTATGTGTTAATCCAGGTCTTCAGCTATCTACATACCAAGTCTCATTGCAATAGGTTCAGTAGTTTTTGCGTGAAAGAGATACAAACATCCATCCATTCATACTCACAAACTTTCACATTTATAATATTAGTAGGATTTAAAAGATTGAAATGATAATGCCGGGTCTCAGGTGTAATTTTAATTGAACATGGTTACACGGTAGTCTGTTATTTTTCGCAATGTGAAACGATACCGGCAGACAGGAGAGTATGCGAGACGCAGCGGGCAAGGTAGAAAAGAAGTAACCACAGCTAGGGATGACAGATTTATTGTAAGCATCGTATTAAAAAATCGTACTTCAACGTCTTCTGAGTTTAGAGCTTGGCTCCAGAAAGTTGGAGATGTGACAGTTAGCATTTAAACCAAAAGAAGAAGACTTCAATCAGCTGGAATTGCGGCGTTCGTACCTCCCAGAGGGCCTCTTCTTACCACATGCCGTCGTGTAGCTCGGAATAACTACGCTCGCTCTCCCCGTAATTAGAATGACAATAACTGGGGAATAGTATTGTTGATTGACGAGTCCAGGTTTTGCCTTAAGCCAGATGATAGAAAGATCAAAGGGTGGAGACGACCAAGCACATATGGAGCTACACATCGTGGAAAATGGGTCTCTGACAGGGGCACGATACAAAACGGACATCTTATAACAAATTGTGATGCCTTTTCTTCCATACGAAGGAGATAATTTTCTTGTAATGCATGATAATGCTTATGGCTGTCATAATTTTGGGATACCTTCAAGAGGTCGACATCGAAGTTTTGGAATGACCAGCCCAGTTAGATCTAAACCCGATAGAGCATGTCTGGGATAACCTGGAAAGACAAATTAAACAAAGATGCCAGCAGTAACCAACTTAAGACAACAGAAAAGGGCGTTGGTAGAATAATGGTACCAAATGCAACAAAGTTTTATTGACGATTTAATTAAAAGTATGCCCAGATGGATGGAGGCAGTTTTGACAGCGAGAGGAAGTAACACTAGGTACTGAATGTGCCTAATTATCTGTATGTTATTATATTACAGAAGAAATCGGCCATTTGATAAAGTTTTGGTATTCAATATGATAAGTTATGAGTTATCCGTTTCCTCACATTACGTCAATAAGAGACAACTGTCAGTATTTGTTTTTTTTTGTGAATTTTAAGTTTATTTATTTAAAAAAAATTATTTAACTCAGTCTACTTTAAAGCATAATAAACATAAACAAAGTTATTTTTTTGGTAATGTAACCTTTTTTTTTTGCGTTCCTCTAAAATGTCCATGAGTGTTTAAATTATCACTTTGGTTTAGATATACCAACAAGTTATATACGAGTATTCCAACTGAATCAATAAGAACAAGTTAACCATTGTTGTCGCCACATCTAAAACTCTTATTTATTTTATTAAAAATAGGGCCAAACTGTAATATATGATAACACAGTTCACTATTTAATAAAAATAAGTTAATAGATAATATTTTGACTGGTTATACCGGTAACGCAATACTATTGGTCGATTGATAAATATTAACAAATTGTGGGTTTATAAAAGGAGAAATAAGATGAGAACTTCACTTGAGTGCAAACAGAGTAATGAACAACTTGGCAGATGCTGTTAGTTAGTGATTTTCGTAGTTTATATCAGTGGTTTTGAGACTGTTTCTAACATCAGAAGTGAGATAGAGAACGCGCCCCAATTGAAAGAAAAAAAAAGTGTTAGTAAGTAAAAAGTTTCTTGTGCAAGATTTTGCTATTCGTAAATCCCAACATCCTCATCATGGTGTTCATCAAGCAATCGTGATGCAATGAGTATGCATCTAACAGTGAGTAAAAACTATTATTTATAATTTACTAATTTGTAAAAAAAAATCTACGGATTGCATATTCAGATAGAAATATTCGAGCACCTGATTTTATCCATATACCCTCTTTTTTAAATAAAATACATGTACGTATTGCATTGAGACTGTTTCTAACATCAGAAGTGAGATAGAGAACGCGCCCCAATTGAAAGAAAAAAAAAGTGTTAGTAAGTAAAAAGTTTCTTGTGCAAGATTTTGCTATTCGTAAATCCCAACATCCTCATCATGGTGTTCATCAAGCAATCGTGATGCAATGAGTATGCATCTAACAGTGAGTAAAAACTATTATTTATAATTTACTAATTTGTTAAAAAAAATCTACGGATTGCATGCTGCTATCGAATATATCTATTCTCTATCTCACTTCTGATGTTAGAAACAGTCTCAATGCAATACGTACATGTATTTTATTTAAAAAAGAGGGTATATGGATAAAATCAGGTGCTCGAATATTTCTATATTTGTAGAAACTATTTGCCACAAAAACATAACTGTTAATACTTTGATTGCTTGGATTAATTTTTGCATGACAAAATGGTTAAAAATGGATTTTACGAGTTATTACGTTAAGAATTTTATAAAAATAAAATAAAATAATTCGGACTTTAATTCGAAGTGTTTATCAAAAGTCCTAGTAGAAGGTACCTACTAAGATGAAAATCGAAAATGAAGTATGGTTAAATATGCCTTTAAAGTGACGTTAATAACTGGTTTTTGTTGATATATGAAGTAGTCATAAAAAGTGTGTTGAACATCCCAATCCTGTTAAAAGCTTTTAAAGTAAATTTATACTCTCTAGTTTCGCAAAAGTAGTCTGTTAAAGCATTAAGCAGAAATACTATTAGTGCCTGTTCTCCGCTGATATCAAACAAAAAAAGAAAGAATTGGTTTTTATCAGTTCAATTCCTAGGTGCTAATGTTTTTTTAGACACTTAAGCAATACAGTCAGGCCAGGCCGAGCTTCACAGGAAAGGAAGTACAACCACGTCGAAAAACTTGGTCAGGCATAAAACGAACCAGTGGCTATCAAACATTAAGAACACCATGTGCTTAAATATAGATTGGACTTGGACTAAATTAGCAGAACTGCATCCAGTTCTGCTAATTTAGTCCAAGTCCAACCACCTGAAATTGGATATACCAGGATGTTGGCCGGTATTTATATATCTGTATTTGTGAAATCTGCCTAGTACATAATTATGACTGTGTCATAATTTTGTTGACTGATATTTGAGAGAAGTATGTATGATGATAGACTTAAGAGTGAGGAATAAGAACATAAAAAAATATGTATGATATTTAGTCTAGTACATTTGCTTCGGACAATACTGTGTAACCTATATGCGGAATTTACTTGTGTAAAGTCAGACGTTAAGACCCGTTGTGATATGCAACTAGGGTTGGCCAAAGGCATCGCCTAGGGGAAGCTTAGGGTGCTTGACGCTGGCTGTATAACTTACCGCTGATGGAATAGTTATACACGCACGAGTAAATTCTTACAGCCAGATGTTAAGACTTGTTGTGATATGCAACTAGGGTTGGCCAAAGGCATCGCCTAGGGTAAACTTCGAGTCTTAACGTTGGCTGTATAACTGACCGCCGATGGAACAGTTATGTAAGCATTAAGGTCGTAGTAGTGTCCGGGGATTGTCTAAATGAAGCGGGGAGCTCTTTATCTACTGGCCGTCGATGGAATAGTAGATGGAAGAGCCCTCGTTGCTGTTAACTAAAAAACGTGATCGATGCAAAGAAATATATTGAAATAGATACAATCTAATGGTAAATACTTTGTCCTCAGCAACTATACCACACCAGAACGCTATCCGGGACAGATGCGCACGCAGGAGGGCCGTGTTGTCGCCACATCTAAAACTCTTATTTATTTTATTAAAAATAGGGACAAACTATAATAGATGATAACACAGTTCACTATTTAATAAAAACAAGTTAATATACATTATTTTGACCAGTTATGTCGGTAACGCAATACTATTGGTCGATTGATAAATATTAACGAATAGTGGGTTTATAAAAGGAGAAATAAGATGAGAACTTCACTTGAGTGCAAACAGAGGTACGAACAACTTGGCAGTTGCTGTTAGTTAGTGATTATCTTAGTTTATATCAGTGGTTTTGAGACTGTTTCTAACACCATTTCAACTGGAAATATAGAATACTAGCTGTGTCCGCGGCTTTGCCCACGTTTACCTATACCTACCACTGGCCTAAAATAAAGAAAATTTTATGAATGAAGCAGCAGCTGTAGTTCCAGAGGTTATTATTGCTAATAATATAATCAATCAATCAATGAATACTAAATATTCAAGTTTTAGTTTGTTATGACATCAAACAGCAAGATTTAAATATTTCAATGTCATTTCTATCGACAATTATACATCAATTTAAGTACAGTATAACGAGAAGGGTCTCATTATAATACCTTGGAATGTTTTAATTGGGAAAGGCTTTGTTTGGCAGACAAAAGCGACCAACTAAGGGCTACTACTGGATTTTTTGTGCGATGTTCTAATGAAGCGTAATCTATATTTCAATTGTTTTAATATTTAGTAGACTAAGAAAGCACACTAGAAGATATTCGTTAATCTGTAAAACAAATCATACGCTTATAAAAGTCATTATTTATGCGATTCCCAACTGTCTATGTTCCATATTTTTCTATTGTAGATATTCAACTAACTTTTCCATTAAAACTTTGTTAAAGATTTGAGATTAAAACATAAATAGTTAAACTTGAAAAAGGCCTTCCCAAAACACCTACATCACTTAGTATCATGACTTACACATGCGAATTATTCCCTAGAGTTACCCTCAATACCACGGTATCTTTCTAAGCCTTAAACCGTCTGATAAATGTATATTTGAATACAGAAGCCGATTCAAATCCCAAGAGGCAGAAATATATATTCGAAAATTTTCGCTTACACTTTGAGTGAAATCGTTTTTAATGAAACGAATATGTTTGCGTTTGCACCCTCTTCATTACAACTCTGTATGAATATTGTGAAAGAGTTAATATTTGCTGATTTAAACGATTATGTCTGGTGTAAGCTTGTATTAATCTCAAAATCTTTTGCCAAGTTATCCCACTAATATTATAAATGTGAAAGTTTGAATGGATGGATGGATGGTTGGTATCTAGATAGGTGGAGACCTGGATTAACGCATAGGTTACTTTTTATCCCGACATTCCCACAGGATCGATACTTACGAGGGTGAAACCGCGAGGCGCTGCTAGTACTATATATTCTGTAAGTAGCTAAATGGGTAACCACAATGACTTATTTACAAAGAAGTAAGTCGAAGTGTAAATGAGCATCCATGTTTCGGGCACTTGGTGAGATTACTGCCATATATATCGGGCAAAGTTCCAAGTGTCAGTAACTTAGTATTTATTTGTTAAAGAACAACAAAAGCTGTCCTGTCATTGTGCAAATTATTTGACTACAACCTACAATTGAAAATATGAAATTAGCTTTTCAGAACATATCAACAAATTAGCAACTCATTAATTATTACATAAAACATATAATATATGATAAGAGCCATCGACAAGATGAGTCAGTCGTCTCTTCATACGCCAGACATACATAGCTGTAATAAGGCTTTGCATACAAATTAATTCTTCGTAAATCGGATTATGCTGTACTTTTGTCAGTAAATTTTGCGAAACATTTCCCCGGGGCAATCAAATTGGACGTCGAGTTAATTTTGTTTCCCACACGACGACGGCGTTTGATTAGAAAAATGTGGTCTGGTTAAATTTATTGCGAAGTTTTTAGTGTTTCCGAAGCTAAATTGGTTTGGAACCCCGGCCATTTTGTTTTAGGCGCTTTTATAGCTAGTGGCCACTAAAACTTTATGTATGAGTTGTTTTTTTACAGCGAAACGAAAAAAGTATTTGACTGTAGTGAGTATTATCTGCCTCCTAAACAAGCGGTTATCACAGGGAAGTTTACAATACCAGGGCATAATCCCCACACTATAAAAGTTATAGTGGAAAAGGGTAGTTTTTTCGACTTTTAATTATGTTTGAAAAGACTTGCGGTTGGAAATTAGTAATATATTGTCAAAGTTTTTTTTCAACAAACCTTTTGTTCAATTTGTAAAAAAACGACTGGATGAATAAATCTTTGTGATGTGTGTGATGTCTTTTCCTTTACTCGATGTTTCCATCAAATTGCACAGATTGATCGATTGGTGGAACGGTGTAAATAGTATTATCAGTTGTTGTTGTTTGTAAATTTATTTAAAATTGTTATACCATATTTTGTACCTGTACAAAAATATTAACATCTGCGCAATAAGCTAGTTAAAAAAAATGTGTAGTTCTTACTATTATATTCGTTAAAGCACTGTTCGTTTACCGGGCTTAACAGCTGTGTATCACTCGCAATCGGATCTACTGCATTTTCATCGTTACATAACTATTGCCGTAAATAAGTTGTTTACAGCTTGACTCCATTTGCTTTTATTTTTCCGATTTATTTCCAAAAGCTTCATCCAATTTATTTTATAGTCTTCATGCTCACTATTATAAATCGCTACCCATACTTTGCCGCAAGCTAGATCGTTACTCTGCTATTACTGTTATTCATATAGTTTAAAGTTATGATACTTGAATTCCTTGACAACGGCTGATAAAAATGTACTTAGCTTCAGTATATTAATTACTACAACAAGCATTGTGTGAGCCACACAAGTAAAATAATAACGTTTCTGACAAAGAAATGCTTTAATAAAAAGTTGTATGTTGACATGGCAGGTAAAGTGACGAGCAACTGCGAACTAAACTAATGAACAGTACATCAACATCGTTAACTCATTCATTTCATTCCTGTACATCTAATTTGAGAAAAGAGAATTAACTAACTAATAAAATACAAATAAAAATTAAGCATGTGGCAGAATAATATAAAACAAATACTGCCCTATAATATATTAGGGCCCACATAAGCAATTACAATTGTCTTTTTTTACTTATTCCTCAATATTTTTGTATGGTAATCGTGTGTACGTGTGGGGCAGGGTACGTGTGGGTGGTTTAGGCTTTATTCCGTACAATTTATTCTGCGTACACTCTCGGGGGCACATTACCTACGTGACGCACGCGATGCGTGTGTGTGAGGGTGTATCAGTGTATTTGTCAGATTTATTGTTTTACTGAGATTTTTTTTTATAAATAAATGTCTTTATAGGTGTAGGGCCAAATTAGAAATAATTCTATATATCGCACTACAGGTAATGACGTTTTGTAATCTGTTTGTTATATATCTCCTTCACACATAATAATTATGTTAGTAAAACAAATATGTTAATAAAATATAAGCATTACAGTGTACACGAAATCGCTTATATCTATGCTAATAAAATTATACTAACATAAATTACATACCATTACAATGTTAACAAAACTTAGCATAACAAAAAATAAATAAGATAATATTTGTAAACTAAAACAACCTTATGTCAACTTAGGAACTAGAAAATTACTCTTTAACATTTAGATAAATACAAATATGTTTTAAGATTACACATTAGGAGTCAAAAAATATATCTGTAATAAGTCTAATTCCATTGGCAGGCTGTTAGGCTGTTGTTAGCTTTGGGAGAGCGCCACATAGGCGGATAGCACAGGAGTCCATGTTGTCCTCTTAAGGAACATAGAAATGTATTGATTCCCGTACAACAGGCCTATCTACCTTATCCGCTAGTATTAGACAATAATTAATTATATGTGTGGATTTCCCGCCTGAGTTGAAGTATAACTAAACACACCATTCCTGACACAAACATAGAAGGATAGGATTATTTTTTTTTTCTTCTATTCTACACTATACTTAAATGATCAGCGGTTATCTCAATAATTACTTTACGACCCCAAAACAAAAGACGCAGCAGACCAAGTTTTGGTATCCATATGTGTATTAAGTCGTATTTTTTATTTTAGATAAGTACATAACGTGCAACAGGGATATGTAAAAGATTTGTTTTTAGGATATACCCAATGTCTATGGCAATAGATAGAGAACATAATATTAAGTACCACGTCATCGGGAGGTGACGACCCTATGTAATAAAGAAAACGCCTCACATTGAAAAGTGTGTCCAAGCAAATGTCAACAATAATATTTATCAACCGATATGATCCTAAATAAAGTACAAATATTATTGTGTTGATGGAAAATAAAATTTAAGTGATAATTTAAATATTTTAATACGTGAAGGTTTAAGAATTTTAAGAAAATTTGTAATCCTTAACTTTATACGTAGAAGAAGTGTTCAAGGCTAAAACAATCAATACATGTATAAATGTACAAATTAACCAAACGAAAAGGGCTACATGAAGCTAAAGGCGTCCAATATATAATATACCTTGCCCTCTCATAGAACGGATCGGTCTGGTCAATAATATAAAATAAAACATTTAATAGTAAATTAATTATGGTTAAAATTTGACCATCAGGAGATCTCTAGTGCAAATAATCTCGTAAATAAATACATCTAAACTAAGGGAATACCATAAAATTTCCACGTACAAAACTCAAGTAGCCATAAATATATTTCCACACATTATACCACGACATAATTTCAGAATAAGAACATTTCAAGTCCAACCCTACACAGTTTATAATTTCAAACCCACAAAGAGAGCCTTTTCTAAAAGCTTTATACCTACAAAATAGAAATTTCTTTATTATATATTTTGTTGTTATTCGTCGCTAGAAGAGAATGTTTTTATTCTATAAGACCGCATACTGACACGTGAGTTAAATACAAATAAGGATTACTTTTCCAAAATACAATGTTGCTAAAGAAGAATAAATAAAAGACGATAGATGATAGATAGCAATCACGTTTTTTGATGTTCCGAGTAACTGTTCGGGTTTTAGATTTACTGATCCTGAGGTGAATAATGAAAAGGTACAGGTACATTTATTTTGGTTTACAGGAAGTTGATTAACATGCTATAACGGATACTGGATATGTACGTAATTACCTATATCATATTTATATAACCGTAATTAAACGTAAGCGCTTTATTCAATCGTGGATGAGCCATGCTTCGTCACGAATGGGCCGGCTCGACCGGAGTTATACCACAACCTCACAGAAAGCTGGCAGTGAAGCAATTTTTGCTTTCTTTTTCGCCGAGTGAGTGAGGTTACTCAAGGCCCTAACCCTTCCTTCTCCACCCCTTGCCCTCTCTCCCTTCCCCCCTCTTCCCCCTTTCCCTACTCCCACCTTAAAGGCCGGCAACGCACTTATGACTCTTGAGTTGCAGGTGCCCATGGGTGGCGGTAGTCACTTACCATCAAGTGACCCGTCTACTCGTTTCCCATAACTATAAAAAAAGGATTATGATACGTTCAAGATATATATGTGGGTGTTTAGTATGCCTCTACCCACCCCGTCCAGTGGCACAAGCTTGAGTGTATGTATGACCAGACGCAAGATATGACCAGAAATTAAAGAATGGTGGGTAAATATAATAATACAACAGTTTAATAAGTATCTTAAGTGGCAATGGGCTGCCCATGTATTTCGAAGGACTGATGGCCGTTGAAGCAAATGGGTCTTAGAGTGGACACCGCGAATCGGTAAACGGAAAGTAGGACGTCCCCCAGCCAGATGGAGGAATGACCTGAGGAAGGTAGCTGGGATAGGCTACAGGGGGAAGACGGAGGACCGGGTGCTAGTGCGCACATTGAGAGAGGCCAATGTCTAGCAGTGGGCTACAATTGGCAAATTTATTGATAGTAAGTAAATAATCCCTAGAGAAGAAAGAAGTTAAACATTACTCTACAGTACATAAGCATTTAAACACATATATAGTTTAGTTAGTTACGGTAGATACAAAAGTCTTAGAAACAGATTAAAATATAAACGTACCGTGATTGTAAAAGCGCAACTGACAAAGGTTGACAATTTTCCTACACCTTAGTACGACAAAATACAGGTACATATATCCGTAAAGAAGAGGTAGCTTTGTGATTATTTATATAAAGTAGTCTTTATACCCGCGGTATCGCTAATTTTTCTCAGAAACTGCACTTTCGTTCTGGATAACATGTACCTTATGTTCTGTTCTGTACCCTTGACAACGTGTGTGCAAAAATTCATGGTGATCAGTTGAGCATTTAAGGTGTAAAAGCGTAACAAACAAACCCACTATCGCATTAATAATACCAGCAAAATTTTTGAGAAATCTATCCCACGGGAACCGTACATTGTTTCAGCCTATGTACTATTCCAGATTATAATCTATCTCTGTGCCAAATTCCATCCAGATTCGTTCAGCCGTTTTTGCGTGACGTAACATCCACCCATCCATCCTTTCTTACAAACTTTCGCTTTTATATTTTTTTTTTGCTTTTAAGACAACTCTCGCATTAGAAATAATTCCTGTGTCGCGGGGGACTTTACAAACATACAAACAACGGACACAAAGAACACCAAGACCTGGGTCGCAATCGAACATACGACCTATGGCGTAGCAGTCAGGGTCACTAACCACTAGGCCAATGGGCCGGTCATACAGTCATAATATTAGTAAGATTAAGTTAATACAAATTATATTAAATGTTCATAGTTTGCTTCTACACCTTTTTTAATCTAATATGTAGGTAGCAATTGTGTTTGAAATCCACCTTTTGCCAGGTTACGTTGGGTCCTATACAATACGGTGGCAAGTTTATTGCCCACTATGGAGTAATTTTGGCCGAAAACACATAACATTTGAATGCCGATCAACTGGACCTCAGTCAGTATTATTTGCAGAAGCAATAGTAATTAATCGGAATATTATACTATCGCAACAGCGCTACGACTCTATATAGCATGATCATTTTAATAATTAATTCGATATTTAATATTTAACTACATTTTGCCATCTCGCTTTATTTATTTAAACAACATTACGAAACCCAATGTTCCAATTAACAATGTCGTAACTGTAATTGATGTACTTTTAAACAGCGGCAATTAAAGAAATTTTCATGAATAACTTTGTTCATTTTTATTATATTGTTACCAAATTTGCCAATCATATTTAAATTTCTGTTGTTTTAATTGTAGTAATCAAAAATCAAGCAAATAATAAAAAACAATAGAAATAAGTCACATGCGACGTTATTAACTGTCATTTTCAGATTCAGAATGAATTTATCGGTTGTAAGAAGGTACAACTATATTGGATGTGCCATTTACAACGATCTTAATGGTAATCAATTAATGTTAAAATGAAGTAAATGTCGTTTTTACACTGCTTCATAGTTTTCGCCCAAATTGTCTATGGTCGCAAAATTTCAACTTCGCATAATGCCAACTTCTCAATACTATTATTGATCTTCATTCAAGTCATACTTAAAGTCTATGCTCAAATTATCTACAGCAGCGTGGAATCCAATGATAAAAAACATGCCACCTCGCTTTTATGCGCAGTTGGGTGAATATCAGAATAGGGACACATCGGTTTGCTTACAGAATAGGAACACTGTTAGTTTAGTATGTGACGGTACATGGCGAAACCAAAATACCAAAAATATGCAAAATGTGCGGCCGGAAGAAGATCCTTCTACCTCGTAGATCTCGACGACGGAGGGCGTGCACCGCTGAACCAGTCAGCCTGTGACCACGGGCAGTGCAACCTGGTCGAAACGTCAGGAAACTCAGAGGTATGTAATACCTTTTCGTGATCGCGTTAATTCCCGTGGAAATACATAATTATAAAATCAAATTGGTTTTGTTTTATCGCACTCCCCTCTCTCACTCTTCTCTCAATCATCTATTATTGTATCTACAATATAAAAAGTCTAGATTAGTATCTACTAATCTAGACTTTTTATAACAATTTATCCTAACGTGAAATCATAATAAAATATACCGATTCAATTAAACTTAGCTTCATCCACCGTTAGTATGACCAATATCGAAATCAGGGAAATTAGATATAGTTTTAATAAAATTAATGGAACCTTCTCAGTTTTTTATATTTATCTTTCTAATTTCTTCCCTTGATATTTTTACATCAAAGTCTAAAATTGTATAGTTGTTTGACCACCTCGCAAACCTATAACACCTTTGGCTCCTCCTCTCCGCCATACAGTGCTTGGTGCTAATTCGCCTATACCCCGCATGTGCAAACTTGTAAACGAATACAGCGACCTGGTTGATGTCCACTCAGATTCAATATCGACGGTTGTCAGACAAGTCAAACGTATGAAAATGTCATAATTCGTTTTTAGTATATTTTCTAGCATTTAAGTACATATAAATAAGTTTTTAAAATTATATAACAGATGTTGATACAAAAAAAACACTTAGCATGCGGTGTTTGCCTATAATTGGTTGTGCAGTTCGATTTAAGACACAAATACTTGTATTCCTATCTGTAACAACTGTTGGTGAACCTTAATTAAATAAATAAAATAAAATAAAGTATTTTTACAAAAACCAAAGCCAAAAAATATTTTTAGATGTACGAAACGTGTCCCCATTACTGACCTGCCCTGTCACTATCCACGTCAGTTTAGGATTTTGTGCTGAGCCGATAGTAGTTATCGCACTCAAAAGCTATCGTTAGTCTGACCACAATTGTGGCATGCGGTTCCCTTTATGGAGCCATGACCATTCGTCGGTGGTAGGAAATTGAATCGTTATAATGATACGGTTTTTGAACTCTTACTCTTATGTTAAAATGAACTTAGATACATTGTATAATAAAACTAGATATATATAATATCATATGTGTTTATAACTATCTTTTAGGATAGTTATAAACACATATGATAAATAGTTGAGTAACTTAAAAATAAATGTTTTTTTTTGTTAAAGTAAACATTTCGAAAGTGATATTGCCATGATATAACTTCTGAAATGTTTGAAACAAAAAAGGAAGTCTCGTCTAAGAAAGCCTGAATATTCAATAAAACAAATCTTATAGTATATATGACTAATAGTGCCATAAATAACAGCCTGTGTGTCTGTCCATTTTACATTATCAAGTTCATATGGTCAGTTTCAAAAAGAACCGTTCCAGAAAATTGTAAGTTAACACTAGGTGGACATTTTTTTATATTTTGTTTTTACAAAAACAGAACTAAATCGAAAACTTCTCGTTGTCAAAAAAATGTATTTGTACAATATAATAACCAATTACATAAAGTTTTTTCTTTAGCATAACACATGAATGATATTAGGTACAAACATTGTATACTTCTTGGATAGTAAATATAATGTGACTGGGAAATAAGCAATTTTTACGCTGGAGCCAGTTGGAATAAATGGAGAGAGTACTCTTACATTTGGATTTCTCATTTACACTTGAGTGAAAATTGTTAGTGTTGTTACAAAGAATGTAACTAGCTTCACTACTTATAACTTCGTGAAATTCTTTAAAATGAAGTAACTATTAGGAATAAGGTCATTTGAAAAATATTGTGTGTTAGTGTGCATTTGATGCTCTCGATTGATGTAAATAAATAAAATTGCTATATGTAATGTAGACCAGTATTTTTCTCTGTTGCTCACATCTTATGTAACCTGTAACTTCATCTGTTCCTCACATAAGAACTAGATGAAAACCAGCGCTAGACAAATGTTTAGCAGGTGCTGAACTAGTACCTATTAGGCTGGCGCGTGATGTACACGTAAATAATGTTTAACACTTATAATAATTATCTAGCTTAGTTTTATCACTGCAAAGCATGTACTGTGCGTGTATCTCAAGCGTCTATGAATATTTTTTTTTCTCGGCTCTTTGAAAATTATGAACTCCTTATTACAATTGAAACTATACTTTTACTAGATTACTAGCAATTCCCGCGCGGCTTTGCTCCCGTGTACATATTTATATATTTTGTTTTTCTAATTCTTTTTCCAAAATAAAAGTAGCCTAAGTTACACCCTATAACACCAGCTATTTGCCACTGAAAGTCCAGTGGAAATCAGTCCACCCATTCCAGAGATTAACCGGAACAAACAGACAGACAGACAGACAAAAATTTAAAAAAACTATTATTTAGACATTACAAACAGACCCTTCATTTTTTTTTTATCGATTGCAGAATTTGAAGTATTTTTTATATTATACGGAAACAGTGCTTTTTCTCTGGATGAAAAGTACCCAGTGTCCTATTCTTTACCCCTGCCAATATGTGTGTAAAATTGAGTAGTTAAGGCATGAAAGCGTAACCAACAAACAAACTCACTTTCGCAATTATAATATTAGTTTAGGATAACTCGTGGAATATTAGCATATTATGCATAGTTTACCCGTATTGACAAATAAATCGGGAATTAATAATAGTAACTCCACACATCTCACACACGGCCGTCTGATCCCAAACTAGGCAGAGCCTGTACTATATTAACCAGACTGCTGATAAACATACTTAAATAGTTCTAAAAACATACATATTATAGATAAATCAGGAATTGCTTGGTTGGTCCTCCCTTACGTTCTTTTTCCAAAGAACTTATACATTTCAAAAATAATATTTAAAAGAGGTCGTGCGTCACAATATATACATAACTTGATGCTCCCTGGAATAAGGCCGTATGAGGTACTACACTCAGGCTACAGGGTCTAATATATGAAATGAATTTTGAATATAATCTCAAAGGTACATACATCACTGTATTGTTGCAAGTCTCTTGATTAAGCAGTGTTGGTTTTCGCTTGTGATGTCACATGTCTGAAATAGGGCTTTTGGTATGTACCTACAAATAAATATTTGAATATTAAGAATACTAACAGCTCTATAGGTATAAAACCTCACATTGAAAGGAAGAAATACACGCTCAAAAATTTTAACAATTTGTGGTAAATACAAATGTAACAGTTAAGCGCACAAGCAAATATGTATTCCAATTTCCTTACAGTTCTTTCAAATGCAAATTTAAGCTAGTTTCCTTTCTACCTCAAGATACAATCTACCGTGGGTTCGATCCTTGTAGATGGGTATCTGCATCTGCTACGAATTACTTTTTTCTCTTACTGAAGACGACAATTTGTTAGTGTACCGACAGCGACATTCAATACTTTTACATGTATCCTGCCATTCTTTGTAGCGTGGTACATATATATTAATATATTTAAAACTTCATGCATACCTTCTTTTATAATTTACTTGATCATTTTTTTGTGTAGTGTGTGTAGTCACAGTAGTGTTAGCAACCGTCTCGCAACCACTGCTATAAACTATGAAAATCACTAATAAACAGTAACTGCCATGTTGTTCGTACCTCTCTCCTCGCTTACGTGAATGTTATCAATTTACAATACATTCCTACCCTTTTATAACCCCACTATTCATCAATATTTATCAACCGACCAATAGTATTGCTTTACCGGCATAACCATTCCCAATAATTTCTATTAATTAATTTTTATTAAATAGTTAATTGTTTTATCATCTATTATAGTTTGCCCCTATTTTTAATAAAATAAATAAGAGGTTTTTATGTGGTGACAACAGTAGGTGCAAAAATATTTCTATATATTTGTAATAATTTGATTAATCAAGACAAGACATTAACTAAATGTAAACATTACATGACAAATATGCTATTACTTATATTTATGCCGTTCACTAATTATGTAATTGATACACATTACACAGATATACTTAGGCATATTTTTCTGTGTTATCACAGTTTATAGAACGTTTATTAATACTTTATTACTGGTTAAAAGTAGTACAGTCAGTAAATTCTTATTTGGTTTTGGTCTTTGCATATATCGTATCTTGTAAATGTAATGTTTGTAAACTTTGTGTGCAATATTATTCATTTTTCATTATCAATATCATTCATTTAGTATTATTAATAAAGTATGATATATTTTCATACCCGACATTTTGATCTAATTGCATCAGTGACGGGTGTGCTAATGTGTGCGGCGCTTCAATGATTTGCAAGTTTCGGTAAGTATCCGCCCGTGGCTTTGATTTTAGTTCGCTTGTTGATATTTTGACACAATGCGCTTACGACATTGCGTGTTCACGATGACAATTACATTTGTTGATGACATGATTCCATTCCAGATATTGATAAACGGTACCCATTTCCCCGGTTCCCGGAAAAATACTATCAATCCTGTTCATATATTTCCTGCCACTAAGTGAGTCAGACGCCTTACTACGTTTAAACCGCTTCACCCAGGAATTATTCCAAGAAAGAGAGACGAAACGAGGTGAACTTAAAAATTTAAATATATACATTTATTTTAGTAGATTTTGGAATCCAAAGTAGAAAATTTCATCTCAAAATTTCAATAAAGCTCACTGCAGGGGTTTTTGAGGCCATGTTCATTTATTGTTGGGTACATTTCAACAACACTCAATGTTGTTTTTATGTCCCTAGTCAAGTAAACTAATGTAGTAACGTATTACAGTTGGTAAAATTAAACTTTAAAACATCTAAAAGCACTACTCCAGCCTCTATTCATGTCAGTATTTTGCAGAGGACAACAATTTTCCCCACACTGAAACACTTCGCCGAGTGTGTCATTTATATCTGTTTTCCGGGTGGACGCTCTAAATAACGCAGGTAAGTGGAAAAAGCGGCCATTAGCGCTTGAAAGCGCCTATACTTCAGTATTATGTACTGCTTCATATTGATTCTGTGCAGCGATTTTAGAAACGCTGCGGTTTTAAAGCTTGCACTAATGTTGTTTTACTTTATTTTTCACTGTAGTTGTATGGCACTAAAAATCTCTTTTCAGCTTCTCCTCACTGAAATGAATCTCAATTAGCGAATTTAAATCGCACGGGCAGGCTATTTTATTCTTTAAATTGCTTTTTACTATGTTTTTATAATTACTATACTTTTAGAAATTCCTACCAATTAATTATTTGCAACATTTGATGTCAAGCACTTTTTAGTTCGGCTTGCTATTATTAATTTAATTTTTTGAACCATAATTTATTTATATACTTTTAACTTAGTCATACTGGCTCTAAAAAGGTAAATTGATATACTTATGCCACGACAACAGCGTCCCTATTTAAATCCCACTAATATTATAAATTTGAAAGTTTGGACGGATGAATGGATGGATGGATGTTTGTTACTCTTTCACGCAAAAACTTTAACCGATTGCGATGAAACTTGGTATGTAGATACCTGGAGACCTGGATTAACGCATGATTAACTTACGCGGGTAAAACCGCGGGGCGCTGCTAGTATTACCTATTTGGTTTCTATTCCTCATTCACAAGTATACTTTGCTAGATTCAACATTCTAGCAAATCATAATAAATGTAAAAGGGTTTACTAGTTTTGAATTACAATACATTTCAGAAACTTTTAAGCAGAAAAGGCATATCAATATGATTGTGGATCCCAGGTTGCTTTGAATACAGGAAGATTGGATTGCACAAGTGCGGTCGAGACTTGAATGAGCACTGCGCGTGAACTTTACTACATGTACTCGTAACATCTTCGGGACAGATATCTAGTGCTGAGACGTAATGAAACTTAGAAATGATATTGTGGTACAGGGGCTGGGTAGTTAGTAAAACATTTGTACACCTGACGACGTGGTTTTAACAGAAAGTTTTGTGTTATAGAACAGGTTTGGTTTACCATAGATTACTTAATAGTAACGTTAATTTTTCGCGACTAATATATACAACTATACATAATAATAGATGTGTAAATTATGACTTAGGCTATGTTACTAGTCTACGGACGTTAAGTGCGCGTTTTGATAACGCGCGTCAACAAGTACATTTTTTTCTTAAAGCGCTCAACACACTAACACTATACATAAACCCAATGCGCGCTCGACGCCCATCGTCTGAATATAGCTCTAACCACGATAATATTTTTCGACCGAAACGCATCGATCGTGATCATAAGTAGACTTACCTTATTTATATTATGGTAATTAAAATACACATCGAATAATAGTAACGTAACTAATAACTCACAAACTGCGAAATTAGCCGTACATACACACGTACACATATAACATACATACATATATAAACCTGACAACTATTAAAGGTGATCGAAGGTCGACCCCATGCAAGTATATCAGTTATCCCTTGACATTAATAAAACCATCACTACTGACAATTTTTTCTTTAACTTTATTAATAATACATAGAAGAACGTCAGTAAATAAAAATATCGTCTTTAAATAACTATGTTTTATTGTCATCTACCTGTGATTAAATTTGGATTAAACCTTTGAACGCTGTGGTTATATACATAACTGACGTACAAAATATTTTATATTTTTTTTTTATGATAGTAAGTGTTGTCTTCGGTGCATCTTATTTTAGTCCATACATGAGTAGTACCACAATATAATGTATATAATTATGTAACTCTATAATATAGGTACAAAAATTTAATAATTATGTAAGGGCTCTGTTTTACCTTTTATTACCGAAGGATTATGATGAAAACAGGGTTCACGTCTGATCTTTTAAACAGAAAACACTAGAATTCGACCGTTAAATTACCGGAACAAAATTGGTCAGTATTTTGAACCTGATTTAATATTTCTTTACTACAAGTAACTTTATTTACAAGGTTTACATCAAATAAAGTAAAATTTGTTTAAAAATATGTAACACAATAACATAAAAAGCGAAAAGTTTATTAAAGGCACCGTTGGCCAGGGTCGAAAGAAAATACCTTCTCATTTGTTTCAAGCGATAATTCTCGTTTTTGAAATATAAAAAATGTCGGCATAATACCATTTTTGGACCAAAGTTCCTTATAGCACGTTACACTTCAGACACATGGGCGGCAGCGGCGAGACGGAAAAAAGTGGGAGTTGATTTATTTTATTTATGCCATCTATGGATTCTGCGCGATACTACTGTTGTATACCAATTATCCATATATTAGTTCGGGCAACTTTACAATATTTTAATACACTTTATTGAATCTATTATAATATATATATTTATATACTAGCAGCACCCCGCGGCTTCACCCACGTAAGTCCTGATCCTGTGGGAATATCGGGATAAAAAGTAGCCTATATGTTAATCCAGGTCTCCAGCTATCTACGTGCCAAGTTTCATTGCCATCGGTTCAGTAGTTTTGGCGTGAAAGAGTAACAAACATCCATACACCCATACATCCTCACAAACTTTCACGTTTATTACATTAGTAATTAGTAGTATATAGCGAAAGGATCGTCGTTCCAACCGGGTGTCCCATAGACACCTCATGCGTTTTTTTTATATTCATTTGGAAAAACAGTTTTGTTAATTGGTTAAATAAATGACATTTCTCGGTTTTTTTTTTAACAAGTAGTTAAAAAAGCTACATTTTCAATAACTTAGGCGAGTTAGGTATTTACGGTCACTGCTTTAAGAGTTATTATTATCTAATATTATATTAATTTGTTTTTGTTAATCATATTTTTTTCTTTTTCACTCGGACATCGATTGCCCAGTGTACAACGTATGCTCGAAATCCCTTTAGGAAGTTTTCTCGGTACGCTTTAATAGTTATGAACTTGACATAATATTGTGTATAAATAACTTTTACGGTGTCACCTTGTCAGTCGAGTTATTATTACTATCACTTTTTGTTATCACTACGTATACAAATGGTATTCTGCATTATATGTTGTTGTTATTAACCCGTCATTGTTGTTAAGGCTTACCGAGATTTCAAGAGTGCGTGTTGGCCGTTTATATGAACACGTACTATTTACTGTTTATTTAGTTATTGCGTGCTTGCTTACCATTGCCGACAATAATTAGTTAGCACGCGTATATCATGTGCATCGAGTTACTTAGACTTGCTGTAGCCAACGTATTTAAAAAACTAAAAAATATACCATAGCCAACATATACCAATGAATTTATTTACGATGGCATTATCAAATCAAACATTTTGTGAAAGCAAGTGCGGATCGCCATCATCGCAATAAATTACACGACATGTTATTTATGTACGACTGTTTTTGCTTTTATAGTATTAGTAAAAAAGTTTTGTGGAAATACGTAAGAGTAATGGACTAAAAACTAGAATGTGAGATGTTATGGACGTCCCATGTAGCAGTTTTCAGACGGCTTTCATGGTAGGACGTCCCGTGTCCCTCCATTAAATAGAATGACATGCTAAAATTTCGTAACATTTCGTAGCTACTTATGGCTATGCTTTAGAAACTATCACATTCACTATAATTGTACATTATAACGAACCAATAAATGAATATACGAATAAAAATAACATTTTGTTGTAATCCCACTAATCCCACTAATACTATAAATGTGAAAGTTTGGATGGATGGATGGATGGCTGTTTGTTACTCTTTCACGCAAAAACCACTGAACCGATTGCGTTTAAACTTGGTATGTAGATAGCTGAAGACCTGGATAAACGCATAGGCTACTTTTTATCCCGATATTCCCACGGGATCGGGACTTACGCTGCTAGTAAATCATGTGATAGCATAATTTACGATTTATTTTTGAAGTACTCAAAACGCTAACTTCATGTACGAGCCTCATTTAAAATTTTATAAGGTAAACACTTAAATCTGGGCCGAAATCAACATGAACTTCTAACTATTGAACGTTCTTCCAATTCGAATAATATGTAGCTGCGCTGTAAACTACTAGCAAATTTAAATCCATCATCCAGAACCCTGAGTCTGAGTCTGCCTTTTGAGTAGAACATTTTAAATTGAATATTGATGTATCCGGTGTTGAATACTGTAAATATCACACAATACTCAACGCGTTTTCCTGTGTATTCAGCGGAATGTATTTTCCCGTTTTCAATTTTTAACAATACACGTATATCGCAAATCAGTTCTTTGTAAAAGTTGTCATATCGTGGGGTTCATTGTTACATATTAAAGTTTATTTATTTTATACTTATACAATGTGGCTAACACACGGCCATTTTTTATAGATAGATTACTTATAACTTCAGCCACAAGTTGAAAATCCTTTCTTTTTTTTTCTTCCTCCTAGTGGACATAACGGACCCTATTCACCAACAGAAATACGTTACTCTGCCTGTAGGATAGTTAGACCACAATCTACTGCACGGGTTGGAAGTTAAATACAGCAGTCATCTACTCTAACTTCATCATAAAAGGTCGAAAATAACCGCGTCGAGTTACTCCAAATTTAACATCACTTAAACGTAACTTTTACTAGAGTGACAATAATGAACCTTATTTAAATAATGTCTCTTTTGCTGAGAATGTTTCTTAGGAGTGGTCAGTTACTTAGAAATTATGGCAATATACAATACAACATAATTTAGCCTTTCTTAAATTATTTATTGCATATATGATATTTGTTGTCTTAGAGCATGAAACCTGCTGCTGAAATGTTCTTTAGTGTTAGGAAAATATAAGCGTGTCAATAATAAAAATTAACATATAAAATACACGAACAAAATAGAAGCGTGCAATCTGATTGGATTTTTCGCTTTTGTTTGAAAAAACTTCAAGAAATCAAAGAATAAGAAACAATAGGTTTTGTATTCTTTCAGGAGATGGGCACCTAGGGTGCTGCACGTACCAGGTGATATTGAACCATAAACGGGGCCATGAAATTTGCGTGTTCGTTATTACCTAATTTGAAACAAAATAAATATCCTTTATTTTGGTCACAAGCTATATAAGTTGTAATGTGAATAAAATGAAAGTTAGAATTTAATTGAATACGTGACACAAATCAAGCATTAATAGGTATTAGATTTCATTTTTCGCGATACTTTGCAACAGTCACTCAACCTCGAAGAGCGCATCGTTCTTTATAAAGTCCTCCCTAAAAGTCACTCGCAAGTGAATCTTAGGAGATACAAAGAGCAATAATTTATTTGTTGCTGTGAAGGTTGTTGGTTGCCTGGGCTAAGGGCTGTACCACAACCTGTCCTTTGTCCTCCAAGAAAATCCAGAGATTGAATTATATAGTTATTTTACGGCATTTGATATTTACAGCCCCCTAGAGCCTTCGTTTCCATCTATTATATTAAAGAGCGACTCACGCTGCATGTAGATTCTGCCAACTGTTGCCCGTCCTGGGGTTCCTATAATGTACTTTTACTCAGACGGAGTCGGGTCGTAGGACAAATAGAGGCAGCTGTACAACAGAAGGGCGTCTGTCTTTGACCTTCATTGATATAGAGGGAGCTTTTGACAGAACTCATTTTACTAGCATTCGTGCCGCATTGGAGCGGCACAAGGTGAGACAGATGCTCACAGACTGGATCACCAATATGCTCAGCAAACAAGTAGTACGGTTCGCAGGTGAGTCACAGGCAGCCAAATTGGTTAGGGGATGCCCACAGGGTGGTGTACTCTCACCGCTCCTGTGGAATATGGTCATAAATTACCTCATCACTAAACTAAATGCGAACCACTATTATACGGTCGGCTACGCAGATGATCTGACTATACTCATATCAGGTAAGGTCACAAGTACGGTCTGCAAGCTAACTCAGTCAGCTCTGCGCTTAGTGGAGCGACGGTGCATGGAGTTTGACCTGTCAGTCAACCTACCTAAAACCGAGCTGGTAATGTTCACTCTCAACGAGCCTTGGGTAACTATTGTCTACATACATTGTTCAACAAGCAACTCATGGTATCGCCAAAGGGAAGTACCTAGGTGTAATTCTTGACAGCAAGCTGACCTGGAGCAGCCACATAGAATACAAGATAGAGAAGGCGAGCATCATTTTCTGGCAGTGCAAGAGGATGATCGGCAGACGCTGGGGTCTATTCCCCAAGATCATCCTATGGCTGTACATCACAGTGATCCGCCCGGTTATTTCCTACGGTTCCATCGTGTGGTGGCCTCGAGTTAAGCTGACCACCGTAGATAACGAATTACGAAAATTCCAGAGGCAAGCGTGCCTACACCAACTGCAGCCCTGGAAGTCATGCTGGATCTAGCTCCTCTACATCTATATATACAACTGGAAGCAGCTCTAGCTGCAACAAGGCTAAGGACGCTGCACCTGTGGAGGGACAACGGAAGCCCGCACACGGTAATTTTGGAAAAGATATCCAAGGACATACCGATTGCGATGGCCATAACCGACCGGATCCCTAAACGGTTCGTATTTGATAAAAATATAAAATCCAATTACATGAGGACCAACGCATCGAGGGTCTGGACACTCGTGAGCTCAGGATTTTCACTGACGGCTCCAAAACAAGGTATGGCACTGGCTCTGGGGTCTTCTCAGAGGACCTAAATATAAAAACAACAGCCACTCTAGGTACCCATAACACAGTATTCCAGGCCGAATGTTTAGGTATCTCCATGGCTGCAGCAGCTGTCGCTGTAAGAAAAGTAAAGGATCAATCGATACGTATACTGTCCGACAGCATGGCAGTGTTACAAGCCCTCGACGACAATGTCATCAGTTCGGGCCTGATCTACGAGTGCTACCAACGTCTTAATGAAGTATGCGAACTCAACAAAGTAACCCTCCAATGGATAAAGGGTCACAGCGGCTCTAGAGGCAACGATGCAGCAGATGAATTGGCTAGGAGGGCATCGGAGATGTGCGTCATGGGTCCGGAACCCATAGTGCCCCTCCCCTTTGGTCAAATTCGGACATTGGTAAGGATGCGTACTAGAGACCAACACAATTTCATATGGGCAAGCCATGAAGATTGCCGGCAGACGAGGGCGGCACTCCCCGCCATCAACAGCCGTTTGTCAAAGATGCTACTCCGGCTGAACAAGCGTCAGCTGCGAGTGGCAACCGGGGCTATCACCGGGCATGGCTCGTTTAAAAAACACCTTTCTGCTATAGGTGCTACGGACAGCCCACTGTGCAGAGGAAACAGCAACCCATATACTTCTGGACTGCCAGGGGGTTGCAGAATACCGGGCTAAGTACCTTGGTTCGCCAGGGTCACTCTCCGAGATCGTCGGTAACGTGAAGGGGTTACTGGGATTCTTCGAGGAGTTAGGGTGGCTCGAATAGCTTTTATTTCCACCAACGCAAAATACGCGCCTCGTCGTGGAGTTGCGGAAATCTGCCCGTGAAAACCTAACCTAACCTACTCAGACGGAGAAACAGAACAGTCTTATACGTGGATCATTCCAGCATATTACGCAGATGCAGATGTGTTGTTTGGCATTTGTCTATATTGTTCAAAGCTGAATGCTTTGAACGATATAAACATATCTTAGAAAACTATACCATACATTGAAACTAGCATTTATTCTAAAACTTATACAATATCATTGAAATGGGGAATCTTAATTTTATGGAAATCTAAAGTTTTGACGAATACCTGGGTTATAGTCAAACATTTTATGTAGTCTAAGTCATTACTCTAGCCGCCACCAAGACTGGTCGTTATGATTCCTTAGCAGATTTTTAAGCTTACGAATTGTTTTAGTGTTCATAAACAGTTTATGTAGCTTTTATGGTGTTTCTAGGATGTGCTTTTATAGGTTCCATGTTCTTTTTGAGTCGTAAAAATGGTAAGTGTTGTGTTCAAGGTTGTGTGAGAAAAATCACTATCTATAAGTTTTATAGATTCTTTAAAACTTTTTTTATTTTATCATAACGATACCTAAAGAGGTCTTGTTCAGAGTTATACATATCTTTAGTACTACATCGCTGATTGCTTACGTCTTTTGTTGTCTCTAAAAGTGTGGTGTACTAGAGACTTCTTTTGGATATGTTAAAATGTTAATTCCCCTGTAAAGTCAAAATTTTATATCCTATCAGTTAGTTATATTGTTAAAACTGTTTAAAAACATTTTAAATAAAATTTACGAATATCGAACTTCTAAATTCAAATAGTTAATTATTTTCATAATGTCTTTGTTTTAGATTTGGTTTCTATTACCCATTGCTGTACCCTCAGCCAGGGAGAGAATATCAAAATGATGATTTTGCTGTACAAGTGAGACCTCGGTATCACTTATCACCAGGTCCGTGTGCTTGTTTATCAACTTATAACAAAAGAAGTAGTACCATTTTACCGATTGCTTCACCTAGATCGCATTCAAGATGTAGAGGTAATGAGTTGGTAACGAGATCAAAACTTAGGGACAGGTAGTTGAATTCTAGCATGTTTAGCTGCTTTTCGAGGTATTATCTAAAGAAGTAGTTCATACAATTAAAAATAAAAGACGTGTGGCACTCGGAGACTGCCGCGGTAAAGCTTTATCAACTTATGCAATTATAATTATTTATTTATTTTATTTATGCAGTATTTTTTTCCTTTGTTTTTTTTTTTCTTTGATATTAATTCAAGTTACACTTTTTGAGCGTGGTGACCGATAAGAAAACAATTTTTTTTCTTTTATTAAATAAATGAGATGTTAATATTGTTGAAAATATTTTTATTATCTATATATATATAAGAAAGTCGTGTTAGTTACACTATTGATGACAGGTATGAGCACGGAGCAGATACAAAGAGGAGGTTTTGTAATTAGATTTCCCTATGAAACAACGCGTGACAATTTGCGGGGTGAGGGGGTGTTAAGCTCCGCCCATTTAACTTTTTTCTTTCTACCAAACAATAGTAAAACTACTCGCATCGTTCTATGTCGATGTTGCTATGTAGTTTAGCTATCTCACGCTAGTTATAGGATGTAAGGGACCGTACTCAGAATTTACTTACCAGGTAGTAGCTTTTTCAAGATTAATTTTTAAACCATCTTGATACAAAAGCGAAAGTTTGTGAGTTCTTTCTTTCTCCTAGCCTTGACCTTATTCCACAGCTGGACGGATTTGGATTAAATTTGGTATACAGATAGATTGCGACCTGGCTTAACATTTGGGCATTGGGCATTGCTAGTGTGAGAATAAAAAAGTTTGTGGTAAATCACGAATGATGATTCATATTTGTTCACTTATTTATTCTTATCTGATCTTTCTTTATTCGTATCTGTACCGCAGCTGCAGTTTATTTTGTAAAGCTAACTTAATGAGCTTAAAATACCTTTTAAATCATCAGCCTAAGTACAATTTATTTCATTTTAATATTTAATGGACTTTCAATTCAAGATAACTACTCGTATAGTCGTAGGTTGCTAGGTAAAATAATTGGGTTCTAATTACGGCCCTGTCTTTTTTTTCTGTTTATAAATGTTCTTCTAGTTGAAGATAGATGACAGTCTATTCAAAAAATGATTACAAAAAATATAAAAATAATACTTTGACGGCTAAAACTTCTTTAGGACTGGATGTAGAACACATTTTAGTATCTTCGTATGATTTATTTTACTAATACTTAGGCTCTACGTACTTTTGTTTTTTTAGTTCCCATTACACAAAGTTTTGCCATCTAGTGACGAATAGATTTAATTATATTTCAAAAAAAAACACTCCCGAGATTTTTCTAGAACTATTTTAATAAATAAAATAAAAAACTATAAGCCACGCTCACTGTGATGACTTCAGGACCTAGTTATAATCACAGTGCACAGTTGCTTAGGCCCTCTCCTCTTTGTATCTGCTCCGTGGGCATGAGTCACCAGATTCCGGGGCGAAGAGGGGGATTACGCATGCGCAGTCACGCCGATACAACCAATGCCACCTAGAGGCGAGTTGCTGAACTAAAGAGACAAGCGTGATATTTCAAAAGTCATTAAAAGTTCTGCTATTCATGGATAGATGGCAAAACTAACAAGTATCACCGTTGTGCCGGTCGGAGTGGGCGGTGTTAGGTTTTTTTCGTTACGGAATTTCTGGATTCGGTCCCCACGCTCAAGGCCCGCGATAAAAGCTATGCAATAGCTTAAAAAATCTTGTACAATTTATACAAACGCATGTTTGTAGTATACAATAAAAGTGATTCCCAAAATTATGTCTATCGCTGAAAATCACTTCAAAAATAATCCAATTTTTTACCATACGATAAGAGTGATATTTTTACCATTTTCTGGGCAATTGAAGCTGGTCTTTTGATGTTTATAACTTAGTTATTTACAGTTTTCGATAACTGAATACTTTAATATGCGTATTTGGTGTAGTGCTGGCATGGCGGGTCACGTAGGTCCGACGCAGATGTGTCAGTCGACGCTGTGTTGTTGACTGTTGCGCGATCGCCCTAGTGGCGCGCATCGTGACACACTAATAAATAATGTTATAATGTATATGTCGTTGTGTTTAATTAATATATTTTGTTTCTTCTTTCTTTCTATTCCTGGAATTATGGGGATAGAATTATATAAGAGTATTTATAGCGCATTAAGGTCACTAACCATTACTAGCGCCATGAGAACTAGTCTGTAGTCCAAGATTTATGAACAGTGAATCATTATGTAGAAATTAGTTGCACCATCAATTCAAGCCGTAACAGTTCGTATGGGATAAAGAATAGTTCCAATCGGTTATAGACTTTGTGTTTACCTACATATACTTCCTTTCAGGTCATTGTCTTGAACAAGTTTAGTTTTTGATCAGGTAGTAGGTAATACCGTTCGTTAAGACTTAATTTTCCATAAATGTTTAATTACGCCAGCAGAAACTATCGTTAATGAAAATAACTTTACCATGTAACCCTACAACAAAGAAGGTTATAAGTATGAACTTTAATATCATTGTGACAAACGCTGTTTTCCTAGCCATACAACTTCGTTTGTATCCGAAAAAATTCGGAGAGATTTGATTCCGTGAACTAGCACCTGAGTATTGGTGCGTCACTTTTCTGTTATACTTTGTCACCGATCACTTGCATATGTAGTTTGCTTTTGTTGATTGTACACAAGCGCTCAGTCAGCCCAGTGGTAAGCTTATCTAAATTTGGTTCTGTACTTTACTCAACCAGCGCTATCTGGCTGGTATCTACCGACCCTGAATCACGCTAAGTTATATACAAACTTCCAACATCGACCGTTGGGCTGTGATTAGCCAGGCTTTATCACCTAACATGGATGTAACGTTCTTTTTCTGTTACAGGGACAAATATTGTTTCATAGTGTGGTATAACGGGTGTTAGTGGTAGTTACTTCTTAGTTCAGCTCGTCTTCGCTAGATGATGTTGGTGTATATTTTTACAGTATGTGGAAGTGCCCACAATAGGATTCAGGGATCGCATAAAAGTAAATATACTTCTAGCAACGCCTCGCGGTTTCACCCGCGTAAGTCCCAATCCCGTGGGAATATCGATATAAAAAGTAGCCTATGCGTTAATACAAGTCTCCAGTTATCTACATACAAAGTTTCATCGCAATCAGTTCATTGGTTTTTGCGTGAAAGAGTAACAAACATCAATCCATCCATCCATAACAAACTTTCATATTTATAATATTGGTGGGATTAGTGGGATAGTGAGATAGAATATTATTTAATAAACAAAGGTTCCATATGCAGATAAGCTTAAACTTCGGTTACTGAGTTGACTGACTTAGGCCTGGGAAGGAGGAAACTATTTTGCAAGGGTTAGCCGCGCTTTAGACCTCAGACCATCGTAATGCAATACCATATTATACTAATTAGTCGGTTCAACACCTTCACCTTTTTGTGACCTCAAAAACAAAACCTCAAAAAAAGTAATTCATAATCGTGAGTGAAAAAGCATAAGAAAATCATTCGGAGGTACGGAACTTTAATAAGTATAAATAAAATTTTATAGTTTATGTTAATAAGCTCAATACTTAAGACTTAAAAGGTTTATTTATTTTTTGCTTCTGTTCTTCTTCTTTTTATCTATTTGATTTTTTATTTTATATTTTATTTTCATCATCAGCTCAGCCACATGATGTGATGATTTATAAACGCTAATATAAATTAATGAAAAGTAAAGAGAAACACTATTCATTCCTACTATTTTCGAGGGTTTCTCTCATTTTTATGGATCCCATCATCAGATCCTGACTTCCTTGACATGGGACCACCCTTGAGGTATACCCTATCTAACGAAAAAAGAATAATCAAAATCGGGCTGAACGAACAAAAAAAATATATAAATACGGTCGAATTGAGAACCTCCTTTTTTTCGTCGGTTAAAAATGTTATTTTAGAAGAAAGTAAATAAAAAAAGTAGAATAGTGTCTAAACCATGTAATTGATTTAAAGACACTACTTTAGTAGTGTCTTTAAATTAATTACTTGCAATTGGTTTTGCTAAAGCAAGACTCTTAAGCTGCCGTAACATAGTTACGAATAGCTAGGGATACAAATAAGTTTATTCTGTGTACCATCAATTACACATTTAATATTGTTAAGTGGTTTAACGACAGAAACGTGATGTATAAATTGTAAAACAACCATTAAGAAAATATTTTCTTAAACTACTTAATTTGACAAAGTGTAATTTGTCTATACCTACTAGTGTACTGTATTCTAAACTTCCACTTAATTAGGGTTCCGTACCCGAAGGGTAACCAACGGGACCCTATTACTAAGCCTCCGCTGTCCGTCTGTCTGTCTATCAGCGGGCTGTATCTCATGATCCGTAATAGTTAGACAGTTGAAACTTTCACAAAATGTGAATTATAACCGTTTAATTTATTTTATTTTTATTATTTGTTCTTATAACGATAAGAACAAATAATAAAAATAAAATAAATTAAAAATTAAAGGGGGCTCTCTTATGTAAGAAACAGTCTCACAACCACTGGTATAAACTATGAAAATCACTAACTAACAGTAACTGCCAAGTTCTTCGTACCTCTGTTTGCACTCAAGTCAATCGTTCTAAACATATTCCTACACTTTTATAATCCCACAATTTGTAAATATTTATCCATCGACCAATAGTATTGCGTTACCGGTATAACCAGTCAAAATAATATCTATTAACTTATTTTTATTAAATAGTGAACTGTGTTATCATCTATTATAGTTTGGCAATAGTTTTAATAAAATAAATTAGAGTTTTTGATGTGGCGACAACACTTAGTAGAAAAGTGTTTTATTGGTTTCTTTTGCTCGATCTTTCTTGTATGATGGTGCGGAACCCTTCATGCGCGAGTCCGACTCGCACTTGGCCGGTTTTAATTTATATTCTACTCTATTGTTAGCAAGAAAGATATCTATAATAAGCATTACACACAGGCTCTGAAATTACTGATCTGATTTTGAACCTTATTTTATTACCAAATGCCACATTAGCCGTGCGTGAGCATTTTATGATATTGATTAAGTTTAGTTTGATAGTATTATTTGTAAAAATTATATTATTTAATAAGTTCAAGAAAAAAAAACCGGACAAATGCGAGTCTGACTCGCGCACCGAGGGTTCCGTAAGCAAACAAACTTGTACACGTCCATCTCGGGAATCGATTCTCAAAGACTTTTGCCCGTCTTTTTCGAAAGACAAACCTAACTTTGCGGTTGCGATGTAGGACAAAGTGAACATTTCAACCGCAAAATATAAGTTTGTAATCACAAAAACTTTTTTTATGTAATTATAACAACAAATTAACGACTTTGCTGGAGACCTTGCTTCTTACCAAATTTCATGATTTTAGGGAAATGGGAAATACCCTATAGGTTGACCTAGAATTGTCAATTTTGCGTGCGACAGCAGGGGGGGTCGACAGTGGACCTTTCGTTCGCTACCCCTGCTCTCGCCGCACGAGTAAGGAACTGGCGTGTCCTGGAAGAGGTTGAGACGCTCTCGGATCATCCTTATATCCGGTTCGAGCTCTCCCGGACCCAGGACCCCAGAAGGGGTCACACGCTGGGCTGTTACCAAGTTGGATATGGACCTACTAGAGGAGGCAGCCATTATTTACTCTTGGCTGTCTCCGCGGCCTCTGACCAAGAAGGCAGACATGGGGGCTGGCCGCTTTCGTGATGCGATTACGCAGACCCCGCATTCGAGGTCGTCGGCCTCCCAGGAAGGAGGTCTACTGGTGGCCTGTACTCGTACCCGGAGGTCCTACACCCGCAGCCGGCGGCGTCACCGCGCACATGGGGTCGAAGACCGGCTTCATGAGGAGTACCGAGATGTACGGAAAACTCTGAAGCTGGCTATAGCCGCGCCAAAGAGGCAAAAGAGAAAGGAAATGCTGGAGGGTCTCGATCGTGACCCCTGGGGTCCTGGGGAGACGACGGGGAGAACGAGGAGGATGGTGTTCCACCCGTCACGGAGGCGGAGATAGGGGCGGTTGTTCTACGGATCCGTTCCAAGAACACCGCCCCCGGGCCAGACGGGATCCCTGCCCGAGTGTTGGTCCTTACCCTCGACTACATGTCCGACCGAATCGGGGAAGTGTTCGACGCTTGCTTCGCGTCGGGGCGCTTCCATGACTGCTGGAAGAGCGGGAAGCTTGTCCTTTTAAGGAAGCCGGGACGGCCTACTGACTCGGTCATGGCCTACAGGCCCATCGTGCTACTGGACCAGGCGGGTAAATTGTTTGAGAGGGTATTCTCTGCCCGCATCGTCCGGTACCGTCGGACGCCTAATTCGGTTTTCGAGCAGGGCGTTCGACGGTCGGTGCTATGATGCGCCTGAGGGCCGTGACCAAAGAGGTAGTGAGCTGTGGCGGCGTGCTGTTGGCGGTGTCGGTGGACATCGCCAACGCGTTCAATTGTCTGCCATTCAGCGGCATCAGGGAAGGCGGCTAGTGGCAGACTATTTAGAGGAGCGTACCGTCATGTACGAGGACCGAGATGGAGTTTTGAGTCGTCGGCCCATGTCGTGCGGTTTTCCGCAGGGGTCTGTCCTTGGACCACTCCTGTGGAACATGGGGAATAACTGGGCCCTTCGAGGCGACTTCCCCCCCGGGCTCGGCGTAATCTGTTATGCCGATGACACTTTGGTCACAGCCCGGACGGTGAACTTTCAGGAGGTGGCGTGCCTGGCCACCAGGGGAGTCTCTGTGGTGGTCGGGCGCATCGAGGCGCTGGGTTTGCGGGTGGCCCTGGATAAGACGAAGGCCCTTTTATTTCATGGGCCCCATCGTGGTCCACCCCCTGGCGCCTCTATCGAGGTCAACTCGGTCCTCGTACCGGTTCAGGCCCACATAAAATATCTGGGCCTGATCCTTGACGGTAGGTGGGGCTTCGACGAGCACTTCCTGAAGCTTGCTCCAAGTCTGGTCGGCGCTGCGTCCGCCCTTGGGTGACTCTTGCCCAATTTGGGCGGACCCAGCGTCGCTACGAGACGGCTGTACACGGGGGTTGTCCTGTCAATGGCACTGTACGGTGCACCGGTGTAGGCGGAGGCTCTGACCGCCCAGAATAGGTCACGCCTCTGGCGCCGGGACGAAGTATATTGGCGAACGGCTGAGTTCCGGGCGGGAAGCGGCAGTCGGCCCCTGCCCGAAGAGGTAAGAACCGGGCGGCGGAGGTGCGCTTTCTAGCGCCTCATGCCGCTAGGGGGGGGAGGTCCGGATGTCTTAATAAAAGCTGTTCACGGATCTCTAATAATTTAAGCGCAGTACGGCACACCGTGTGGTTTTAGTCGGTTCGATTCCGACACACCGCCCCACCGAAAACCCCGGTGGGGTGACGGCCCGAGGGGGTTTCCACACGCACAAAAAACAAAAAAAAGAATTGTCAATTTTGGTTAAAAGCAAGGTCTTACAGCACAAGCAAAAGGAAAATTCCGAAAATTAAAAAAAGTTGAAAATTAAGGTAAATTTTGGTACTTACAAGTTTTCGTGAATATCTAAACTTGCCCATATCTTTTTATCGTGGCACCGAAGAGCGCAGAACCACCTCCGGCCTCCATGAGCGCTGGCCTGGGGGTGACGGATGGGGCTATCCGTTACCCTGGCAGAAGCAGGCCTGAGACGACGGCGCGACGTGTTCTGAGCGCGCTTCTCTAAATCGGAGGAGGCCCCCGTACACCACAGTGTGGCCGCCCTTTTTAAGAGGCGGCCAAGGTCTGCAGGGGTTCCCGGAGGCTTCCTTCTTAGGGTATCCCGGGTCCCTTGCAATTGACTTGTGACGGAACACCGTGTGGTTTTAGTCGGTTCGATTCCGACATACCACTTCACCGTTAGCTCCGGTGAGGTGATGACCCGTGGGGGTTTCCACACGAAAAAAAAAAAAACTTTTTATTGTGTTGATTCATGTCCTTGACTTTTATAAACCTAATAGGGACTATAGACCTCAGTGTTTGCTATAAATTTCAACTTGCTAGGTACACCCGTTCCTGAAAAACAGTCGGTGGTAACACACGGTCAGACAGACAGACAGACAGATAAGAGTGTGATCTTATAAGGGTTCCTTTTTTACCTTTTGAGGTACGGAACCCTAAAAACAACACATTTATTCACCGACGTGCTCTTTTTATGGTTTCCAGGTATATATTTTAATGATCATTAAAATTCAATGGAAATAAGGGGGGTACACTTTACGGGGTTTATCTGAAGGAGTACCCTCGGCGAGGTGGTACCTGGATATTTCCAAAGGAACAAAGGGAAAGCAATCGCATTAATAGAAATTATTGAATAAATTAAATGTATGAATGAATTAATTATACAGTGACTATTAGAGTATTGTGTGTTAACGTACTCTAGCATCGTTTAAATTTTATATCTATTCACAATAAAAGAATAGAACAGATAAATATAATCACGCGAAACCGGTAATGGGCATTTTACGATGCTCAATAAATTATGAGCTACTTGGTGGAATATGCAGAGTTCAATAAATTATGAAGTACTCGTTGAAATATGCAGAGTTCTGTTTCAAAACCAAATTGCTTCTTGTTAAATATTGTTTGTTTCTTAAATTGGATAAGTTAGTAGAGAAACGATTATTTTAAATATTATTAACCTAATTTCAAGGATTAAATCGCTTGTTATCATTTAACCGGTTGTTGTCTGGATCCACCATGCTAAATATGTAGATTCTTTTTCTGACATGTTGTGTTTATCTCTTTCATCGTAATATTACACAAACGATCAAACAGATATTTTGTTATTCATTGTTATATGTCACCTGTATAACTTGAACCAGCTATTGATTTATTTAGGGGTTTTAAAAAACACATCTGCATTATTTGTATATAGTTTTCAAAATAAAACAATTTACATACATATATTACATATATTACAAACAGATAAGTATCTACCATATAAAGAAACAGTGGTTGTTAAACAATTTCTTACAGGAGATAGGTTATCGCTAGGCTCACGTACAGATGATACCCGCAACCATTGATATATGTATCTTTATTCATTCCCAACTCATCAGAGGGGCTCGTGGCTAAGTGGTAACTGAGTATGTTAACACATTACAAAGTTAAGTAATACTAGCCAGGTCAGTCTAGGATGAGTGACCCGGGTGCCATATAAACATCTGTGGCATTCGTTGCGGGTAGTTGGAGCCCTAAAAAGTCCGACAACCTGGTCTAACTACATAACTTCGATATCGCCTAGTACTTGGGTTGTTGAGGTCTGATGGCAGTCGCTTCACGTAAAATATCAATGTTCGGCCGTATCGTAGTTAGATTGAAAGCCGACCTCAACTTAGTTGGGAAAAGGCGCGGAGGATGATTCATTCCCAACTCATTTTTAACACGCTTCTATGTATTAGCTTCACTTTAACTATGTAAACCAATCTTGGCAGTAAATTTTAACCTACATCTAATAGTCGTATCGAAATGAAACTTTGTATTGTTTGTTTGGATGAAAGTACTATGATTTTGTATCTTGTAGCTGATCTGATAATGCATAGGTGGATAGCGGTACTCTTCAGTGGTTACTAGTAAAGCTATGTAATTTGTGCTCATGTTATTTGTTTGGATGAGTCTAACAGGTTAGATTTGAGAACGATGACGCCAGAAGGTAAAACATTTTTTAGTTTTATTAAGATATAATTATTTCTGAACATCATAACACAATCTATGAAAATTGGTGACTCACCACCAATTTTACAGATAAGATTGTCTAAAATAAAGTACATGAAACTTCTTATAGCGGCTTATATAATTAAGTAAAAAGGATCCAGATCTGAAATGAAAACATCTCGGAATATTTAATACCGTTTACTCTCTCTATATACATTTTAGAAACCGAATTCCACACCTGCGAGCAATATTCCTATATTAGATTATACGAGGTTCCTAAATGAATTAGCTCCTCTAGACGTAAAACCTGGGTTAGAAATAAATTCTGTTCAATTCTGATTAGATATTTTAATCTTTTTGTATTAAAATTATAACAATATGTTAATTTAAAGCAAAATTATGTAAGTTGGTCTTTGAATGCTGAATAACCTCCGAAGCAAAAAAAGGGTGTTACAAGTTTAACGTGTTTATCTGTAAATCTAAGTCATTCTTTGGCATCACACCCCCCAAACGGGTACTAGACCGATTTCGATTTAATTTTTTATATTTTAAAAGGTGACTTGATCGAGACTATTCTTAAATTTATACTTATATTCAGTGCATGAATTTGTGCAGGTGCAAAAAAGAGTCCAGTGTATTGCTGTGTGAATAGTTCGAAACATGCATCAGTCACATTTGGTGTTTTGCCAATTTTTCAAGCAAGGCCTGCAAAATTTATCAAAGGACGTCAGCAGAATCTACAGTGATCACAAAATACTTTGAGGTTAGATAATTATACTACGCAGCATGAGTTAGGCTTATAGACTTAAATGTTTGTGTATTGAGATTTTCTTTCATGTGGTTGAAGTTATGGAGAAATTTAATTCAGAGGTATTTGATCTCATGGTGGGGGACTTATAAAGGTATATCAATAGGTATATTACAAGTGGGAAAGCCATGCTTCAACACTTATGGACTGGCTCGACCGAAGCGATACCACGGCCTCATAGAAAACCGTTGTGAAGCAATGCATGCGAGTGAAGTTACCCTAGGCCTTAACGTCTCTCCCCCCCTTCACCTACTCCCGCTTTAAAGGTTTGCAATGCACGATTCTTGAGTTACAGGTATCCATAAGCAACGGTAGTCATTTACCATCTGGTGACCTGTCTGCCCGTTTGCACACTATCGCACAAAAAAGAAAAACATTTTTATATAGATCACACTTTTTCCAAACTCACTTAAACCTCTTTTACAACATATCTAGTCGAGTAACGTATAATGTACCAACAGATGCACATTCCCTTGAGTGGTAGAGCAGGTGAGATAACCTGCACTACCACTCCAGTGACTCCTATATGCTAGGGTCCAAAACCCATGAAATCAACGCACTACAATCGTTGTCTCGGCACGTCTTTCGATGCGCACTTTTCACCACGATCACCAATGTCTCCGACTCTCTCAATATGGATAAAACAGTCTTAAAGATAATGGACAACTATTTGTAAATAATATGGATAAGTCAAATCTATAATTCTTGACTTAATAGTAACAGTGAGAAGCAAACATCTGAAATCGTTCATTTCACGTTCTTGTCACAAAACTGGTATTCCTTTATTAGAATAATAAAAACGACAGGCCTGTTGGTCTAGTGGTTAGTGACCCTGACTGCTGAGCCAGAGGCCGTGGGTTCGATTCCCACCCTAGTCTGGGTGTTCTTTGTGTCCGTTGTTTATATGTTTGTAAAGTCCCCCGCGACACAGGAGTAATTTCTAATGCGGGAGTCGTCTTTAAAAAAAAAAAAAATGAAACGCAAAGTCAAACAAGAACAACATAAAAGTTATGAATTTTTACTTAATTTATATTAACAAACGGTTGCCGTTTTTCGAGGAAATTCCTTATACTACTGTTTAACTCTCATTTGTATTACCTACGACCTTCTATGTTGCCTCGAGGCGGAGTTCTGATTAATGCTGTTAAGTGCGCAGCCTTATTTGTACCTGCGAGTATTTTACATAAGTTGTTACTTTGTAAATAAGTCATTTTTAACCGATAAAAAAAGAGTAGGTTCTCAATTTGACCGTATATATATTTATTTTTTGATAATCATTTTGTGATGACAAATATTATTCGAATAAAAACGTTCGTAATTTGAATGAAAACTCTTTGGCATCGTCCGAAACTAGTCGGGCACCCCCGAAATATATACGTGAGTAGGATCGTACATCCTTAATTAAGGCGAATATTATGTTAATTTGTTGATTCATTTTTGTAAGTATTGTTCGTTGGTTGAACAGCGATTATATATAATTATCGAGAAATAATACTCTAAATCGTTAACCTACCGAAATAATTTCCCTTTGCTGTTAATCAAGATAAAAAATCTCAAAAAACCTTCATAAACAATTCATGAAAGTTTTAACATTCATGTCTTAAAACGAATGGCATAAAGTTTTCTTCTCAAGTTTATGGCGAAGACATTAAAGCGTGTTTTTTTACAATGCCACGTAAATTATAAAATTTATAGCAGCCATATTTTTTATATTAAAATAAATTCAACTTCACAAGAAGATACAGGTACCTGTTCGCCCGATCTTTTGTTTAAATTCCTTTATTTGATTGATGAATCCAATTTTAGTTTCGACTCTTACCTATTTTATTATATCTCTCTATTTGAAGATATTTGAATTGTCATAGACTATAAAAGAGAATGCTGATTCACGGTTTCACTTTTAGAAGTTCGCGTCATTATTTCAAATGTTAAAAAAAAATATTGATTTGAATGTAGTCACATTAAAATCATAGAATATAGAACTTGGGTTTGAAATTCAATCTTACAAGGACTAAAACTTGAATCAATGACCGTTTCCATTTTAAGTGAAATGTTGCCATCATATAAAATAAACCATTAATGGTTGAATTCAAATAAACATAGTTTTAAAATAAAATGGTTAAATAATAATATACGTGATAATAATTCGTAATGTTACATTAAAATATATTTCAGTTTAATAATAATAGTAATCTTATTATTTCGTGTATGAATGTATACTTCAGTGTTAGTTTTGCCTTAATTCACACATGGTATCCCTGTAAAAACATGATACCACGAACATTATTAAAAAAAAACTCTGACGTCATTGTCACAATAGTTTCTCGTTGTTCTTATCCACTAATCTTTGTTATTTTTTAACCAAATATTAGCATTTAACTTCTCAATAACCCCAAGTTATGTTACAATATACGTTTACATTTCAGATAATACTCAGTGCAGGCTTAATAATGCAGTTTATACATATTTGACGAGGCATAAAAAGTGTAAAACTGATTTTTATACTGAAATGGGCAATCTGCTTTACCTAGTACCTACGGATGTAACAGAAAACAATGTTAAAATGTATTTGAACATTTTGAGTGTTAATTATATTAATTTATTGACATCATTGATATAAAAATAATTAGGTATTTTTGTAATAGCACTCTAGCTATGAATATCTATAATAATAGAAAAAAGTACCATTAAATGCATCTACACGGCAAGGTGTTTTTTCTTATATATTTTCAATACAAGTACAAACTTAATATTTAGAAATAGACACAGTGGATCTATATAAGAAGTCAGATGCATACTAGGGGGCTTGTGTATGTGTAGGCAAGTTATATATATTAAGTTTATTAAAGAAAAATATCGGCGCAAAATAATGTTTGCGCCTTCTGGACCAAAAATTGGGTACATCCAATGCTATGGTTTACCTCTCGAATTAGAAAAACTAATTAATTAAAAAAGATTAAGAAGATTAACGAAAAAGAAACTAACTAATTAGAAAAACTAGAAATCATTTAACATTACTCACAAAGTTACACTATATTTTTGCTTTTTCTTACAAAGAAATTTTACGATATGCTTCCAAGTAGACATTTCTTTACAAAATGCCCTGTTTCGTACATTTCGCTCGTAGCATCACAACTTAAATAAATTGTAAGAAGCGACAAGTCACAGCTGGGTTATGGTTGACAAGTAAAAATATTAAGTGTTGAAAATATCCTTTGCCTAGCAACAAAGTGCTTTTGAATATTTAGTATCTAGCCGCTCGCTCAGAACTATATAAGTGTCCGAATTATATGTTTACAAGAACTTAGAATACCTATCCGTTTAAACATGTGTCTCTTGAGTAGCAGGTGTCCATGGGCGACGGTAGTCACTTACCATCAGGTGACTCGTCTGCCCGTTTGCCCCCTATAATATAAAAAACATACTTTTTGTTTTACCACAGTTATTTTGATAGGTAATATTTTTGAATATTGGTAGGTTCCTTAAAGTATATATGTTGAATATATACTTAAGGAACCTATACTATGATTACTATGATTTTATTTATTGTTATACAATCGGAACATCACTACAGCCACCTAAGTGCGACTTGTAAGGGGTCATGAAGAGAGAGAGAGAGAGAAAGAGAGAGAGAAAGAGAGAGAGAGAGAGCGAATTGATGCCCTGGAGTTGTGGTGCTGGAGACGAATGTTGCACATATCTTGGACCCAGCGGCTCATAAACGTCTCTATACTTGTTAAGCTTGGCATCAAAAACCGCCTCTCCACCATAGTCAACACCAAAATCGCCTGGGGGTGCAGGAAAGAGTGGATGGTGTCAGGGCTCATCATGTCATGGCAAATGTTGTTTTTCTAACTAATTAACATTGTTTGTTTGAAAATATTCTAAATGTTTTAGTAATTAAATTATTTTTTTTATTTAATGCCATAGACACACAATATAATGTTAAACTTATTAACTTACGTTTTTACGTCAGGGGTTAAATCCAGACCATGCGAGTTGACAAAATATGAACACTGTATGATTTTAAAAGTACAAATATCTTAGTTATACCTACTCTCTAACAGCAATTAACACTAAAATTATACCGATGCCACTTCAGGTATATAGATGTAAATATTTTATTATAACCGTATTCCACAATCATTAGTCTCATAAACATTAAATGAACGATTAATTTTTGGTCAGAGTTTGAAATACAAACTGATTTGACACTCACAGGTTGGAATTAAATTCTCTCTGTTTAAATGGAAAAGTATAATAGCTAAATGAACTTCAACTGCAATTAACACTTATATTGTAACGATGCCACTACAACTACACCGATGTAAATATTTTATTATAACGGGAATCCGCAATCATTAGTCTTATAAACATTAATTGTACTATACATTTTTGGTTAGAGTTTAAATAAAATCGATTTTATACCATCGCAGTTTGAAGTTCAACCTTAGGTTTTTTTACTAAATAATTTTGACCGTAGACGTTTCTTATGCTTCCAGTTATCAAATTATCCGATTACATTGAAATATCATATAGTTGTTATTGACACTTGCGCAAAGGTTTCTGATATTTTATCATTAATACTATTCCCACATATTCATGCATACAAATATTTCCATGAAGCCGGAATTAAACCCCTGACGTTGAAAACAAATGCACTACCGCCGCAGAACAGAAGTCTTCAAAATATATTCAACTATCAAAGTTAAAGCGGATGGAACCTCTAGTATACTAACAACTTTTCACTGTAGTTCAGTGTCTCTGGTGTAACCTACCATTTTACTACATGATACGAGTAGATCAACAGATATACAGGGTTATTGCATGAACACGCATGGCGTATCGCCAATGTATTGAACATGCTGACCAACTGCGGCACTCACTAGAATTTAGTTGTGTGGTAGTTGCCAAAATTGTTCCGTGTCTTACAGTACTAATAAACTGTGTTTGGTTACTTGTTAGTTTACCTTTAGCACAGTACTCAAATATTCAGATCACGGTGTCCACGACTAAACACGTGCAGAAACGGAAAACTAGTAACATATTTTTTTTTATGTAAAAGGGCTTGGACTCCGTCAACAGCCAGTTAGAGTTAAAGGTGTGTGACCCTGACCTGGTTAAGCTATAACTTACAATTCGCAATCCGTCTAAGCAAATTTCATTTCCTTCTCTTCTAACCTACAATTTATTTTCAATATATATACTGCCAACGTTCGCGTCTTTAATTCCCAAAGTGCCTACGTGAATGGGACTAATGTGGGCAAAATGTTGGTGTTTAATATGTACCTGCCTACCCTTTCGGGGATACAGACGTGAGTATACAGGGTGTACTTGAAAAAGGAACACTTATTTAAATCACTGAAAGGGCATGATTCTAGCATGCAGTCCCATTACGAATTAAAAAGAAACTATCCGTTTACAAGTTATGACCGTTTGAATTTTGAGGCATTTTTACGTCCGATTCTCATAAAATCCGGTAGAACGTGTAAAGTTAAGGATTTTAAATCGTTTAGATTTTTTTTTATTTTGGAATTATTCACTTAGTTATTGAGATAGTCCATAAAGACTAACTTAAAAAAATTTCGAAGTTACTTTTTTTTTCTTTAGTAACGGAATGAAAAATTCAAAAATATACAAATTAACTGTTCACATCCACCTACTTTTATGAAATACGGAGGTAAAAATACCTGTAAACTGATAATTTTATTTTTCAAAAATTCTTATTGTAAAATATATGCTAGAGTCATTCCCTTTTAGTCATTTAAATAAGTGTTCCTATTTCAAATACACCCTATATATATAAATCCTTGCTTATACCAGCATGTGTGTGATTAGACTATTGGGGAACAGGTGTCGTGTCCACTAAAATAGAAATACTTTACCCATGCGCACCCTACCTAAGCTGGAATGTTCTCAAAAGGGTGATAAATTGTGCTATTTATCACGATCGGTAATATATCCGAATACAAGTGCCTCTCGCCACGCTAACCACGGATTAATCGAATACTTGAGGTCTGAAACGAGACAGGTGGGAACTTAATATCTGTTGGTTCGATCTGAGTACGGTATTATAAGAAATAACAACGACTTAGATACCATTATACATATAATCCCTTGAAACACCAAAAAATAAAAGGTTTTCTGTTCGCTAAATTGAAAAATAAAAAGCTGTTAACTGTGACTAAGACTTTTTAAAGTAAAGAACTATAGTTACCAGTTTATAAATTGTATGTGTTAGCACACGTCAATCTTACGAACCTGTGACGGATTGTTTAGAAAGGATTTTGTATCTACGAGGTATAGCATACTGCGCTAAAACCCCTAAGGGTGGAACAATATCAATACAAATACTACCTTACAAGCCTGAGAAATATTTCGGAAACAATAGCTTAATTGTATTTGAATTTCTTAACCTTTCTAAGGCATACTTCCTATAAGAATTCTAGTTAGAGAAGCTTCTAGAATGATAATGGAATGTTTTGTTAGTTACATAACTAACAGAAAATTCAATTATCATACTAGAAGCAAGACGTAGAACATCGACAGCGACCTCAATATTTAGGCCATTTAGATGTAAATTTTCAACCACCTTTCTGTAAATAGGTCTTCATACCTTACATATATTATTTTAGGTACTTTTTTCGTCTACTCTTGCGTCTAATTTAAATATGTAAACTGGTAGCGGCTACATGCACTAGTAGTGTCACTATTATTAATTTGTTCCAATAACACAATATGATTGATGGTGAGTTGGTGTTCCTGTCGTAGTGGCCTTTCCAATTACAGGATGAACATATAAGTACGCGAACTCTGCCTCTTCGAGCTACTGGAGTCTCAGACCCGTTTCCCCATCGAGACTTGCGGTATCCTTTACCCTAGCTCCCTCGCTCCACCTCACCTCATTTACCTTCTTCCTTTGTCCCGTTTGAAAACTATTACATTCTTAAGTAGGGTTGGAGCCAGGCAGTCGGCGGGCCATAAAAGAAACCATGCACAACCCTTTGCAATGTCACACATTGCGTCGACCCCAAAAAAAAATCGAAAAGGACAGGAAGATGATGCTGAACACAATATAATTGACGCCCTCAAAATAATATAGGTACATTATGATATAGTGAGGGTCAATCTTAATCAAAACAAATAAATAAAATTGAAGTCTCTGTTTGTAATGTTAAAATAGCTCATACAGTAATTTGTAAGATTTCTATGACCAAAATCAGTTTTTAAAATTGTTGTCTGTCTGTCTGTTTGTTCCAGCTAATCTCCGGAAAGGGTGGACTGATTTCGACGAGACTTTCACTGGCAGATATCTGGTTTTATGAAACGTAACTTAGGGTACCTTTATGTTGGAAAAATAATTAGGGTTTCGCGAAAAATACATAAATACGCTCTCGTATGTACACGCGAGCGAAGCCACGCGGGAACTGTTAGTTCTTAAATAAATTTATTTCCTAATCACTTATGAGACGATTTACTATATAGCGTGGTGATAGAGCATATCATGTATCTCAGAACATACTATAGTCATTCATTGTGAGGTACTTACTCACAAATCTCTTGGCTCGAACAAATATCGAATGTGTATTCCTCTTTTCAATGACTCGACCTAACGACATGTGGGATGACATGGAAGCATTTCGCCAAAATACCAATACATTAGCGGACCTTTTCTCGAACCGCCAATTTACCTTCCTTGATCATCGCCATAAGCTGATTATATTTTACGAGCTAAGATTCAGGTAGTAAATGTATTTTCTTTAAGTAGATTTTTCTAGATAAAAATTCTAATCGAGCTAACGCAATTTTAAAGTCATTACTTCTAATTCTAAAAACAAAACATATAATAATTTAATTAAACATTTAGCTGTAAAGAAACAAGTAGTATACATAACAGTTATTACAATATTTAAAATTTTAATTCGATTGCTTTAGTAAAAGGTGTTTTTTTTTCGGCCTGAGATTTTTATCTTATTTTATGACTACCAAAATTCAGGCAAGGACTAATTCACGTTTTTTACGACAAACTGTTTAAAAAAAGTAAAGCCAAACTCAAAATGCTTGTGGGTACTTCATTCTGAAGAAAAGACACGGTGTAGTTTTAATCAATTCGACTATGACAGAATCATTTTGCATTCCAAAAAATGTTACCTGGGGATTTCTATCACAGTTAAAAGTTTCCGATATTTTGTCGTCATATCAACAGAAAGATTAATTTAATCGCACGAGCAGCCCGACAATAGGGAATATGCATGTTGTTTAAATTTACTTGATTAATTTTACCTTGAATCTTTATTGTCCAGATATTATGCCTTAACAATTATGTTAAATTGCAAAAATATTAATTAAAATATGCAAAATAAGGGGCGAAATTCAACTTTGCAAAACGCTTCACCATTGGTCGAAACAAAACATGACGTGACATTCCACGTTCTGTCATTTATCGGCGCCTATATTCGTAGTGTTACGGAGAAAGATAGGTGTTCCTGTGGTTTTTGCCCTTAGCTCACTAGCTAAGAATGCTGAAATTGCACTCAATTTAAGCATTCTAGTGATATTAGAAATCATCTTGGACAATGACTGAATGTAGTTTTGTCAAAGCACAATCGTACAATCTACCGAAAATAGGGGCATTCATGATGACTATATATTTTGCATCAAATCCAGATTTTACGTCCGCTGAGGTTAAAGGAGTGAAAGCCGCAAGGTAATTATTATAATACTTGTCATATTATAATCTAAAGGATAGGTAAGATATGTATAGTTAGTTATATTCATGAAGTTTTATTGGACTTTTGTTACCTAGTTTAAGTAGACAAGCAAGTTGCCTTCTGCATGATATTTAAAACAAACATAAATTACTGCTGACTAACTCACACTATACTAGCAATTAAATTGTAATATGCTTACATTAAAGTGATCTTCACAAAATTTTAATCACGATATTGAAGATACTTCATCTCTTCTCATTAATGTACACTATTGTTTTCGTATTTAACATTATTATTTTGTACAGGAAAAAATACTCTATTGGGTGTACTTCGTATAGTGTTTTTAAACTTAGGGACAAGGCAATACCTATAAAATGGTTTTTTAACTTTATCCATCGTCTATTAAATACAATAAATAGTAATTACAACTAGAAATCGGTATAAAATTACTGTAACACTTCAAGTAAGTTTAAGAAACAAACACTAAGCGTGGAACGTGACGTCATCTAAGGTTCGCGAAATATGGCGGCGTTCAAACAGATGTATTTATGTATCTCCCTTTAGAATTGATGTGAAGGACAAGGGTTAATTTCATAACAGAAATTATATAGTAAGGTAATTGTTTCTTTTGAGTTTACGTAAATATTGCGTTAGTGACGTCATTTTATGTTATGTGAGTGATAATAATTTGAACAGTCAAAAAGTCGTCTAAAACTTAAAAAACAGTTATACAGCTGAAGTTTGTCACAAGATATTCAAAGCTTCATGCGTCTTAATCAATTTTCCTTTTAGAATCCCTCTTAAACATCTCGTCTACAGCCTGTTCATAAGTTGACAGCATGTCTTCGCGATGAAAAGTATTCTTTTGAAATGATTTTTTTATAACAGAGAACAATGAAAAACTTTTGTAATATATTAATAGTAAAAAAAATAATCGAAGACCTTGCTTTAGGTATTACTATATAACGCGTATACATAATCGGTATAAACGGTTGAGAATAACTGCTTTAAAATTCAGTTGCAAGATTTGACCTGAACAAACATACATACAAACATTACAGGTTATGTAAATAAAAGCTTGTAGAAAGCATCCTGTACTTACTAACTTCACTACTTATTAAATAATAGGTAGTGAATAATATTATGTAAATACATCCTTACTTACAAAAGTGTTTTTTTTATTTTAACGTTCGCTATGCTTATAACACAATATTCTGCAGAGAAATAAGAAATACACATTAACAAAAAAAGTTAATCTAACCGTAGATACAGCCGTTCAATTACTTACATGTACTAACGTAAAAATATTATGTACTTCTGATGGAGATTTCATATTTTTAACCTGAAATAAAAATTGATATAATAAATTGCTAGATATAATAAATGCTATGTCTTTTTGAACGATTTAAGTATGTATTGTATAATGTTTATTTGTATAATCAAAATAACTGCAAATGGTTTTTTATGAGTTTTACAGCTTTGTCTATTTTTCTCTGAAATAACTGTTGGCTCTTGTACCAAATAATGTCGTCGGTTCGTCATTTTGTTCTTTACATAATTGTGTTCAGTTTTAGCAGTTATATGTGACACACCAAATCAACAAATCAACATAAACAGTGGTAAAAACTTATATTTATTTATAATGGCCGTGGAATTGTCTGAGTATTTTTCAAAGTTGCAGGATGTGTAAACTTTAAAAGATTAGTAAATATGGTTCAATTTTTCAAAAAAAAATTAACACAACGCACTGCTATTACAAGAGTGTATCAACTCAAAATGAAGCTTTTTTCAGAAATCACAGAAAACTGATTACTCGCTTCCTGTTAAAGATTATAAAAAGTGAACACTGTATATATATTATTGATAAAATTGAGGAACTTCTGTATTAATGAATTATTTAAAAGATTGCAGGTTATCAAGTTATTTCCAATTTTTGAGTTAATACTTTATTGTCTGAACAAATAAAAAAAAATATGAATTATTTTTAGTTGTTTTGTTGAAAAATTTGGCTTATTACAATGTATTATTATTATTTTATATTTATTGACGCGTAGGGAATTGATATTTACGTATGAAAAATGAATTATCTCAAATTTACCCTATTTTGAGTTGATACAGTCTCGTAATAGCAGTGCGACAATATAACGATGTAGGCATGTTTTGATTTAAATGAAAAAGAGGTGAGAAGTTCTGAACTGAGCCATTAACAAATTGAAATGTATTTAAAAAACAACAAACAAACGATTTGCATGGTACATATTCCACAATCATATTTGTATGCGTATTTCATACAAAGAATGATGATCATGATAAAATAAAAGCGGTCGTTTGCATATAAAATATTGTAAATCATATGATAAATACTTATTAACCCATAATATCAACATAACGAATCCAGTTTCATTACATTATTTTATGGTTTGTAACATTGGACGCCAACTAATAAATTTAAATGACAGACAAGGGAGTGCTTTTGTTCGTGTTTTGTTAGTTCGGTCAGAACTAAAAAACACAGAGTAATCGTAAAATTAAATCTTAGAAATAACAATAAATGTTTTTATATTTCTTCAGTAGATATTGTAATTAAATCTCGGGATTCTGTATAGTCATACATTTTGTATGGTCTGTCCCGTACTTTACATCTTGTTTTTTTTTTCTTAGCTTCCTAATGCAAGTTTATGCTTACTGTTCAGGATAAACAACATTTACAATGACATACTAACGCCTTAAAAATACGATACCTTAAACAGAATATATTGAATACCTTTATACAATCAACTATAATATTATTGTACCCAAATTATAGTGTACACGATGAAGCGTACTTTGATATTATGCCATATTCTCATTATATCAGTTTTGAATGAGATACGTTCATATAAATGAGGTCACAATAACAAAGGAAGCACAACGTTAGCATAAACGAAACTAGTTAATGTTGTTAGAGTAACAAAACTGAAACTGATGTGCATCCGTTCTTAATAACTCTTGATTGAATACGTGTTATTATTTCATGAACGCCTTTCCATATTGAATAATCATAATTTCCAATACGCAACAAATGCTCTGTCAAATTTTTTTAATGACATTTCTGATCTATTAAATTGTGCATCATTTATGCCTTCCAATAAACAAAAATACTACGTTTTGCTTACGGACGGTAAAATTTTCGTTGAAAATTCAACGAAAATTTACCGTCTGTAAGCAAAACGAAACGTTTTTTATTTATTGGAACGCGGCATTACCTGATTTTCTTAATTCAAACTCTCTCAAGAAGAAGCAGCCAAAATACGCAATGCTACCTTATTATTAAACCAGTAGTTGAGATGTGGGAATTTATCTTATTAAATGCACACATGAAATTCTTAAAAATATCTAATTAAACATTATCTGTCACTATAATACTATTATTCTATTCTTTACCATAACTAAGATGTAAATGGCTATCTATAATACTATATTATCTCCAGTAAATAACTGTATATGTGTATGAATGTGTATATGTATGTATATAAGTATTTGTCAATATCTCGAATAGTACGCCATCAACTACTACGTTTTTAATAAATAATTTTGATATTATCTCCATCAAGGTTGTCTGGTAGAAATCGCTTTTAGCGACAAGACCGCCCATTGTACTCTAGTTTGTAAGATAATTATTTTTCGACTGTATTTTATTAATGGTGTACAATAAAGAATATTCCATCTATCTATCTATCTATCCAAATTCGTCTTTGTAGCTTTTACATACACTGATGTCTGTAATTCTAAAGAAGTAGACAGAAGCGTATTAAACACCCACATTTTGCCAACTATAATTTCATCCCACTCACGTAATACGGAGCAAGCCTATTCCCGTCTTCCACTTTGTGAATTAAAGCTACTGTTGAGTTGAAATAGAACTTGTAAGTGAAGCATGTCAATTGAATGGGAATAAAAACTGATGGTTCTAGTACATTAGAATAAATCGCTTCAGATTGAAACAATGAAGAAGAAGACAAATCAAATAACATTCGAGCCTATTCATCATACGTCGCAACAGACATTACTCTGTCTGGACAAGATTGCAAGAAGTGCGAATGTAGGTACATACCTACATCTTCCATTTACATATATACGCTGTCCTGCCCGAATATAGTTATGTGCTTTTGCTGTCATAATTAAAATAAAACATATGAACTAAAATAAAATATAACAGGAACCTTTTGTTTTTAAACTTTTGAGACTTTGATACATACTAGATGTGTAATTCGGGACTTAATCGCGACGTCTCATCAGTCCACTCGTGACCACGATCGGTGCAGTTCCATCTAAACGTCGGGTAACCAATAGGTATTGTACCTTTTAAATATTGTTGCGATTAAGTCCCGAATTACACATCTAGTAAGTAACCTTTTCGTCAAAAAATAATAATTTATAATTTCTAGAACCCGGTTGAAGTGCCGTAGTAAATCTAAATAATCCAGAGATCCATCGTACACACACGAAAATGTTTCGTCTAAAAATGAAATAAGAATAATAGGACTTATTTGCAGCGCCACCTATCGGGTGTATTATATAGTATACACCTATTGTATTAAGCAAATGAAATAAAGAAACCTAGAACCCGGTTACAGTTCGCCTACCGGTTCCAATTCTGGGTTTAAACCATCGAGGGACCCAAACAAAAACACACAAAAATAATTATGAAAATCGGTCCAGCGGTGTAGGAGGAGTTAAGTGACATACACACTATAAAAGAAAAGATAATATTTTATTTGGAACAAGGAAACCATTTACAATTGAAGTCTATTCGATAATAATTATAGCCACATTAGTTAAAAGTTTAGTCGTGGTTGTTAACGCCCATCTCAAAAAAGGAGACGACATAAGCGTTTCAGATTACAGGTTTTTTTATCTTAGTAAGACAAGACATAGTGCTATAAAATTATTTAGCCTGTAAATATAGATAGTGTTAACTTGGATTCTGTAACAGATGACTCGTGATAGCGAAATATTATCCTATATCCTAGCCTCAATTCTAACTTTTCTTTAATTATTATTATCCTTACTTAAAAAAAATGTTTTTTTTTTTAATTTTTGTTTTTTTTTTTTCTTAAAAAAAGACAATTCCCGCATTAGGAATAATCCTGTGCCGCAGGGGGCTTTACAAATATTTAAACAATGGACACAAAGAACACCCAGACTCGGGACAACTATTTGTGGATCACACAAATTTTTGTCCCGTGTAGGATTCGAACCCACAACACTCGGCGCGGCGTAGTGGCGAGGCGACCACTAAAATCATTGCGCCATCCGTGCAGTCAAAAAATGTGAAATGTTTACACACGCGAAACTAATATCCCGCTTACAAAACATTCTTTAGACCTCCATATCAAATGCATAATACACACTTGAACTTAGAAGATGAGGTAAATACGTTACAGCCCACTTTTACGATTAAATATAAAAACGACGTAAAATCCAACATCTGCTGTGTTATTCTTTATGTTACACGTAAATGTTTCAGTGGTGGTATAAGAAGACTATTGACACGGAAAATATAAAGGTTAGTAGTATGTTTTACGGCCCTTCTGGTTTGGCTTTGCGATTCGTTACACTTTTACTTTACGATGTACTTAATAAGGTATTCCGGATTTTAAGGATTTTCGGTATACTGTGAATTGGGTTTTGTTTGACTTGTGCGCACATTGAGCAAATGAGCAGTTTCGACACGTATGCCAATACGCGCTCTTTTCTCATATACCTTTCAATATTAAGTAATAATTAATAATACTTATAACTTGACACATCTCACACACTGCCGTCTGATCCCAAACTAGGCAGAGCCTGTACTACGGTAACCAGACTTTACCAGACTGCTGATAAACATACTTATATATTTCTAAATACATACACATATTATAGATAAATTACACCCAGACACAGAACAAATGATCATCATGCTCAACACACAATTATTTGTCCTGGGTGGAAATCGAACCCACGACCTCTGGCTTAGCAGTCAGGGTCACTAACCACTAGACCAACAGGCCAGTCTCCTAAGACCAAGTAAACCTAAGTAGTTATTTGTTCCGTATAAAAAAAATGTACAAGACGGAGGAGACAACGCAGTGGTGATTACACAAAATCTACAACATCATACCTGTTACTGGTAGTGAATGTTTAATTCACGACCCCAAACACTCGATCTCTGCTGCCCTTAATCTTCTTAAAAATCGTTGAAAACATTAAATATAAAAACTGTATTATATAATATATATTAGTTTAAAGCGGCACCTGCCTCGACCGTCTACCACCGGGATCGTAGCGATTCTAAAATTTATGAAAATGTATCAAAAAAGTCACTATTAATAATAATGAAGGCTACAAAATCAAATTAGATTACCCTTTTATTACACCTAACCAAAACAGTAAATTAGATTACCTTATTACTACAAAGTTATTTTCTGATTTTGTGAATACAATACTGAACGAACATAAAACCGTTATTTCAATTCAACTGTATATCCTTCTATAATAAACTCAGTGTCAGGGTTGTGTTGCTGCAAATCCAAATTTGTAGATTTTTGTTTTGAATGATTCGTACTAATGCTATTTTCCATATAAGTGTAGGCATACAGTGTCTTCGATTTTGGGTTTATAAACAAAAAGATTTGCGGCATTGTTTTTTTTCTTGAAATACAAACAGTTAATTTTAATGTGCTATAAGTAGTAAAGTTAAATGAACTAATCTAATTCGTCAAACCTTCTCGATGTCAAAGAAAAAAAGGATTTGAAATTGAAATTAGAACATTCAAGAAAGCCGTGACACACAAATAATCTTCAGTGAGTAATTAGACAACAGAAAAGAAACCAAGGTCTTGGATGAGTTGAAAAGAGTGTTTTAAACATAAATTAAGTGACTATTATTGTCGCCACATTAAAACCTCTTATTTATTTTATTAAAAATAGGGACAAACTATAATAGATGATAACACAGTTCACTATTTAATGAAAACAAGTTAATAGACATTATTTTGACTGGTTATGCCGGTAACGCAATACTATTGGTCGATTGATAGATATTAACGAATAGTGGGTTTATAAAAGGAGAAATAAGATGAGAACTTTACTTGAGTGCAAACAGAGGTACGAACAACTTGGCAGTTACTGTTAGTTAGTGATTTTCATAGTTTATATCAGTGGTTTTGAGACTGTTTCTAACATCAGAAGTGAGATAGAGAACGCGCCCCAATTGAAAGAAAAAAAAAGTGTTAGTAAGTAAAAAGTTTATTGTGCAAGATTTTGCTATTCGTAAATCCCAACGTCCTCATCATGGTGTTCATCAAGCAATCTTGATGCAATGAGTATGCATCTAACAGTAAGTAAAAACGTTTTCATTAGTAATTTCTGAGTGTGTGTTTATTCTAATGTGGGTAGATGTGATAGAAGCAAATACTCGTACTATCGGATTCGTTATTGTGATATTCTTACGGTTAATTTAAAGTTGGAAGCTTAACTATTATTTATAATTTACTAATTTGTTCAAAAAAATCTACAGATTGCAATAGGTACATGTATTTTATTTAAAAAAGAGGGTATATGGATAAAATAAGGTGTTCGAATATTTCTATATTTGTAGAAACTATTTGCCACAAAAACATAACTGTTAATACTTTGATTGCTTGGATTAATTTTTGCATGACAAAATCGTTGAAAATGGGTTTTACGAGTTATTACGTTAAGAACTTTATAAAAATAAAATAAAATGATTCGGACTTTAATGCGAAGTGTTTATCAAAAGTATTAGTAGTAGGTACCTACTAAGATGAAAATCGAAAATGAAGCATGGTTAAATATCCCTTTAAAGTGATGTTAATAACTGTTTTTTGTTGATATATGAAGTAGTCATAAAAAGTGTGTTGAACATCCCAATCCTGTTAAAAGCTTTTAAAGTAAATTTATACTCTATAGTTTCGCAAAAGTAGCCTGTTAACGCATTAAGCAGAAATACTATTAGTGCCTGTTCTCCGCTGATATCAAACAAAAAAAGAAAGAATTGGTTTTTATCAGTTCCATTGCTAAGTGCTAATGTTTTATTAAACACTTAAGCACTACAGTCAGGCCAGGCCGAGCTTCACAGGAAAGGAAGTACAACTACGTCGAAAAACTTGGTCAGGCATAAAACGAACCAGTGGCTATCAAACATTAAGAACAACATGTGCTTAAATATAGATTGGACTATGACTAAATTAGCAGAACTGGATGAAAACCACCTGAAATTGGATAGACCAGGATGTTGGCCAGTATTTATAAATCTAGCCGGGAAAGGGGAAGCTTCGGGTGCTTGACTCTGGCTGTATAACTTACCGCTAATGGAATAGTTATACACGCACGAGTAAATTCTTACAGCCACATGTTAAGACTTGTTGTGATATGCAACTAGGGTTGGCCAAAGGCATCGCCTAGGGTAAACTTCGAGTCTTAACGTTGGCTGTATAACTGACCGCCGATGGAACAGTTATAAATGTAAGCATTAAGGTTCTAGTAGTGTCCGGAGATTGTCTAAATGAAGCGGGGAGCTCTTTATCTACTGGCCGTCGATGGAATAGTAGATGGAAGAGCCCTCGTTGCTGTTTATAAGAAAAGTGATCAATGGAAATAAATAAATTGAAATAGATACAAGCTAATGGTAAATACTTTGTCCTCAGTAACCACACCACACCATGACGCTATCCGGGACGGATGCGTATGCAGGACGGTCGTATTGTTGCCACATTAAAAACTCTTATTTATTTTATTAAAAATAGGGACAAACTATAATAGATGATAACACAGTTCACTATTTAATAAAAACAAGTTAATATACATTATTTTGACTGGTTATGTCGGTAACGCAATACTATTGGTCGATTGGTAAATATTAACGAATAGTGGGTTTATAAAAGGAGAAATAAGATGAGAACTTCACTTGAGTGCAAACAGAGGTACGAACAACTTGGCAGTTGCTGTTAGTTAGTGATTTTCATAGTTTATATCAGTGGTTTTGAGACTGTTTCTTACACTATATTATATATACTAGGCCGACTTATATCACAAAAAATATCTAGAATTGAAATACTCTGACGTTCAATTGCAATTGCAGTTCAAACTGCAATTAATCAATTTTGCCAGGAACGTCAGACAATTTGTTACAAGTGTACGTTAATCTGGATTTAGTTATTGCATAGTGCAATATATCGCAGATTATCAGATTATGTTTATTGAAGCTGGCGATCTATCAAACATAATCCTGTGATATCTCGAATCTGTTTAACCAAATAAGGGTAAGAGTAAGTGTAATTTTCGAGAAAAAGTTCTCTAATTCACATCATTCAACATTCGCACTAACGAACAACGTAATTATGTATTGAGAATCTCAATACATAAGTACGTGTACGAATGTACACGTACTTATATATTTTCGTCTCAATTTTTAGTATGTATCCTATTTATTTTACAATTTCTAACAAAATTTTTAAGTGCACCTACTTCTTTTATTCTCTGGGTCACCCAACGGTTGACTGGTAGAGAATGCCTTTGGCATATAGTCCGCCTAAGTACTATGTGCAAAAAGTTTAAATAACGATATACAATAGAAAATAATGCACCAACGACGCGCTTTCTTTGGAGAGAGTAGAGTCTAGAAGATACTCTTTGACTCAGTAATGGCCCTTCTCGCCAAAAAACTTTAAATATATTTTTTTAAGAGGTTTTCTTTCTAAATATGAGTGAGAAGTAAGTAAGTATTAAAAATATTTTGTGATACTACCATGTTACGGGTACGTAAACATGATGCCTGAAACAACAAATAGTGCATTTTGCCATCAAGTAATAAAATCTTTAACTTTCTTCATCTCTGCAAAATATATGTAACCAATATCTTAACGCTGAGATTTAATAAACTCCGCTGTTCCACCCGATGTTGTTCCAAACTAACTTTTTTACGACTCAAACAGCTTTGAGTAGCCCCTTAAATTTGAAACTCTCACTTAATAGTCTCATAAAAGGCGTAAAGTGCAACTTGGGTGCGATATAACTTGATACCACACGAGCACACCTCCACTAGTACATAAATGTAGCCAGAATGATCCGAAACTGGATTTTAGAATAGTAGACGTAAATTCTGTGTATTAAGCACTCTATTTATATTTTATTTTAAGAATTTGAAACAATAAGTCTTGCTTCGTCCCATACAGTTAATAACTGGCAAATCTATAGCCTATTCCCTAAAGCCCATGAGGTGAGCATCACAAAGGACCCTCCCATCCCTGACTTATAAAGCTCTGATTCGTAAAATCGAAAACTTCACCATAAAGGTTTTCACGAACACAAATACTTTTTTAAACAAACTTGGCAAATGCTTATCACTTAGCGCTTGTGCTTATGCAGCGCTTCATAATTTTAAAACACTTTATTGGTGGCATATTTCTAATAACAGAGCAGTCGTCTTTGAACAAATTACCCATACTATAAATAAAGACACTATTACACACTCTCATGAAACAGTCCGTAACATGAGGACCACTTCTTAAGCTTACTTAAAGGAAGGATTATGAGGAATAAAACTTGATATTTATTATTATTGGCTAAACTAACGGCTACTCTAATGTTAGAGTAGGGTTCTATTAGGGTTATCTAGGAGTCTACTAGTATTTAAAATTTGTGATGCATGTGTATCAATCTGTTCTATTGGATTGAAAAATTATTTTATTTTTTTCATTTTTTTCTAACAGGTTTTCATGTATGATTTCTTAACACAAATTAATTAGATTTTTCAAGTAAGTTGTATGAAGGATTACTTAGAATAACACAAGTAATCAAATACACGTCACCAACGCCTAAATATTATTAGTTAGTACCTCTGTTTTAGTTTGTTTATTATTTATTTTTACAATATTTATGGTAGGAAGAGGTATTAATGCTATGAATATATTAAGGTGATACACATTTGAAACCTAATTAATTACACTGCATCCGCTAGTTTGGCAGTACACTGGAATACTTCCATTGAAATAACATTAACATTTGTTGTAATATAATATTTTGAAATAGGCCAAGAGGAGGTTAACGAGATTTTAAAAGACTTACACGGTCATAATATCGAAAAAACGTACTTTAATTGTAGTCCACATTATTATAGTTCAATCAATCAATCAGCCTAACATGGTCCACTGCTGGACATAGGCCTCTCCCAATGTGCGCCACAGCACCCGGTCCTCCGCCTTCCGCATCCAGTCCATCCCTGCTACCTACTTCAGGTCGTCGGTCTATCTGGCTGAGGGGCGTCCTACCTTCCGTTTACCGATTCGATTATTATAACTGCCGAGCGTGAAAAGTAACTGAATATGCCTATGTTCAAACTTGTTTATTCTAAAATAAAAGACATTTAGACAGAATTTAGTTTTATGAAACCAAAAAATGGCTGGCCTGTTGGTCTAGTGGTTAGTGACCCTGACTGCTGAGCCAGAGGTCGTGGGTTCGATTCCCACCTAAGTCTGGGTGTTCTTTGTGTCCGTTGCTTGTATGTTTGTAAAGTCCCCCGCGACACAGGAGTAATTCCTAATGCGGGAGTTGTCTTTTTATTAAAAAAAAAAAATCAATAATTCACTGTTAAGGAGTTAAGTTGGCGTTTATGTTAGTACCCAATCACAAGGTTCAATACTCGGGTTTGGCAAATTGTCATTGTTTTGGCTTTAACTTTTTGTAATTTTAACTCCAACCAAATGATAAACAAGAATTCCGAATAAATATGCTTTTAGAATATAATATAAAATATATACATATTTTAAATATTTACTTTCCTTTGACATTGTTTTTTTTTATAGTTTTATACACAGAAACAGATAGATAGACAGAAACCAGAGTAAAACTAAAGGATCCCTATGGTAAAGAACTTAAAAACACTTCAGCCATCGTGGATTACATATTACTAGTATTTTCCATAACTTTGCTAATGATAGTGTGGAAGAACTGATGTATTTATTGTCCCTGCAACCTGCAACACGGGAGAGTTCTCCGGCCAAGGTGATTCGCCGGATCGCAGCTCAACAGCTGTTGCGCGAGAATTATAATTTTACTATTCAGAGGTACTACGTAATTTATTGTCTTCGTTAAAATACTAATCTAATACTCTACTACCACACATAATATTAGTTTAGGAATATATTGTATTGAATTTAATTACTAAAATATATTAGTAGTAAATAGTTAAATTATATCTAATAATGCATTTGCCGCATGATACAAAACAAAATAGATGTTATAGATGCTTTTTAATCTATTTTCTTCTAAAGCAAAGTAATTTTTACAACATACTATAAATCATCGTGCATTATCTCGGTATTTTGGAACTGGTCCATTCCTTTGTGTAGCTACCTAATTTAGCCGCGGTAATAAAAATATATAACTCGTAGAATTATATTTGTGTAACGCAAACAAAGGAGCATTAAACGTACTCAAATCAACTCACAATACTCGGTATGTTATGAATACTGAATTTATCCGATTTAGCAAAACAAAAAACGTGGTAAAATAAATATTTCATATAATGCTTATAGTGATTGAATTAGAAGAAAAATAAAAATTTGACTGGCTTGTTGGCCTAGTGGTTAGTGACCCTGACTGCTATGCTACAGGTCGTGGGTTCGACTCCCATCTGAGTCTAGGTGTTCTTTGTGTCTGTTGTTTGTATGTTTGTAAAGTCCCCCGCGACACAGGAGTAATTCCTAATGCGGGAGTTGTCTTTTTTCAAAAAAAAAAATTACATACCTATACATGCATCACGAGTCCTTCAATCTTATCATCATACTCTCAATTGTCATCTAGTTTATTGTTTGGGACCGATACCTTAGATAAAACCAAACATTCAATAAATATCCAATAAAAAAAAGTATGACATAACATGTTATGGAAAGAATATTAATATGTTATTATTTAGATAATAATAAAAAAATTGTATTATTGTATTATTAAATAGACTGATATTCATTAATTGTACATTTTTCTTATTATTTTGAATTGTTGTGCACCGCGAGTTACCTACTTCCATACAGTATAGTCCATCCTAGGGTTGTCTGTAAGAGATCGCACACTGCGATAAGATCGCCCATTGTACTGATACTTTATATTCAATTTCTAGTTTGTATAATACTTTTTTGGTGTGCAATAAAGAGTACCTATCTATCTATCTATGTTTACTCCTTACCAAGTTATAGAAAACACCATTGCTTTTTGTGATGGTTTCGATAATTTTAAAGACTCGAGATGCATCTAATAATCCGGAAGGGAGCTAGGAAATTCTTCTGCTCGACAACAAAAACTGAAAGAACCGGTATGTAATTTTGAGGTATAAATAATACCACATGGTTTTGGAAGGGCTGAACTTCTAAAAACTCAATGTCTCTTATGTCATATCTTCACCAGTAAAGGACTAGTAATGCCAAATTATCTCATATATGCTAAACAAGTTTCTAGAAAGACACGATGCTTAACATTAAAGTTGTAACAAAACTGAAAAATACATTCCCAATGGGCAAGTAAAAGCAAGATAATAAACAATTAAGCGGCTGAATTGCCCATTCCTTTAATTTAGTGTTGCGTTAGCTGAATTAAAATAGGTTAATTAGACATTGTAAATTTCTTATAACGACCATGCTTTACAATTGGCCCAATGAATTGCTTCAGTGTAGCCAACTCCTAAATTATTTAATAGCACATTGACGATTTAATTAAATGTTACAGTTGTTCGTTATGAATATATTCAATTTCGGAACAGTTACATTACTGTTCGACAATTAATTCATGTGTATTTTGACTCTGAATTTCATAGTTTTCTTTTGTTTTATTCCGAATCCCTTGACTGAAAAACAGATGCTTTGTTTGTTGACAAAAAAATGGGCATTCCTTTTATTTAACTTAAGTTGGAGTAGGTTGAGTGACTTATCTTCGTCCATCTGTCCATTCGTGTTAGAATTAGATATTTAATGAAGAAGAAATGTGACTTATCTTCGTCCATCAGGGGTGTTAGAATTAGATATTCAAGGAAGAAGAAATGTGACTTATCTTCGTCCACCAGGGGTATTAGAATAAGATATTTAATGAAAAAGAAATGTGACTTATCTTCGTTCATCAGGGGTGTTAGAATTACATAATTAATTAAGAAGAAATTTTAACTAACTCAATTTTTACTAAAGAATATTTGTCTTAAAATTGTATATGTAGGCAATTGTTATACAACCGCTCGAAATTCAAAAGAAATTCAGTAAATGTAATTTCTTTCACCTACCGTCCATTAATTAAAAAGGCGCTTAAAGTTAGTTGAATAACTCACAATTACATAAACTGTGTTTATCTTCAAATATTTTTTGTTATAATTTGAACCATAGGCCATCCACTGCTAATCTGCCTGTAGCACGTGTGGCCGAAGTTTTGAGAGAGAAGCCTCTCCTTTCAACAGACTCCTTTTTAACAGATTTTCGGTCTATTCAATGTTTTGTAAAATATATAAATATTCTTCTGCACTTTTTGATTCTTTGGACCACTTCAATTTTTCACCAGTTCAATTTACCTGAACAAAAGAAACCACAAAAACAGTGTTGACAGGTCGAGGGTTTTCAAGATAAAAGGGAGTAACAAGTTGTGATAGATGTTTAAACGGGGAAAATGTTTCGAAAACTTTGAGCGAGCTAAAATATTTTGCTTTACAGAATTTTGGTGTGTTAATACCTGTCTGCGTATTTCGACTTTCGTTAAACAGCGAGATTATCATGTTGTCTCACAATTATTACAATGAGAGTCGCTAACGATCTGTCACCTTCATTTCAAATTTGAGTTTGATGTTTTGGTTAAATTTTATTTGTGTAAAATCTTCGATGATACTAATGTCTCAAATTGTTACTGCGTTTATAATCGTAGTCTATGTTGTCGATATCATCATCATCCTCCTCGCCTTTTCCCAACTAAGTTGGGGTCTGCTTTCAGTCTAACTACGATACGGCCGAACTTTGATATTCTACGTGAAGCGATTGCCATCAGACCTCCACAACCCGAGTACTAGGCGATATCGAGTTCTGTAATTAGACCAGGTTGTCGGACTTTTTTTAGGGCTCCAACTACCCGTAACCAATGCAACAGGTGTTTTTTATGGCACCCGGGACCGACGGTTTAACGTGCTCTCCGATACACGGAGGGGTCTCAATATGTTAAGAATGGTCACCCATCCTAGAATGACCTGGCTACTATTACTTAACTTTGTAGTATGCTAACCTACTCGGTTACCTAAGTGGTAACCGAGTAGGCTACGAGCCCCTCTATGTTGTCGATATAGTTTTATGTATATACTAACCGTTGCCCTCGGCTTCAGTAGCGGTTACTTGTTTAGTTTTTTTTTAATCTTTAGTTTGTGTTTAGTTTAATTTGCGGTGTTCCTTTTTAGGGTTAAAATAACTCAGCTACTCACTTTAGAGAACACACAACGCCATCTATCGAGCTTAGATGTAAAATTATTTATAATAATATGTTTTTCCTTCACATAAGAAGCTTTTTATTGAATTTCGCTGCTGTGCTGCAAAAATGACGACCTTCGTATATAAACTTACAACCACTAATTCACCCTCTGAGGGGTAACGTTTTTAAAAACGCCGATATACGTGCACATTTATTTTTAACCAGATGCAGATATATGTAATTTCTTGTGCGTCTCCCTTGAAAAGTGAAGAACTTCCTATTTATTTATTTATTTATTGATTAGGATTGCCAACAAATTATACACATAAAGTATTATAGGTACATTGTTAAATAAAATTATGATAAAATTTTACGTACATAAAAATAACATACATATTAAATATTAAAAAAATTAAAAGTAACAGAAATTTTCTTCTCTCTCATCTTTTTTTAATTGAGATAACAATACAGATGTAGTAAGTACATATAAATACAACCTAGGGGTCTAATCACCCTCTTAGGGATAAAATTTTGAACAACATTTGTGCATTTATTTCTATTAATTAGGATATACGGTTTTACTCACGTTTATATTTCGGGGATGCCCGACTAGTTTCGGACCCGACGGGGGCCCTTTGTAAGGGGTGAGGCGTTCCACCGCGTCGGGTGCAGGTGCCTGCACTTGCAACCGACACTGTATACACGTGAGCAAAACCGTATATCCTATTAATATGAATACCACTAACGAAAGTTTTTCTTCGAGCATTTATTTCTAACCAGAAGTAAGTACTTAGGTATGTTAAACTTCGTGTTTTTTACTTTGAAAATGACGGACCCATATAACCTTTCACCCCAATTTCACCCCCTTACATGTGAAAGTTCCAAAAATCCTTTCTGGTAAAAAAATAAGTAACCACAATCCCAATGCAACACATAAGTACTAAAATTTCAACACAGCATTTTCCAAGACTTTAAAATAAAACTTGCAAAAATATGCTGACAGTAACTTTGCAATTTTAAATTAAAATACACACGTTGTTTTGTATTTTGCGTAGTCACGTCGGGATATCGTTAAAATCTCGTGATTTTCATATCGCTGGCATGTCTTCTCTGCTTTGAACTTCACTTTCCCTATATGCATAACAACTTTTTATAGGCGTCCTATTTCTAAAAATACCCATTCTACTATGTAAATATTCACATCAAAATGCTCCAGGATTGTTACGGTACCTGATGTACATATACCTCGAGATATCGTTCTATACTCTTTCTGAAACAACTGGGATAGCTGTTATGTAAATTTCCTTTACAAGAGAATTTGTTCTTGGTTATATTGGCGTCTTGGAATTATGAGCAACAGTGACTGATGTAAGGGTATCTGGTAGGTATTATATCGTGTACTACTACTTTTATATTGACTACACATTCCTGGGTACAGTACTATTACGCAAGAGCACTAAGCAGCATGGATGCATTGCCTTGTTGATGGTATAGCTACGGCTCAATACATTAGTTGTAGTTATACCACAGCGGGCGGGGTGGGACGGTCTTCGCAGCGTGAGTGATTAAATGATGACATCTTGTGTGGTAAATAGTACATTACAGCCTGCCCTTTGTCTGACTTAATCTTTAGTTCTCTTATGGCACCACGACTAGAAATGGTTATCCAAATAAAAAATCTAAAAGTGCTCATAAACACTCACAATGTCAATCGTGTCACAAACTTACGTCAACCCTGCCTCCTTATCAGCTCTGACAACCCTATTCACTAACAGAAACACAACACTGGGTACACTAATATTCAAGGCTAACCGCAGATTCTTGTATGTCATTACAATTATGTATGTCAAATAACGTTCGCTAATGAAATAACCTACCTTAGTTTAAGACTCACCTACAAAATCCTAACACAATAAATTGCTGTATTCTAAGTCTATACAAATCCTTGGAATTCTTGAGCTAATACTTTAAAACATCCAAAATACAAACGCAGCACATGTCACAGTAAAATGCTACAAACCACTTAAGCTGATGTCTGTGTCGAGGAGCACTAATGTATTCCGGGACCGTGTTTGATTTATCGCATAGAAATACGTATAGCATTGGAGTTTAGAAATCTGGAAGTGCTTTATTCGATGTTATTAATATATTATTTATAATTTAATATACTAGTTGGAATAGTGCAAACTTTTCAAAATCAGTTCTCAATCATTCCTTGGTCTTTTCAATGACGTTTACGTTACACTTTGTCAAAGTTAACTTCATGTGAATAATTCCTCTAGTAGAGTTAATAGTATTACATATTCTGCATCAAATACACTGACTTAATTATCAGTTCTAAAAAAATCCGCGTATTTTCAATATATAACTTATAAATATCTCAATAGTCTTATACAATACTAGCTACTGTTGCTGTTAGGTAAAACTGCATTAAAAAAAACTATCCTTCCTTTCAAGTTTGACCAAATTTATCGCGAACAAAGAACGTGATGTGAATTTTTTATATATTTAGATAAGGACTAACGCAGATGTGTAACTTTTATGAGATGTACAATAGTATTACAACGACAGAAATTTGGCTCGTCCGACACATATACCCAAATATACAGTACAAAACTAACGTTGTACTATATTAAAATTCCTTTCCACCGTTGGATAGTCCACGTTGTGCGTCGTTTATTACGTTTTTCATAACTGAGAAAAAAAAACTGGTTTATTATAAAACTGCATTACGTTGTGGAATTGTTAGTTGAGTGTAGTTGCATTTGGGGAATATTTGTGTTTCACGGGGAATTTTACAAAAATGTAATTAACAGATGCAAACTTACTTACGGTACTTTGCGTCTGTTAATAATATCCACGAATCAAATGAATAATTATTATCATCCTCAGAATTGTTAAGTCTGATAACAACGATTGCCACCAATTGACTGACTGTTTTCATGGTGCGTAGACGTTGACTCATTTGTATCAGTATCTGTTACGATCAGTTTATATCAGTACTGCTTTAGCACATACACAGTCGTAAAATGTCTTGCAACTATATGATCACATTCGCAAGCAAGATAAATTAAAAAAAATAACGGTTATTCGACTGAAAATCATATAGTACGAGATCCGTCTGCAGAATTAGTGCGCTCATCGAGTATTTGTTAAAAACCAAATTTTTACGCATATTTATGATTAGGAGAATATATATGTACCAGGCTGCCTACCAAAATGTGGCCGCCTTGTATTTTTAATTAAATTATTGTTAATTGATTTTTCGGAAACAAAAATCATTCACTTGTTTTTCAAATAAAATATCGTCCACTTCACGGCAATATATATAAAGACCCTGAAAAATCACAGTTGTCGTTGCGCACTTGGCCGCACTTCTTCGCAGCCAGGTGTAAACAGGTATGATTTTGACACATTTCATTCAAAAATCATTTAAATAAAAATACTAGCGGCCACATTTTGATAGGCAGCCTGGTAGATATATATTCTCCTAATCTAAAATATGCGTAAAAATTTGGTTTTTAGCAAATACTCGATGAGCGCACTAATTCTGCAGCCGGATCTCGTACTATGAGATTTCCAGTCGAATAAACGTCAATTTTTTTATTTTTAAGACTATCAAGTGTTCTTGTGAAGTGTTTTCGAACTACGCTTTGAGTACATAATAACAGGAGTATACGGGACTCGACACAGTTTGAAAATAGAACAAAATCTCTTTTAAAACATTCTACACGATCACAAAGGCCACACAGTCCACTTAATTGCACCATTGACCTTATACGTGCAGAACAAACGTTTGCATGGCTCTCTGTGGTAACACTGAACTTGTGTTAAGTATTGTACGGAATGTAATAACTCTTAGATCAGAAAATTTGTCCAATCCATGCAGAAAACGTAGTCGTAAACTCATATAAAAGGCTTATTCCAGTTGATGAGGATTTTCTCTCTCTCTATATAACATTAACTTACAATGTTATGTGGAAAGGATGCAATCCATAAACTGGCCAAAATTTGTATTTATGAAAAAATATTAAAAAATTATATCTATGTATATTGTCAAAATATTTATCTCGCAGAAACGGCCGTGCCAAGTGATTTCTCGTCATCCAAAGATGAGTCCTTTTTCAATGAGAATACAGATCTTTTTCGATAGATTGGTATGTTTAATTTTGTGTCCTGTTTGTGAATTGTATCATTTGTGCAAAGCGCCGTCTAATTGTTGGGTAAAACGATATTGTAATAGATATTATGTTTCTGAGTTTCAGCAAGGTATAAATTATGATAAACGAGCTAGAAGTTAATTTAAGGTCTTTAGTAATAGTCGTGTATAAACTAAGAGTTATGATAGAATTCACTTTGTTTTGTTTATTTAATCTTGCACACAGAGTAGGCAACTCTGTGTGCAAGATTAAAGGCGAACTTTTGTCGGTTTATTAATCTGTTTAAAGGTAAACATTTAGGTGTATCTCGGTCCTTAATAAAAAAACTGAGGGAAAGAAAACAAAATACCAAATATTATGCTTACAGTTTTAATATACTTATTAAATTAATGAAGTATGATTGTAGTGAAGACTTATTGGTTACGATTAATTAAACAAAGATTTCTTGATTTAAGATATACTTCAAAACGGTAATTTATAAATTTTTAATCGTGTTTTAAACAATGAATTGTTAGCGAGAGAATGCCTTGTATATACGTAATAAAGCGGCGGTAGCGTAATGGCTAAGGCGTCGGACTTGCGATCAAGTGGTTGCGGGTTCGAACCCCACCCAGTGCACTACCGTCGTGAACCCACTCCTAACACAAGCATTTAGCTTAGCTGGAGGGAAAAAAAAATTGAATGATAAATGAATGGCGAACAGAATCTAAAAGTTTCATGAATGTGTCGTAGACACTTATGATAGTAAATTTTATAACTTTTTCCATATTACATACAGTATTTGAAATTGGAAATTCTAAGACCCAATAAAACACGTCAGCTATCATTGAGAAAGTTCAATTACTTGTTCAGAAAAAATAAATCAGATTGATTGTACTCATAAATTTCGTAGTTTCTTTTCTTTTCATGTCAGTCCCTTGTATATGATGTAATACCATCTCTATACGGTGGACCATCATAATGAATGGGCCATCATATAGACGCGTAGTGTTGCTCGATAACTTATATCCACCATACCACTTAACACCAGGCTTACCGTATACTTATTTGCCACCAACGTGGTTCATAAAACAAAAACTTATAGTGCATTGCTATATCGAATTTTCACCCGTACATGCATGCCTATTCATGTGGTCACCATTGTAATAAATGAAAAATATAGAAGAAAGCGATAACCTTTGTGTACACTCTTGAAATATGACATCTAAAACTAGCATTTACTAGATGGGGATGCATAGCAGATGGTTACTTGTCCTTTAAGGTACCACAGTTAATCTTACCGAACTACAATTGAATAATGAGTTTAGTGAAAAACTTTAGTTATTTCAAAATTGTTTTTTTTATTAAGGGTATAGGAGGTAAACAAGCAGACGGGTCACCTAATGGTAAATAACTATCGCCGCCCATAGACACCTGCAACTTAAGAGTCACAAGTACGTTGCCGGCCTTCATGGTGGGAGTAGGGGAAGGGGGGGAGAAGGGGGAAGAGCGAGGGGAGAGGGAGGAGAGGTAAGGATTAAGGGCCTCCGGTAACCTCAATCACGCAGCGAAAAGCAACGAAAGCATTGCTTCACTGTAGGTTTTCTGTGAGGCAGTGTTATCATCACTACGGTCGAGCCAGCCCATATGTGCCGAAGCATGGCTCTCCCACCGTTTTTACAATGAGACGTTGTTTGTCTGTTACGCTTTCACGCCTTAACTACTCGATCGTAGTGTAAAAAAAAAGCAAGTACTTACTGTCCCCGAGGGGTAGATTGATCGAAAAAATTACGTTAACGCAAGCAAAGCCGCGGCCTAAAGCTAGTCGTAAATAATTTAAAGCTGAAAAACTCTGATCATTACTGAGTACTTTATCACCTCTGTAATGGGGAAACAGTATTAGCGAATGATTTATATCACATGCTTAACCCAAATGGCTTTCGTAGTCATTCTGTAAGTGTAATAAAATGATAATGTTGTGTAACATTGTCAAAACGTTTTATTTTATTAATATTTTATTTTTTAGTACAGGTTTTGTGATTTAATTGCAAATTTGATATACGTATTTCATTTGTTTTAAAACTGTTAATGCACATCAGATGTCTAACTGGGGACTTAATCGCGGCAATAGCCACCGCGGTAATGTTCACCTTTGACCACGATCCGTGATCTGAACAAAAATATATCGAGGCACCTTATAAAGATTACCACAAATAAGCTCTAAATAAAACATCTTATTTATTCATTCTAATTTTTGGGATCTACAACAATACACCTTACATGCTATATTAGGTTTACAAAAACAATAAGTTAATGTGCTTCCTTAATTACAGGAGACCACATCATGCCAAAAATGATACAACATCCTTTTTTTAAGACTTTTTTCTTTTTGATATGTATTTTATTCATTTACTGACCTTAGATTATGTAGTAGTGTATTATGGGATGTCTGCTTTAACTTTAATAGATTTATCACAGCAATTTTTCGTCACGTCAAGTTCGGTAAAACAGAGCTCTATAATCAGAAGTAATATATGACAGCAATTCCTAATGCATTTTTAATCCACTACAATTGGAACTCCTGTTTTTAAGATACTTAAGATTCTAATAAAAATACTTAACATGTAATAGATAATAGTAGCAAAGAACTACGGTTATTTAACTATAGGACTCCTATTTCTATTGATGTAAATAACTGCTATCGACTATTGTAGAAGAGCATTGTTCAGTATAAAATAACGACAAAGCTTTACTCAAAATACCTCTAAGAAATGTACGGCTTTTATAAAATACATGTTGCATACCTAACAGATGACTAGTCACGCAGTTACTTTTTAGACATCGTTTGAAGTTAGTACCATTAAATAGAAATAAATACTTATATTCAAAGGCATTCTGATAGTCATTCAACCGTTAAATCAAAGGGCATTAGGTTCGCATTACAATTCCAATATTATTTACCAATATACGGTTACACAGAATGTTTTTTTGGCAAAAAATATTTTCCCACATGCTTCTTATATTAAATTCGGAATTTTACGCAGGAGCCCCTTTATTACAACCCGCTACTTTACCAAGGGTAATACTTCGCATAATTCCGCCTGGAACCAATTACTTACTAACCATTTTCCTGAATTTTGCAATTCCCATAACCGTTACTTTACTTACAAGCATACTTTCTAATGGAGCCTTAAAAAGTTTTATTCCTAAAAAGACTTTGATGGCAGTAATATGAAGAAGTCTATGATCTTAAGAAATATGTGCGTCAAAATAAGGACTGAATAACAAAACATTATCGAAAAAATGTCTGACTAAAAATTTTTAAGAAGTTTTTAAAAATAATCATAACCAATACCTCCTCTTTAAACGGTTCTTTGTCTTCCACTATGTGTAACCCTTCTTCCTCCAGATTTTAAACACCTTTATTCGTTCAACTCATGTATATTACGTAATTTTGTCTGAAAAAGTCAAAGAATTTCAGAAACAGTTAAGATGTGACACATGGTTTGAATTTTATAAAACCAGCGAAAATTTTAATAGGTGTAGATGAGTCTTGAGAATGAAATGGTGATGAGAATTAAGAATTGTCAGGTAAAAAGAAATTCGGTCAAACTCGCGGGGAATAACTTATTGTGAAGATAGTACCAAAGTGCCTAGAACATTATAGTATCAATTCTTTTAGATTGAAGTTCATTACTAAATACAGTTAGACCATAATGGTACGGGAGGCAGCGTTGTTATTTTGAATGTGATTTCGAGTCGCTTAAGCAATGGAAACTAGCATTAGCTGTCAGAGTCGTGGTGGTTGTGAGCCGATGTTAGTTGTATCAAAGAAAGTAACCTATCTAAAAATAATTTCAGGCCGTTTGAAAATTGGCATAGTAAATATTTGTATAATGACAATACTTAAAAAAAGTCAGCTGAAAAAGTTATGGGGGCATAGATTATTTAAACCACATATCAAGTGAAAATGTACGTCACCTATTTGTACAAAGGGGGAAAGTTCGTCAGTCAGTCTATTATTTGAAAGACGATGATGTGTGTGATGAAAAATTGTTTAAACCCTTGAACATCAGTTTAAATTAATTTCAAGTCACTTGAAATTTTTAGAGTACATTATTTAAAAAAAAGGGTGGGGTGTTTTTAAGAGATTTTTATAATGACTTTACCAATATCTGTCAATAATTATTTATGACAATTAACATCAAGCACACCAGGCTTTTTTACTACAAAATATTTTTATTTGTTAACACACTATTTTTAATTGAATTTTTTTGAAAATATTTTCTACTTTTTAGTTTGGTTTTCTATTAAATCGTGTTTTTTAGTTTTTTTTTAAATTATTGTTATCTTTTTACTATTAAGTTTAATTTATCATTAATGGTTTTTAATTTTTTGAACGATAATATATTAAAGTCGTAACTACTTCCCGATGATGGAAGTGGGTAACTGCGCGCATGCTGCCTTCCTCGGAATATTTGTTTAAACACGTACTTGGCGCAAGACACTACCGTATTTTCGGATATCAAAAATCGCTTATCCTGAAGATGCTGATCAGGATAATGGAACAAACTATTTAAATTATTGTGCATTGTCATCGGTCCTTGAAAAGATTGATGACAATCACGTTCAAAGATACGTACATACATACCAAGCTAATAAAAGCGAGTTAAAAAAGCAGCATGAGATCCGAGACCTCGCCAGTCAGGCAATGTGACCACCACTTCGATTCACAGCTCAAAGCGCGTCACATATTTCGCTCGTCAAATGTAAAGTTGTGCCAATATGCTGAAATTTTGTGGCCTACGCCTCCAAGGAATGACAATATAAATGACGAAGTTTTGATTTGTTTTCACTGCGACTAAGAAAAGATAGAAAAGAAAGTATTATTACAAAGTATTGCCACTTCAACGGATTTCTATCTATTAGAAAATTCATATAAAATTTGTTTTTTTTTTTTGGTATTATATTATTCAATTTAGTCAAATTTAAATAAAAAAGATCTGTTTTCTTATCTTAATTATCCTGAAAGTAAATAAATGTTTAAATAAATTATTGGGCATTATCTTAATTTTCACTGGTAAATATTTGACATATCTGAATACACATGGCGAAACAATTATTTTAATTACTTCTAAGAATTCCAATACGGCTTATCTATACTAATATATCAAAGCTGAAGAGTTTTTTGTTTGATTGTTTGTTTGTTTAAACTCGCTAATCTCTGAAACTACCAGGGGGATTCTAAAAACTAATTTTGTATTGTTAAAGTTGGAGTTCCAAGATTGGCTGACATAGTATCAAGAGAAGCTGTTAAAAAAGTTGATAGAGGAAAATTTACCAGGTAAGTTATATTAGAGTAAAAACTTTCGTGAATGGTATTCATGTTGAGGCTAGATCTTAGAATTGACAATTTCATGACGTGTCCGGCTTTCATGAAATGGTTCTATTTCAAGAAATAGCCAGCTAAAACTGACCGTGTCTTCTAATCGTCAACTTTTGATGATATGAGAGTCCACGTTTAGCCATATCGTTAATGTAGGGTCTCTATGATATAAAAGGTTTAATAAAAATTGTAAATAAAGAAGGAATTTTCATATTGGTCTTTGAAGTTGTCGTACCGGCATTATACTACACTTTTTTCTTCGATTTGCTAAATTTTATTCAAGTTTGAAATAAAATAATTGTCCGCCGCCAGGACGTTTAACAAAAACAAAACGATATCAGCGCCTCTAATTGTAGATAATTTAACTATTTTACTAAGATGTTTTTTAAGATACGATCGTTAATTTTGACCATATCCTGAAGTAGTCGTACTTTCAACTGTTCATATCATCAAACGCTGATTATTTATTGATCTGGCCAGACCATAGTCATGATGTAATCGAGCAGTTCATAAAATACGAATATTTCTTGAAATGATCAGGCACATCATGAAATTATCAATTTTAAGATCTGTCCACGACATTCAAATGAATTAAAGATGATATACATGTGTACATACTACCTAGATACCTGACTAATAAAGTGGGAGACTCTACGACGAGTGACGTCTTCACCGACCCCAGTCCTGGACTAGTAGGACATCCCCGTCAAATACACCTGAGTAAAACCGTATAGGTTTCTGTATATATTTAAAATTTGAAAAAAAGAAGTACTTGTATATCTAACTTGTTTAATTAAACTCAGTATTCAGGTGCTTTCAGATTGGAAAATAAGATTAGCATACAAAAGGATTGTTTATGGTGTTGTAGTACTGTCGAAAGTTGAGATAAGAATACTAATTTTAGAAACATCCGAATTCTTATCCCCAAACATAGTCAAGAAAATCAATATGAAGAATCCAAAAAAGATGAGGAGAACTACAAAATACATCGACAAAACAACGTTCATAACTTGTCTAAAACATAAGAGTTTAATAAATAAACTAATAAACGTAAGTAGCTAATTTTGATTAAAAACTTATTATTATTAATGAACATCATTTTACGATTATCAATGCTCCTGAGAAAACTCTGATAGAACCACGGATACTGAATGACAGTAGTCATTTTAGTAACTATAATTATTATCACTATACAAAGAAGAAGAGATTTTTATCGTGGGAGAGCCATGCTTCGGCATGTATGGGCCGGCTCGACCGGAATGAAATGAATGAAATGATACGGCCTCATATGAAACTGGCAGTGAAGCAATGTTTGCATTGCTTTTCGCTGAGTGAGTGAGGTTACCGGAGGGCCTAACCCTTCCCCTCTACCACCCTTCCCCTACTCCCACCTTTAAGGCCGGCAACGCACTTATGACTCTTGAGTTGCCCATGGGTGGTGGTAATTATAATTATTTACCAGCAGGTGACCCGTTTGCTCATTTTGGGGGCCTATACCATAAAGAAAGACGTTTTAAATCAACATTTGTCTGAAAGATGTTCATCCTTATTCATTAAGTTAATATAATATGTCAATGGGTTCCAGTATTTTTTATGAATAGTTTTATGTTTGTTTTTTTTTTCACTTCATAAAAGTACATAAATATCACACAATAAAACCATTTCTATTGAGGTTTCTAGTGAGGTATCTATACTGAATACTTTGTATTCGGCCTTATGCTCAGATGTGATTCATATACCACGATTGTAATTGGAGATGTCTTTGACGTCTCTAATTACAGTCGTGGTATATGACGCGCGACAGTATCTTTATATAAAAATCTTTTAAACAAAAAATTAAACCGATGAAAAGAACTAAAAAGCAAAAAATTAATAAACCTTAAGTCTTAAGTATTGAGCTTATTTACATATACTATAAAATTTTATATATACTTATTTTGAGTCGGCGCCCAACAACAAACTGATTAATTATCAGAATTTTATATGTACTTACGTAGAAATGGACATGGCTCTACGTAGGTAGCTTCTACGTAGGTTAATTTTTTTGTTAAAAAGATTTTTATTTTATGATTTTTTTTCATCATCAGCTCAGCTACATGACGTGATGATTTCGAAACGCAAATACCTGATAAAATAATGAAAAGTAAACAGAAACACTATTCGTTCCTACAATTTTCGAGGGTTTCTCTCAATTTCACCAGGATCCCATCAACAGATCCTGACTTCCTTGACATGGGACCCCTCTTGAGGTATACCCTATCTAACAAAAAGGAATAATCAAAATCGGTTCATAAGTAACAGAGAGAGGGCTGAACAAACATAAAAAAAATATATATATATACGGTCGAATTGAGAACCTCCTTTTTTTTCGTCGGTTAAAAAACATACTCAAAGTAGTTTAAGAATACTTGATAACATTTTAAACTTTATATTTTTAAAGAATATTTCGTACACTAATTGTGTGTCTCATAAAAAGTGAAGACTATTTATCGAGAAACAAAATTGTTTTTTAACACAAGCAGGTTTGCTATTTGTAAGATGGGATTTGTGCTGAGTCAACAGGTCAACACTTTAAACGAACCGAACCTTCTACTTTCATTTTGCTTTTAGTGGCCTCTCTTGGTCTGTAATTACAACCCTCTCGAATTTGTTTTTCATTAAAACTGTAAGTAAGAACATTTTGAAATGGAAGTACTCAGGAAACTAAAAGTAATTTTTATTATCACGACTTTGGCGGCCTTAGATACAATTTTGGCAATCCTGAAAGGAAGCCCTAAAAGTTTATTTTAAATTTTACGCCATTCAAAGTAAGATTTACTGTCATTAGACGCTAAATAAATTCAGGGTTCTAAAACACTTTTAGCAAAATTACTTTAAAATTGTTTCCAGACTACATCGTATTACACAAAACTTCCTTAAGGATTTCTTTCTTAAAAATTAGAATTGATATATATTAAAAAAAGGACTGTCTGTGTGAGTCTGACTCACGCGCCGTTATTCCGTAGAAACTTGTTCGGACGGTCGACGGATGATGGAAACGTCCATTTTGGGATTCGAGTATCGAAAATTTTTGTTCCGAGTGACAATCTTAACTTTGCCGTTCTATAAGTACTTTCCTGATTGCCTGCAAGCTCGAATGTACTTTATCCAGACACTATTTATTTTAACATCTCTAATGAGCATTTTTTTTTTTTTGTGTGGAAACCCCCACGGGTCATCACCTCACCATGGCTATCGGTAAAGTGATATGTCGGAATCGAACCCACTAAAACCACACGGTGTTCCGTCACAAGTGAGTCTATCGCAAGGGACTCGGGTATACCCTAAGAAGTCCCCGAGAACAGTATAGTATGGTATAGTGCTAAATAAAAAAAAATAAATTATTATATGTAGTATGTATTGTAAACCCTTTAATCTGACCTGCAAAGGGGGAATTAAATTTGTTTAATAATTACCCTTAACATGTTAGTAATAACCGCCTGGTAATCAAAATTATGTTGACGTGAATTAACGCGATCACCTTTGATTTGCCTGACATTTCTACTTAATTGCACTGCCTAAAATACATGATCACGTAAATTCCCATCAACATAATTATATTATCTTGGAACGCGAAAGTTTAAAAGTAAATATAATTGGTGATCAATTCATATTTATAAATATTATCTGTTATTGTGTTACTTGATAACGTTCATAAAACAAACAAAGTCAACACAAAGTTGACGTTTGACAGGTCTTTTGGTGGTTAGTGATCCTGACTGTGGAGCCAAAGGTCGTGGGTTTGATTTCCACTCAGGACAAACAGGTGTCTGGGTGTAATTTATCTATAATATGTCTGCAGCAGTCTGGTTACCATAGGACAGACTCTGCCTAGTTTGGGATCAAGCAGTCGTGTCTGAATTGTCTCAAGTATTTACTATTAAGTATTATAAAAAAAAAAACACTCTCAATCTCCTACCATTTACAGTGAATTATTTTATTAAACTAAACTAGTGATCAAATGGTCTTTATTGGATATAAATAGTGTAAATATGGCATATTTATTTTAAAAAGACGCATACATAGAAACCACACTAAGCTGTCATACTTAAAGGTAATAAACATAATAATATGCCACTTGTCCCTTTTGTAACACTATATGATAACCAACACAAGTGTCCTTCGTTACAAATCCATCCTTATTATTGCCAAGAAAATAAAAGGAAGTCATTTCAACCTAACATCGACACAGTGCTCCAAAAGCCTCCAGATACAATAAAACAACTAGAAACTACTTCGGCTTTTATAAATAAATTAAAAAGTTTCTTGATAGAAAAGTGTTACTACACTATCAATGAATACCTAAATGACAAACAAAATAATTAAACTAAACGGCACAGATATACATATATTCATAAAATTACAGTAAAGTCAAGTTCTATATAAAATAAATATTCTTCATTGTGAAACGCAATAAAGTATTGAGTATTGAGTATAAAAAAAGGCATATGTCATCTGACGAGGCAAAGAGAGTTATATGTATATTTGGCAACCTTGAAATTTTGTCATAGCACTCTTTCAGTGGACATTCAGGACTGGAAAGGTGACATCTAAGTATGAGACGAGATCAAAATATTTGGTCTCAAATAAGAAGTCACGTAACGAACGAACGATCACAATAAAAGACTTCGCAAGATGTTAGTCACCTTCTGGTGGACGTTTGAAACTTGTGTTTGCCAGCTTAAAGTATTGTCGATATAAAATCCAAGATTCTTAACCAAAGAACTTATGGGCGGAACTGATCCATTAAAAATTATATCCTTAACGCTTGTAATATCAACTCGGCTCATCATTCTATGGCTGCCAATTAAGATTGTCTGACATTTAAACAGATTGACTGCTAGGCCAAGCTTGTTGGACCATTTTTTAATTGACTCCAAGTTGATATTGATACTTGAAATTGCTTCGTCCAAATTGTCTGCCTTAGTCTGTGAATATATCTATATATGGTCTGCATACAACTGATACGCATACTGAGGTTCATAGGATATAAAATTAATAAATAGCGAAAACTGGTGATAGAATACCGCCTTGCGGAACACCAGAGTTGAGGTCACGCCAGTGATGAAGACTCATCAGCCCGAACAGACTGTTGACGTCCTTGAAGATAAGACAAGAACCATTCCAGTGCATCATCACATCACATTTAACCTATATATATACATAATAAGCATGTACACTAACAGTATAGTGTAATAAAAAAAAGTAATGCCTCACTTGATAACAATACCGAGATACATCTTTACGACTACACTACTCTGTGTGTGTACTCTAAAAGCTCAGAAATGATATTAATATCTCGTGTAAGCTTGCGTGACCTCGCGATTTATGCGTGCTTGCTCACTACTAATTGGGATTTCTGTGGGACATGGTCCGGAAATACTTTATTTCTCTCCTATCCAACCCTGTATTTATCTCGTCAGTAGGCACACACCTTTATGTTATAAAAGAAAAAACATAGCGAGAAATTAATATAATCTAAGACATTTATGCTATCATCACAGATTTGCCTCATTCAATTCTCAGCCTTATTGTCATAGCAGTAAAGTCAGTGATAAAGCAATAGTAGTACTAATTAAAATGTAATTTGATCGACGCGTAAGTTACCGAGTGGAGTTGGGAAATATTATTAATTAGGAACATAAGACGAAGGAAGATTTTCTATTAAAGCATTGAAAGCTGACTATAGATACAAGAGAAAGTTTTGGGAGTCAATAGGTAACAAGTTTTATTGTCCACTGAGATTATTCTAGCCATGTAGATAACTCTAATAAAAATCGTCTCGCATTTAACAACCTCATGGTCATTAAAAAAAAAGTATTTTTAAAACAATTAAGAAACTTAAACTTAATTTATTTTCTATTTTAAGTATAGATCTCTACTAAACTACGGCACAGCGTGGACGGCACGGCTATTTTAGTTTCTAAACCTGCCACTACGTTGAGGTTATGGGTTCGATTATCACAAGCTACAATTATTAAATTTGTGGTTTACGGGCCATAAAATTGTTTTGTTATGTTCTTGATTTGTAAATTTGTGTACATTTGATATTTCATAAGATAATGAAATAATAGAAGAAGCTTCATGTTGTGCTTTGTGAATTTGTTCCATAATTATGAACCACAACAACATAAATATGAGTGTTAACTCATTAGCGCATATTACACCACATAATCTCAAATCCCAGAGCAGAGAAATTTGCATATACTTGTAATAATCTACTGATAGTTTGTTAGTTATTAATTGATATCAATTTTATTTTCTCTATCTCATTTCTTCATTTCGTTTCTTTTTACATTCCGTATTTACATTTATATTTATCTTTCCGTTGACAAAAAAAGTTCACGAACTTAACCTTGATTTGTTGTCCCAAGTTTGAAAGCAATCGGTGCATAATTGCTACCTCTATCGTGCCGGTAAAATTGATGTACATACATATATATACATATGTATATAAATATAAACTTTTTAACTGGCGGTTGTTTTGGTGTCTAGGGATCATAACTAGACCTCCTGTGAAGAATTTTATGGATAATCGACAACTGGTACAAAACCAATAGGTAGACTTTTCTTCGAAATCTACCTAAACTAAAAAGGCTTTTACACAAATATCTTTACCGTGCTAGAATTGCTTGCTGGTAAATGAAGTTCATTGCAGTGATTTCATGATTACCTACATCGTCGAACCATTGAGATGAGAGATGGTGTTTCACATTCTATACTTGTTGTGCTACTTCCTTTATTCGTAGAAGGCTTTTCACGTTAAACCGAGGATAAGCAAAGTTTTAGTTCCTTAAGTCTACTTTGCTGATACTTCGTAAGTTAATCTGCTTGGAACTTATGTTTTAAACAGATATTGAACAATAACAACTGATACACCTATACATTTTCTTCAATCTTCTTCAACGAGCCAAGGTATAATGCTATGGATCTAGTGATTAATAGCATTATTTATAATATTCATACTGTTTAAAAAATGTTCAATATGAGTAGTCAATAAAAAGCGATGGAAATAAGCAAATTGACCGGGCTGTATGAGTAAAGTGTGTAATTCAATGTCGTGGTCTTTGGCGTTAGAAGAAAAGCACATCGAAATGCTGGTTTTTAAATTACACTCAACTGACAGTAGTTTTAACTTCGTGTTACTTTTTTTCGATGTTGACATCCTACTTAACTTTAGCCCCTAAGAGGTGATGACTCGTCGTTATCGCTTTGATGGCATTTTGAGTTTCACAGTTTTTTTTTAATGCAACGACTACATCTGCCAGACCTACACCACCTTTACAAACACATCAACTGTATTCCAGACCTCTTTTTTCTTGGCGCCATTCTTACACACTTTCTTAATATTCGTTCAAATACATATAATTTTTTATTCAATGTTAAGACGTTTCCTATTGGTTTTCAATTCGTGATATAAACAGTACAGGATATATCTGGCAATTGAACTGTTCACTCAGTTATTTATAAAATCCACAAAAACGAACTTAAAAAGTTTTCGAAGTTAATTTTTATGAATTTTTTTTAGTATCTGAATGAAAAATACCAAAAAAAATATGTACTATTTAAAATCACATTTTACCCATTCCACCTATTTTTATGAGAAACGATGAACGGAGATAATATCTGGAAATTCAGATGGTCGTAACTTTTAAACGGATTGGATATTTCCCGGGCATTATAAATAATTTATTTTTTTACGCACTTGGTCTGTAACGTATACGTTTTAAAATATGTCAATGGAGAAAACCTCAAAGTAAAGGTTAAAAGTTAAAAGTTGACCTAGGTCATTATTATCGGTAGTCTAAGGCTCATATAGACTTTTCGCTATTCCCTCAAGTCTCCTGTGATGATTTCTGAAACATTGGGTACAGTGACAAAGTCAAAAACCTTCAAAATTCTAGCATTCACCGGATTGCCCACATTCTTTCCTTTTTGTACAATATTCTCTTTAACTTCAACACTCCGTCCTACCCAAATAAACGTTTTTCCTTCTTTACTTCTATTACAAAGCTAACCCTGTCGACCCTTTCTGAATTCATTAAATACGGTATACGTAAATAATATTTTCAATATTTCTACTATGATATCTGTATATTGTATCTATTACATGTTAGCAACATCTAATCTCTTCCTGTTTCATTCTCAGTGCACCAGTTCCTGCCCTATGCTCTTCGTCCTATGGATACCTGTAAGAAATTGTCTTATGATAAGACCGCCAGTTGGACAAATGACTAATAGTCTAGTCACTTATTGTATTATATACCAGGTATATAATAAAAATTACTATTATTTTTCTCTTTATTTATTTGAGTCACATATAAATACATTTTTTAAATAGAATACAAAAAAACAGAAATATTTAAAAACAAAATTAGGCATCCACCGACATCGAGTACAGGGACAAATTCACCGTTAGTAGGGCTTCCAAGACAGGAACCTCCTCACTATATGGGCTGTGTCGAGGATAACCGCCTTCTGTATCAGTCCCTGTACTATATATATATAGTATAGAACTATATTTCGGATCTGCGTAATATACACTGTTAAATAAATATATATAAAAGTACTATATTTCCAACACCGGAATCTAACAAACAAATCCTTAATTTTAAAAATTACACACACACACAATAGAATAGTTTAGTCAACAGTTAATGTAAAGACGCGTCTTTAAATTAACTGTTGACTAACGCCATAGCATATATCCGAATTTATCTGTCATTGAGAAAACGGAGCTTTGTGAATATTACGCTACGGCCGCTTAAAAAAAAAAGCATAGACATAGAATAGTTTTCGATGTAGTGTAAGAATACTAGCCACGTTTAGAAGCGAGGCAATTACTCAGCATACATCTTAGAGCACATCGATCTTTAATATATCGATATTAAATTAAAATTTATAGCAATTTTTATAAATAGTTTTCTTGGGTATAAATATACCCAAGAAAACTAAATAAACTAAACTAAATAAAAGAAAACTAAATAAAATAAACTACCAGAGGTGCAAGAGACGCTTATACCCATAGTTGCTAAGGTAACAAAATTACGTGATTGTGTTGATGCGATGAACAACAAGAACTTAATTAAGGGAAGGTTCTTGTTATTCTTTTCAAAAAGGGGCAACTCACTCACTTAAAATAACTATTATCTTGCAGCAGACTAAATTACAATGAAACAATATTAAAACAACAGATTTCTGAATAAGATATTTTAAGTAAACTGACTCGGTACAGTAGTAGCTGCAACGAAACCGTTCAGACCAAACTTTCGTGTATTTTGATATAAATTTGAAACATCTTTCAAACCAACAATTTACTGTCATTGATTTAAACGATACTAGACAATAATAATTGTACGTATAGAAAAGAGTGATCTTGATCTTCAAAGTTGTTTCTATGCGAGAAATTAATGAAAAATAATATTACAGTATTATCACCAATTCTTTTTTTGACTAATGAAATTTACTAACTTTTAAACTTTCGCGGTCCATGATATAATATAATCTAGGTATTTACGGGAATTAACGCGATCACGAAAAGGTATTACATACCTCTGAATTGCCTGTTGTTTCGACCAGGCAAACGTCAGGCAATTCAGAAGTATGTAATACCTTTTCCTGATCGCGTTAATTCCCGTAAATACCTAGATAATGAAATTTAGACTCGCGTCACTTCACTAATACTATCACAACATTTATAAAACAAAAGTCCCCCGCCGCGACTGTTTATCTGGCTGTGGGCGATAAAGTCAACAACTATTGAACCGATTTTCATACGGTTTCCACCAATAGACGGAGTGATTCATGGGGAAGGTATAGGTGTATAATTCATTACAGTTTTGTGTAAAATGGCTAAAATATGACGATGATTGTTGACGATGTCGAAAAAACGAATATATGCTTTACGGGTTGCTAGTTTAAAATAAAACAATTGTACTTAGTTAACACTTACGCGCGTTATAGTTGTCAAAATGTGCGTGCGATCTCTTCGGGGATACAGGCTTGCGTGATGTACTCAGTGATTTGAATCTTATTAGTATCTATTGAAGTTTTTATTAAAGCATTTTAAAACCAAAGCAAAGCTTCGAAGGCTTACTTATGAAAAAATAAAGATACAGTTGTGTAAAGATTTAAATAATAAAGGAAGAATACTCCCTAGCCACTGGTAGTAGCCTCTTTACTTGAATATGTTATGCTAATATGCTACTTTACATAGAAAACCACGCTGCTATTCTACTAAGACGTAAACAGATGAACGTTCTAAAACTTGTGAGTTTTTAACTTCTTAGATGTGTTGTTTTGCTCAGTTAGTAAGTTCGTAATGCATAATTTTAAGTGAAATACACTTATAAACTCCTTTGTTTAGCATTAAGGTAATAAATAACAACAAAAAAATGCATAATGAAAATACTTTCATTGATAATAATAACAGAAAAAAACCCAAATATTTTGAACACTTCCATGTCTCGTATTACTTATGATGTCCAAATGTCCATTCGTGGCTACGATGAATAAAACAGTTGGCCTAAATGAACGTTAATTACGAATGACGCTTTTGTAGGTCACTGCAAAAGTTTGAAATCAGTTAATATTTTTTTATACAACCGATTCCTGATCTTGTCTAAAAATGTTTTGTGAAACAAGTACACAATGTAAAAGTGCAATGTCATAAAAGCAATACAGAGCTCTCAGCAAGCTTGAAACTGTTGCATTTTGTTGATAAGTCATCTAAAAAAATTACATCGAAACTTGAAGTAGAGTGAGTTTTTTTTAAGTTTTATGTTTGAACGCCACGGCATATAGTATAGTCATCGCATAATTGGGACAAACTTCAAACATTTAGACGGATAAATAAAACTTATTTTATTTTTTAGTAGTAATAATTGAAGTATGCCGAACTGTAGTGAATCCATAAACTTAATACACTAACGTCAGTTTAATCATTTTTTAAAAATGGATATTAAATTTGATTAAAGCACACTGTTTTATGTTTTAGTTCATTTTATGGTGTTTGAAGGAACGTTGTGTGAAATTGAGAAATCTGGAACCAGGATCAGTGATTGATTGTTACCATTGATATAGATATATTACCATAGATTGATTACCATGAGTGTATCACATATACTCATTGTACACATACATGGCTAGTTAGAGGTTTATTAAAAACCAAAATTTTGTTAGCTATAATTTGGTTCCACTCACATAATAGAGGGGAAGCCTATTAGCCTGTTTTCTATGGAGATTTAAAAATCGGAATCAATGGTGGTAAATGTTTAGAGAATAAGCAGCTACGCCTGAAATGACTCCTGACATTTTCACAGACATCGTGCACTTTTCCTCTATTAAATTGGGCAATTTTCCCATCCCGGACTATTCCTAGTACTTTCTGTTATGCTACAGTGTATAATTATATAACTTCTGGTACTATTGATAGTAATTTGAACTTACATGAAACCTAATTTGGTGATGATGAATGTCTTCCCAACTGTGGATATTCAAAAGCACTGCAAAGAAGGTAATATTGTTGAAGTAGTTTTGTTTTAAACACGGAAGATAATGCGATTGTCAGAAGAGCATGAGCAAGAGAAATCAAAACATGTGTACCCCCCACTAGTGCTGCCTCTGGTGGATCTTTCTAAATCTTCAGAAGAAACAGGCTAATTGCCGTCAACCGGGCACTTTGGGAATGAAAGATAGAAAAATTAGGAGTTTTTTTTTTACGGTATAGGGGGCAAATGACCAGACGGGTCACCTGATGGTAAAAGTCACAAGTGCGTTGATGCCCTTTAAGGTGGGAATAGGGGAAGAGGGGGAGAGGGGGGATGAGCGAGAAGACGGGAGAGGGGGATTAGAGGGGGATTAGAGGGGGGGAGAGGGGAAGGATGGGAATAGCGGAGAGGGAAGGGTTAGGGCCTCCGGTAACCTCACTCACGCGGTGAAAAGCAATGCAGGTATTGTTTCACTGCCGGTTTTCTGTGAGGCCGATGTATCGAGCGGAGTCGAGCCGGCCCATACGTGCCGAAGCATGGCTAAAATAGTATATTGTAGGTATTTTGAAAGTTAAGGGATATTGTTAATAAAGCTGACTTGGGCAATGTAAGTAATATTTGTGACTCGAACTGGTTGTTGCCGGGCCGTCTGAGCTCTATAACTTATAATTTAAATTAGAAAACCGATTTTGAGTATTTTATATTGTAGTGTTAGTTTAATATAATCTTTATATTGACCCAGCTACTACAAATTTGTGTCTAAAATTTTAATAGATTCTATCTAACTGTTTTCTGGTTAAGCTTAAAAAAGTATAAAACAATTTAAATATTTTTTGGTTGGTTTTTCATTGGTATCTTTAATATAAAACATAGTAAAGTTCTTTTTTTATTTCCTGAATTCGTCAATATAACTTTCTTTTTTCTCGCTGCTCGTCATACAAAAATAAAGTCCAATAAAGCCATACACGCCTCTTTCATCAACTAGAAAAGAAAGAAAGAAGAAAGAAAATCCTTTTTATTTTGCACAAACATTTGACGCACACAAGACATATTTAAACAAAGAACATGTACCTCTACAAGAAAAAAGCAAATGACAAAACAAAAACCGAAATTAGTCTTATCTATGGTCGGATATAAAAAGTCTGTACTCTGTGGTAATCTGTCTGTGGATTCTCTGTAATACAATTGTCAAAAAATTATTGAAAAAACAATACCGTATAAATTTTTGATTGTCGTTTTTCGATTTACATGTTGCTATGTGCGTTACGCATGTGCAAAATCAGGTATATATATGCTCAGCATTGCTGTTGCCTCAACCCCAAAGGAATTGGTGTCACAGCGCTGATTTTTAGCACAACCTTGGGTGACGTAATGGCGTCCCACCAACAAACCCAAACACAAGTTATGTAAGTGCAATTCAATGCTATTTATTGAATTTTTGGCGTGTTTTCAAAAATATAGTGTGTATCGTGAGTGTAGTAAGAAGAGTGAGTGGGTATCGTTAAACTGAGTGTCATGTTTTCAGCAAATAGCCAGCACTGTTCACTCCAGATGCACATGTGCTATTCAACCATGGAGGGGAAAGGATGTAATTACTGCCAGTACCTGTTGGAGACCTGGATCACTGGACCGTTTCTGAGGCCATGGCCCTTAAGGTTAGAATTAATAACAAAAAATTATTAAATTTTAAATTATAATATATATATTTGTAATGTTACTGTATATGTATACATACATACTACTACTACACCTACACGTAGCAAGTAGTGACAAGTAGGATAATCGTCATTTAAAATCACCGGTAATTGCACAGACGAATTTCACCGTGTTCGAGTAGAACTACTCAACGGATATAACCAGTCCCGTAATTTAAATGCTACTTCATTTACTGTGTGTTTAATGTGTGCTGTTAATGACTACCTTATTGGTTTGTCATTTGAGCTTTTTTAAGCACATTTTTTTAATTGATTTGATTGATCATTATATTCAGATAAATTAGACTAGATATCATGCGAAGTTAGCACTTTTTGCATAAGTATGAGCAATTAGTTGAGCACTTTGACTCACGAAGAGTTAGAAGTACTCCTGGACACATAAATTAGTGATGTGTGAGCGATTTCTTTATACACACACAGATACACATTTTCTTTTTTTGTTAGACATGTTTTAATTGTAAGCACCATTATAATGGTATATCTGACAGTGGGAAAGCGATGCTTCGGCACATATGGGCCAGTGTGACTTTCCCCTTCTTCTCCTCTTCTTCCCCTCTTCTCACTCCCCGTCTTCTCCCCCTTCCCCTACTCCCACCTTAAAGGGCGGTAGGCAACGCACTTGTAACCCTTGAGTTGCAAGTACCCAAGGGCGGTGCAAGTACTTATGTGTGGTGCCCCGTGTGCTCGTTTGCCCCCTATACATTAATGATTGGAAAATAGTGTTATCTTCGGAGGTAGGCGTTCATAACTGTGACACAGTTGTAAACTACAACAGTTTATCTCGGGCACAATTTAATGTACCCTGATTTTTACTTACTTTTATTTTTTTATACCATACTAGCAGCGCCCCGCGGTTTCACCCGCGTAAGTCCCGATCCCGTTTGAAAATCGGGATAAAAAGTAGCCTCTATGTTAATCCAGGTCTCCAGCTATGTACATATCAAGTTTCATAGCAATCGGTTCAATAGTTTTGGCGTGAAAGAGTAACAAACATCCATCCATACATCCATACATCCATACATCCTCACAAACTTTCACGTTTATAATATTAGTAGGATGATTACCTATATTAAAATGTCGCTCGTACAGATCGAAAGCAAATTTTTTTAATGTAATTATATCTGAAATCGGACCTATAGCTGAATGAGAAAGTCTCACTGCAACGTAAACCACCAACCCACTACCCTTCTACAGATCCTAGCCATTATTTCTACTTAACTCGTTCACTTGTAAATGTTGGAGTGTAGAGTTTTTATCGTTGATTATTCCCTAGGAAGAGATTTAACGAAAGAAGAATTAGATTGTGTTGTTTAAATTAAACAACACAACAATGATCAATTATATACAAATAGATATGGACTAACACTGAGCACCTTATAATAGTTAATCAATAATAATTTCATGAACTTTTATACATTTTTTAATATCATGTTGGTCGCAATAAAGGGCCCACATGATGGTACACCCACCTATGCGATATGCAAATAATTACTACTCAAAAATACATAAAAGAAAAAGCTTTAAAGCGGGTGGAAGGAAAAAAAAGACTTAACTATAACAGAGATCACTTGGAATTTCCAGTAAGTAAAATTCCAAAAATGTGCTTTATGCACGACCACACTCAACGACATGTGCCATTGTGCCCTTGCGTGCCTTCCAATTAAGGTAGATTTTTACTGATATTAAATTCCGGAAGGCTCTTTGGTAATTTCCGGCAAAGGGACACACCACATGCTCTGCTGAACCTCCATTTGTTACATCCTCCTCCTCCGCTGAAGTTACATTTTAAGATTTACCCAATTCATTTACTTGTTTGCTTGTTTAGTGGTGATTTCAAGTTAATTAATATAATTAGCTTTTCTTTTTAATTATTTATTTTTGTTCAAAATTTCTATATTGTTATTGGTATCTTAATCGCCAATAGAGGGGTTCTTCTTGGGGGAGTTGACAGACATCTGATGAAAAGTAAAACAAATGATGTCTGTAATGAAATGAATGAAGCCACCTCATGTCTGAATAAAGGCAGTGTAGGGAACACTGGCTTTATTTAGATATGAGTTGTCGGACGATCTACGTCCGACAACTGTGACAACTACACTAAAAATAAGAATGGTCGCGCCAATGTGTTTTCCGTGTACACTTGCACTTGCACAAATTCTACGGATGAGAAATTGACCGGACCGCTAAGTATTAGCCCAACCTAAGGAGCTTAGGAAACAAGCAGGAAACCTCGTGATATAAAAATCCGATAACTAGCCATTAAATTTCAGTACGGCCAGAATATAAATTTCCTAAATAAATTGAATACCATTTCGTTATAATTGTACTATTAGAAATCACTCCGAACGTCTAAAGTATAATTATGGTCAGATCCGATTTGTAGGAACGCAACATATAATTAAGGTTGCGGTTTTGTGTAGCATTTTGTTGATTAGAAACAGTTTCTGTTTTGTTTTATACAAGGACTAGACCATTTAGCCACACTGCATAAAAGCAAATATTGTATGATGTTTTGATTATTATAGAAAGAGTAAGCCTTTATAAACCTGCATAACCGATGGGATAGATTGATGGATGTGATAAATTGTGTTAAATTGATATGTGATACATGTTGATTTTATTTATTTAATGCTAAATTGGCAGAAAATTAAAAACGTAACTGTCTTTAAAGTTTCCGCGTTTAAACTTTTGCATTACCTAGTGCATAGCAATGTAAATCTAACTTTTACCTATACGATAACAGAAAAAGTTACCTACGTCATAATGAGGTCTGGGTAAGTAACTCTACTTGCAAGAACTTAATATAAACTCTGAAACTTAGTATAAATCTAAGTTTTTGTTTTCTCTTTTACATTGTAAGGTTGTTTTTAACTGAACTTTCCTGTGTTTATTGCCTGCTTAAAATCAAAATCTATAAAAATAACAATTTGTTTTTCATACGATTTTTTTTGTTTTGTGATTTTAATAAACAGCTTGATGGTGTGATTGCAGATCTTGTTATACTTTACCTTTTATGGTATATCTCACAAGTCGCGTATAATAATCTTTCATATTGATCTTTGGTGTTAATTATAAGTAAATTTTTCGTGCGTGTTTCTGTACTCACAAAATAGGTAAAAAAAGTTAAGCTTATATATAATTTTCAAGAATTTTCCCGATATGGTGAGTAGACCTTTTTTCGACCGCTCTGTAATTAAAAATACGTACCACAGCGTGTCTCGCATTAGCGCTAGCAATATTCACATTAAGCTGTTTCTGACATGTCAATTACAGTGATGAACGATAACAGTGATTCAAGTAACGTCTGTGTATGACTTGGATTTATTAATATGTTGATAGTCAAGATGAAGTATGTGCAACATTTTTCTTATGTTACACAACCTTTTTAAGTAAGTAGATAACAGTTCTATTATTCATACAATGATTAAAATAGAAATATTTATTGGTTTTCACATATAATGCAAATGGGGAGAAATTTCGATGGTTGTTTTCCTGCTACCACGGATAGTACGAGTATGCACACATACGTCCAGGCTTGACTAAAACTAAGTGTGAAATGGAAACTATTTACGGATAAATAAAGTGACTCCACAAACGATTAAAAAAAAAAAATCCTTTGTAGATACATTTTTTTTTTTTAAATCGTTTTACAAATGGAAAAGATATCGCGTAATATACACACAAAAAAAAAACAGTTAAATTTAGAACCTCGTCCTTTTGTAGTCGTTTAAAAAAATAATACATCTTTCGAAATAATTTCAGTTAAGTATAATAGTATAACAGGTTATGATAAATTATGGATGACATGACAAAATCTCTTTGTAAGAAATTGCGGCTTTGTTGTTGTGCTGTATAAAATTATCTCAATTCATTTGCCTGTTAGTTAAGTTTTACGACACAATTTATCTAGCGATAAATCACTAGAATGTTTCGTAATAATTGCAAACGAGCACGTAGATACATGTAGGTACAGTCGGTGACATTTGATAGCTAGTAATTAATGGGTTTTTATTTTAACTTTAATTATATTTTTAATTTAATCGTTATATTTTGTAATCAGACGGTAATATTTTATTCACATAAAATATATTTTAAAAATGTTATTAACGATTATATCAATAAATCGTCATGTAAAAAGGTGAAAACTCAATATTTTGCGCACCTTACTGCCAAAAGATGCGCGCACGTTTAATAGAGATGCGTAAGAAATTGTTTTTTTGGAGTTTACTCCTTAAGAATCGATTTTCATATAAGGCGCCCGGTATGAAAAAAATATGAAGAGTAAAATTTAGTGATCGGAGGGCAGCGTAACGCTTTATTGTGCTTTTTATGCTTTATTGGAGTTTACTCCTTATTCTCCACGCATGTAAGTAGATATGTGTATACCTTTATGTTATATATATGTGTAAATATATACAGAATATATAGACTCCAGTCGTGCGTCGGAGCTGACACACAGAACGACATGACTTTCTTGGACCTAGAAAGTATTCTTTATTATTAATAGAGAATCAGTTATTTCATGGGGCGGCTTTCACATTGAGCAAAATCTTCTAGGCAGGACTGTAAGACCCAGGAATGTATAAAATACTTTATATCTAATTACCATTAATTGTGTTGATTTCATCAACAAATATATTATATGAAATATTTATTATTTAAATTCAGCTGTACATGATTCACATAACAAATCAGAAAATATCCAAACATTGTTTTACGCATTTTGTGCATGAATGTACTAGATAATTTATAATGCACCTCAATTATGGTTCTTCTCTGTTATGGCTAACAAACTCGTTAACGATATAGTAATAGCTTAATAATAAACTTAATAATAAACTTTGACATAGTGGATCACATTTCTACTTCACTGTTATGTTTTCATTATAGATATGTGTTGGGTTTTAAAATACACTTTAACCATACTAGTATATAAAACAATAGTTGTGTAAGATTCTGGAAAATATTGTTTGAATTGCTCGTTCACAAAGTGCAAGAAATATGGCAAAAAGTATCACTGACTTCAATGCGCCTAAATGATGATAAATTTTAATAAGTTATATTATTCATCCCTTAATTTTTCACACTCAGAGGTGGAATATTTTCTTTAAATTTAAAGGAGACCAACCTTGAATACAACGAATTCAATAAGAAAAAGAATTATTGAAATCAGGTCACAAATATGACAAAGACATTGGCCCCAATTCTGTTACTTCACTCGCTAAATTAAAATTCACTAAATTTTCTTCATATAAGAAGTAAACCTTGTACACTTAGAAACAAGGTCTTATTTCAAATTGAACAAGTAGGTAACATATGTCGCTATCGAAATAAGCAATTTATTTGTCGACCAAAGTCTGATACGCTTAAATAAGCTTTAATACCACGTAGCGAGAGCCGCTATCCGTTGAATGCCATCTCTTTTGCTCTATGTTTTTAGTAAGCGTCTTCGTAGGTGTAGATTAAAAACACGTCATCCTTGTTCGTTTTGAACACGTTTTTATACGGCAATTATACAGCGTTTGAATAAATGAAGAATCTCGCTGCGTGGAAATAAAGTTGAGTATACGTTGACAGGTTTTAATGAAATTTAGCGGCGCTGAGAAATAGATGCTAGTAACAAATTTAATATACCTTATTACGAAGAACACTAGGTTGATTTCATAGGAAGAAATTAAGTCAGGTTTTAGTTTAGTCGGGTGTACAATAGAATCGGCACCAATGCCTAACAAACACGCACAACTCTCAGAAAACCGGCAGTGAAGCAATGATTGCATTGCTTTTCGCCGAGTGAGTGAGATTACAGGAGGTCCTAACCCACCCCTCCCCTCCTCCCACACATCCCCTACTTCTACTTTAAAGGCCGGCAACGCACTTGTTACTTTTGAGTTGCAGGTGCCCATGGGCGGCGGTAGTCATTTACCATCTGGTGACCCGTCTGCTCGTTTTTACCCTATACCACAAAAGAAAAACTTACAAGCAAAAATATTCTCGAAGAAAACAATTTTTATTATCAACCTGATCCAGCTACTTACCTAGAATTTATAACAATCCTAAAACTACCACACATTTTAGTAACATGTTTTAAATTATGAGTATGACAGCACAAGTTACTTACAACACCAAACTGTCCATAAAGCTCAATTGCAACCAGCTACTATAAACAATTCACCACTTTAAAATTCACCCACTAGATAGTCATACCTATGTGAAACGCATTTCAATTTCACTAAAAGCTTTAAAAATACAGCCTGGTTAATTATTACTGACCACACTGACCAGTGTTTGTTATTTTCAACGTTCGTTATGTGTGTTGTGGGTTGAAGTAAAGGCCTTGGTAGAAGAATATGGTAATTGATATCATCGACAGACCTGTTGGTTCAGGAGTTAGTGATCCTGACTGCTAAGCCAGAGGTCTTAAGTTCGATTCTCACCCAGGACAAATAATTGTATGATGAGCATGATCATTTTTTCTTGTCCATCGTTGTTGTTCGTGTCATTTATTTATAATATATATGTATTTAGTAGTGAGGCGCTCGTGGCTAAGTGGTAAACGAGTAGGTTAGCACATTACAAGGTTAAGTAATACTGCCCAGTTAGTCTTAGGATGTGTGACCATTCTTAACATATTGAGACCCCTCCGTGCCTCGGAGAGCACGTTAACACGAACATCTGTGGCATTCGTTACGGGTAGTTGGAGCCCTAAAAAGTCCGACAACTTGGTCTAACTACAGAACTTCGATATCGCCTAGTAGGTTTGTAGAGGTCTCATGGCAGTCGCTTCACGTAAAATATCGAAGTTCGGCCGTATTGTGGTTAGACTAAAAGCCGACCCAACTTAGTTAGGAAACGGCGCGGAGGATGTATGTATTTAGATATATATGAGTTTGTTTATCAGAAGTCTGGTTACCATATACAGGCTGTCTAGTGTAGAATCAGACGGCCGTGTGTTATGTGTCTCAGGTTATTATTATTATCGTGATTTCACTATGATTAATGATGTTACAAATCATAATGACCATGATCGAAACCAGAATGTTTTGATTAAATTGAAATTCAATATTTTTATTTCATTAAATTGATCATCAATTATTAAAAAATATAGATCAGCGTATAGAATATATATACAGGGCCACCGCAAATGTTAATTGTATTCCAAAAAGTCTTTAGTACGCTTTTGGTAACGTGACGTGGTGGAAGATTCTCATGACTATCCTTCGTCTTGGGAGGGGTCTATCGCACTCTTACAGACTTAAAACCACCCCAGTATTCACTACTTGCATATGATCGGGAGAACAAGAGTCCCGGGTCTGGGTAATGATATCTTCCGGCAGTATCGTAGGATTAAAAGTTAAACAACTATTGCTTGTAATAGTTATAGTAATAAAATCTAAATTTTATGATCACTGTATTGATAATTCCAACTAGGCCTATAACTATCCCTTAATATTATAAATTTGAATATGAGTTTGTTTTGTCAACCGATCGTTATAAAATTTTTGCCTTTTTTGTACACACATAGAGTTCTTTACATCCAGAAGAAAAGTACTGTTCTCGAGGAATAGAAAAGAAAACTTTTACTCGTGCAAAACTGCGGGAAAAGCTAGTATTTATATATTACTAGTTTTAGCCTGCGACTTCGTTCGAACTATAGCTTTTTTCCGAGATAAAAAGTACCCTGTGTGCTATTTCAGAATATAATCTATCTCTGTGTAAAATTTCATGCAGATCCGTTCAGCTGTTCAGGCGTCATTGAATAACAAATATCCATCCATCCAAACTTACGCATTTATAATAGTACTCGTAGTAAGATTTAATACACTGTTTGAATTTTGTAATTATTATGTTGCAAGTTTTTTAATCAAAATACGATCGCTGGTTATCTGATTTCTGCCAGCATGTTTATGTGTCATATATATAGCATTAGTGTCATATAGCATCTGCTTCGGACGTGTGCTGTGTCATTTAATAATTAATACTATTAACGTAAAGCGCGGTGTAAACCGACCTTCAGTACATTCATAGCCATGAGTGATACGCTTGTGCAAATGAGTTGCTGGCATTCCTGCAGCAGAAGCTGGACGTGATGTCCGCCATCCAGATCTGCGTGAGTAACTTCCGCGAGGATGACATTGCTGTTATCAAGCAGCTGGTATTGCGGTTGCTTAATAAAAGTGACCAGATGGTGTCTCGCCAGAGCGTAACGGGACAAAGAAAAGTGTACAAGACATCATCACGCTGCTGAAGGAGACTGATCCTGCCAACGTGCCCACGTTTCTAGCGAAGGACTTACATTAGTTACCTCCCATCACTTTCGACCACGTCAATGTTATTGCTCTGCTGAAGGACATAATCTTTTTAAAGGCAGGTTTAGCAGATGTACAGAAGAAATTGGAGGCATCCCAGATCACTCACAATAATGTTGTTAACTTAGTTAGTTTTATTTACTAACGCAGATTTTTTTAGCATGTATATTTAGATTAAGGTATTTTATCTATGGGCCTATGCAGCTTGAAATAAATTATTATTATTATATTATGTGTTTGATGGTTGGAGAAATGTGAAGTCTCATACTCGTTATTTAGATATGAAGATATTGAGAGTATATATTATTATATAGAGTATACATAGTTATTGTTTTAAGTTGTTTACTTCTGCACTGTGATAGTAATACATTCATGTTTTAGTCATGCAATTAAGCTCACTTATAGTAATATAACATTCTCTCAAGAATTCCTACGTAGTTTCTAAAACCTTTACCTGCTACTCCTACTAATGTTATAAATACAAAAGTTTCTATGTTTGGGGGGTTTTTGGATGTTTGTTACTCAACTTCGTAAAAACGACTTAACAGATTTGGATGATATTTGGCACACAGAGATTTTATGACCTGGATTAACTTACTTACTAGAGGTACTTGAGGGATTATCAAGAGGCTATCCGACATTCACGCGAACAAAGTCGCGCGCACAGCTAATATAAAAAATAAAACGCTTCAAATAAATAGCGGTGGCCCATGTTTCCGACTGCTTACTTTTATGAAGAATTGAGATGATTTCCCGCGACACCATTAAAACGATTGACAAATGATTTTATATGGACAAAAAATACTTTCCTGCCTTTTCTCCGCCCACTAACTTTGCCCCGGTTTTATTTGAGCATCCAATTGATTTTATGTACTATGGGTAAACTAGCAAACGTATCTATAGTTTAAACGAAGGACAGTTTTATAGAAGAATCAAGATTATAATAAATAACTCTTACTCTTAACTTTATCTGTGGCATTACTATGCAAGGAGTTAAAAGTCAAAAACAAAATCGTTCCTCTATGTTAGTGCCTTTGACAGTACCTACAACATTTTTGGAAATAAACACTTTCTGTAAGAGATCCCATACGTGCCGAAGCATGGCTCTCCCACTTACAAAATTAATTTTCTTTTTATATATGTAGTCCGGTCAAATTAGAAATAAAAATAGTGATCAAATAACAACAACTCCGACAAAGCTAAATTTCGGTAGATACCCCATGGTCTCTACCTTGATTCTGAGTTGAGGTGTACCCAAGTACACCAGTAGAAATAAAGTGCCAAAAGTCTCCATCGATCCCATGTGTACTAAAAAAGTTATTCAAGGTCAAAGGTCAAAATTTTCGGTTTTCTGGCGTTTTATCGAAAGCGGTAAGTTTTATCAAAAATATAGCACAAACAAAAATTGTAGATTATAAATTTTTCTATAAAAATGGTCCTTATACTATTTCTTTCTAAGAATCACCATACTTAAGATATCGCAATTCTAAAAGTTGAAAGAGTTACATTTTACATGTTAGGTACACAAATACCACGTATATACATACATAGTCAGGCACTTAATATAAGTAAAAATGTCTATGTGTGTCTCTTATATGTATAACTATTAAATTCTGAGAACATACACTCAAAAGAAACTCACTCCCTTAGTCAGTCCCTTTACGAGCATGGCCTTGATCAACATCTGCCTACTCTATTGACCGCGTGGCGACGCTTATATACCTACTTTTTTCAAAGTGGCTTGAGTGAAATACAATAAATGAAGGATTTAATTGATTGCGTTAAAGTATCTGAAGAAATTGACTGTTCTCCTCGAACGATAATGACAAAAGGAATTTGCTTCCTCCTTACTGTTTACAAGACAAGCATTGATATTAAACTATTATAAAAATACACGGAACAAGAAACAAGAACAACTATCTTGTCTTCCTCCAACATCGGCTTCTTCTCATCAACACTTGTACCGAGTATACTATCAAGTTTAGACATGGCTAGGCAATCAACTGAATCCTGAAGACTGGGGTTGGAAATTAACAGATAATACTTTAAACCCGATTCAAACTATAGTCCTACCTGCTCCGGAAAAACTCCTACATAATTTTTTGCAATTGCAAAAACGGTCTATTTGGTATTTGAATTGACCGGACTACTGTCTGAGATTTTACTTCTGTATTTAATTTTAGAGAAACAATAATATGTTACGAGTAATAACGGTGGGTTCAATCTCCATAACTCAAAGCAGGAATCTTTCTGAACTGAAATACAAACAAGTGGATCCTAGAGGACGCATCAATTGAACCGTTGTTAATGAAACTAAAAAGTTTTAGAATATGTTTACCACTGAGTCTCAAGGTCAGGGAGCAACCCAAGGGGGTTTATAAATTGCTGGAACTTTTGAATTGTAAATTAATAAAGGTGTAATGTGAGCGCGTGTTACTTATTAAATTAGTTGATGGTTGTTAAAAACTTTTGTTGTGACAAATTTTGCTTGATGTTTCATAAATTACACATGCTATTTTATGCTAGTTGTATGTCTATGACCAAGCCAAAACAAAATGTTTTAAGATTGAATTAAAAGCATTATGCGAAACTCAAAATGATAAATATTTAAGGCAATTACAGATTGTTATCGAACATGAAAAAAAGGTACTTACAAAATTGCGGAATTACTGTTCAAAACGCGACAACATGGTAGATTAAACAAACTTGATAAAAGAATACAATTACGTAGTTAAACATTTAATAGAAATTTTATGAGTGTTTCCACGCTTAGACAAATGGCTTTTTATTTTCTATAACGACAGTAGAACGAAAAAGTAAATGTTTGGGATTGACATAAGCTACAGAAATATGACGTAACTAAGCGTTAACTTTGAAACGGAGAAAAGTGACACTTTTGACAAATAATTTCGGTACGAAGCGTTTGCTAAGGAGCGGAGTGAATATAAAAAATCTGTAAAATGCACTCGTTGCAAGTTTTATAGGCTGCCCCTATTGAGGAAATATACTTACCACAATAAATTTAAAATACTAAATATACGAAACTCTCCACTTCCGAAAATTATTAGGTGGTAGCATTAGGCTACACCTCTCAGCTAGCCTAGAATATTAATTTTGTTAAGAAAGTCGGAAGAAACAGCGCTCCCGAACTGCTTTATCTGCGTGCGCAGGCGTTATGGGCACAGCTATAAATTATATACATCAACCGAAAAATTTACATTCACGAACATAATATCCATTATCGATTATAGACCTCCCTTATTACATTTAACTTCCGCCACGGAAGAACAAAATTGTCTTCAATCAAACAACCAATAAAAACATTACCATTATAAACAGATATTTATCTCTTATAATTTACGACCGTGAATATCTGAACGATCTCAATTTCTCTCATTGATTGATTACATCTACCCAGGGACAACCCTAACCGGATTCGTACATTTTTCAAACTGTGACACCCCTTGACAACGACTTTATTGAAGGACGTTCTAAGATTGATAGTTTTGTTAATTTTCTTCTTGTCAAGATGCTTACTTATCTTTCAGTCTCTTTAACTCAAATGAAACTAAGGTCATATTGTCCTAACATTTTATTTTGAGTGTAAAAGCTATTTTGTCGCTATAAAGTGATTAGATAGGTTTAGGTTTAAAGACATTTATTCTCATATAAGATTTACATCACTTCCATGGCTATTATTATAAACTAGCTGTGCCCGCGGCTTCGCCCGCGTGAAAATCTGTTTGTGACCTTAAGTTTTATTGCGGGAAAAGACTGCCTATAAGGTGGTAAACCTGCTTTCCGACTTTAAAAATGGGCATGAAGTTACCTCCCTTAATTTCTTAACTTATTTTATTCCTAAACGAAGTCATATGAAAGAGACTATTGCACGTTTTCAAAAAATGTGCATACAATCGAGGAATGTCCATCAAAAGATTTTGTATCTGTTGTGTTAGTTCCTATATATTGTTAAGAATCACTTTGCTGGATGCACAGTACACACCGTACGCATTCATCTATCCATGTTTTGTATGGCACTTATTGCAAATATTACTCATTCCTGCAAATTTACAGTAGTTTTGATCGTAACTGAAAGCCGATCTATTACTGTGAGCTAAAATTCAACTGCGCGCTGTAAATATCGTCACTTGTTGTCTTTCTCTTTGTAACCTGAGCCGCTATGGACGGCGGCCGGTGCTTGATTCACAACGTCCTAAAATGTTGTGCAGTGGAACGTTGTGACCGCTCAATACTCGATTCCCTCAAGCGTTTTTGCGAGGTTCTAATATTTGGTGCAGGGAGACGCATTTTGACAGTCCTACACTGGGAGTTCTATTTAGAAAGTTCTAACCTTCTTCTAGGTATATAAGTAGGTATCTATTGAAACCATTAAATTAGGTAAAATCAAGTGGTAAAGCGTTTACAGGTACGGTATACAGGTTATAGAAATACTAAAAGATAAGAATTGAATAGGTTCTGGTGTAACTATAATTATAGTAATGACGTAATAAGAAAAGTTAAAGTACTAATTCTATAAAGTGATTTTTCAAAGTATTTACAGCTCTCAAAAGAACTTTTTAATTTAAAGAAATGTGCAAGTTGTCGTTCTAAAAAGAACTCTTCACCATAAATGTAGCTCTAAAATGAACTTTTTCAGATAGTTTTAGCTCTCAAAAGAATTTTTCAATCGAATGTTCAATTTTTCTTACGAAAAATCACTATTTTGTTGTGGTGCGTTGGGTAAGAAGCAGACCGCGCGAGTGAGCTGTGCGAATACCTTATACATAGACATCAACTCCCCGGGTGGTACGGGAGTACCACAATCACGGCGTAGGGACTCGGCAGCAGAACACGCGATCAAGCGTCACTCTGATTTTATACGTATCTACGACTATATATCAAATACTAAATGTTACACCGAGTTACACACAATACTGGTGCATAATAAGTTTCCTGAATTATTTTGTACTTTTTACGTGAAGCAACCAAACACAAACTCGATGTCTATAGATTTATTATACACATACATATAGAAAAAAAAAGATTACGTGACAATCTACGAAGTGCCTCCTTTCCAAAAAAAAAAAGAATGATTGCAATCGGAGTACGCATCAATGAATTACAACGAAGTACACATTTTTACTTTGACCCCCCTCTCAAGGAAACCGTCCTGAATTTCGGGATAAAAAGTATCCTATATCCTACCTCGTAGTATGAACTCAAATTATGTCAAGTTTCATTTGAATCCATTCGGTAGTTTCAGCGTGATGCGCGGCCATGATACAGACAGACAGACAGACAGACAACATTAAAAAAAATTATAGTTTGGCTTCAGTATCGATCATAGAGTGCCCCCAAAAAATTTTTTTTTAAAATATCTTGTAATGTACAGAATTGGACCTGACCCTTTATTATAAGTATATATATTAGCAGTGTTCGTCGTCAGAAAGATAGGTAACAACATAATAAATGGTTAATGGCAATACATACATTATCAAGTACAGGTGCCCATCCAACACAAGCACTAACACAACAACAGTTACACCAATTACCATGCCAACACCACCTAACACATTATACAATATTATAATAAAGATTTATTTTCCACTATAACTTGAGCAAGTTTCCTTTAAAATGTATTGAATGAGTTGAGATTTTTTATTTCTGTGGGTATTTTGTTGTAAAAGTGCACTCCTTCATACGTGATTTTTTACCGTAGTTTGTGCGAGTGCTTGGCAGAGCGAGATAGCTAGCGCGGCGCGTGCATACCCCGGGGTTGGCAACCTTTTTTCTTTTGTGAAATTCTAAGTTAGTGTGAATATTTTTGTCAATTGCTTTGCGTATAAAAATGCAATTGTTGTAGGTGTATAGTTGTTTGACCGTCATTAACTTTGTTTCGTTGTAAATTTTGATACTTTTTGTCCGATAATGGTAATTAAATAAGGTTTTAATAATTTTGTTTTGTAGTATTTGTAGTTCAGCTATTCTTGTTTTGGCTGCACTGCCCCAGATTTCAACTAAGTAAATTAAATGTAGTTTTACGAGTGAATTATAAATTGTATAAAGTAGTTTACGTAGTACACATCGAACATTATGGCGAAGGAAGCCGCAGAGTTTAACTAATTTTGTTTTAATGTAATCAATATGGGTCTTCTATGTTAGTGGGTGTCTATATGTAGACCGAGATATTTCTCAGATGTTCTGTCAAATGTAGTTAAGATACATATACTTGAAACCCTCACTGAATGGTTTTACTTAGCTCGCTGGCTATGCATTACTCCAGTGTACATAGGCACAAAGAACTTGTCAGGCGCCACTTTACAGCGGCGGTAGCATAATGGTTAAGGCGTCGGACTTGCGATCAAGTGGTTACGAACCCCACCCAGTGCACTACCGTCGTGAACCCACTCCTAGTACAAGCGTTAAGCTTAGCTGGAAGGGTTAAAAAGAATACTAGTAATGTGTGACCCACGTTACTAGTAATCTTTAAAAAAAACTATGCTGTTGATCTATGTATCTTCTGACCACAAACATTTTATTGTACCTTTCGACCTTAAAATCCAGATCTGAATTTGTCAAAACGTAGGACATAGCAATTATTTTCTCAAACTAGACGAGACCGTTGTTAATTTGAAAGTGTTTACTGTTTGATAGTAGGGCCGCTCCCCCCTCCCTAAAACCCCAATAGAAATGGTACAATATAATGTCACCCCCAATTGCTACCTTTGAACCACTCCTACGGTGACAACAGCGCTAACGCGGGTGTCAGTAGCAGCTTAAATTATGTATTAAGTGGGTCGTTTTACCGTCTGCGCGATTGCCAACCTATTTTTAGGATTCCGTTCCTCAAAAGAAAAACAGGAATCCGTATAGGATAAAAAAAAAAATCCGTAAGTCGTTCATTCACTATTATATCACATAAAAAATGTTTTTTTGCGATTACAATCATATATTTTGCAACTGTGCCGCAATTTGATGTATGGAGTATTCTTAGAAAGTCAAAACTAAGAAACAAACAAATTAATGAATAATCAAGTGTTTTCGAATTACATTTACTGTTTGTATGTTTTGCGCACCCAAAACTATTTAGTTAGGTACTTACATTACTGTAGTAGTTTTAGTTAGGCTAATAAGTTTATTTTTCGCTTTCAGTTCCTTTCTTCTTCTTTCAAATGAAAAAATAGCTTCACAAATGTAGGTAGGTATATTTCATTAATCAAACTTAATAATAAAGTTGTAAAGTTCTCAACGACCACCAACTAATTTAATAGCCAACACGCGCCCACATACCCTTATTAATTTACATTAAAAACTTCTAGAAATTTATTAAGCCTCCCGCTGCCCCTCGACCTTCCACTGAGACCCCCGTGGTGAACATATTAAAATATTTTCTGGTTTCATAGCCAAATTTTCTGTTTACACGAATACTTTATGACTAAATAAACAATTTATTATAAGCTGTTGATCGATATTATTAGAACACATGGAAATTCTCAGTTTAAATAATTAAAACTGTTATTTATTTCCAAAATATTGCATAATAGCTGATACAGTTTTCACTTTTAAAAGATACAACCAAATTAATTGGCAAGGAGGACGGGCAGGCCAAAAGTATGACCCACTTACTGCAAAAAAATAATTAAAGTATATTATAAAACATTGATTAGTTGTTGTTTTAAAAAATAACAATCTTCCTTGTGCAGGGTAAAAACTACAGAAACGGTACAGCCAAATTTATAAAAATCACGAGTTTATTTAGCAAACTGACAAAACATTTTTCTTTTTTTATGCTAGATGGCGTAGGAATCATCATTATAAAAAAAATCATTGAGTGTTAAATATAGCAGGCTTATAAAATTTTTATATAATATCTTGCATTAGTGAGTTCTTCAGCCGTCTTTTGTTTATTAACAGCTAAGATAGATACAATTAGTTTGTGGAAAGCGCTAAAGTTGGTACTACTTTTAAGTAAATTCTTTTTAGGCACTGGTAAAGAGAGCATTATCTAACTTTGTAAGTCCGTAACATTAAATTTGAGACTAAGAGTAGATGAGCCTTTGTCACTCGAAGAACGGTGACTTTTGGGACTACGAGAAAAAAAAAACATCTCCAAAAATAATAATTAGTTGGAGGCTCAGACTTCGAGCTAGAAGTGATATACGACCCTGACCTTCTCTTCAAGACGTCTTTTTCCTACCATTGCCTTCCCTTCTTCCCTTTTTTTTACTTGTGGAAACTCCCTCGGGTACCACCTCACCGAGCACTCGGCGAAGTGGTTATATTGGAATCGAACCGACCAAAACCACACGGTGTTCCATCACGGGAGTCTATGGCCGGGGGCTCAGGTATAACCTAGGAAGGAACTCCCTCAGACTTGACCACCTGTCCACAAAGCAGGTAGTCTCGCAGTCGTGAGTAGGAAGCAGCCGTGTCGCCCTTCAGTTTAGAAAGGCGCACGCGGAACACATTGCGCCACTGTTTTCCGTCACCGCTCTCGTTCGTGAATCCCACTAATATTGTAAATGTGAAAGTTTGGATGGATGGATGGATGTTTGTTACTCTTTTATGACAAAACTACTTAACCGATTGCGATGAATGTAGATAGAACCGATTGTAATGACCTGGATTAACATATAGGCTACTTTTTATCCCGATATTCCTACAGGATCGAGACCGGGTGAAACCGCGGGGCGCTGCTATTATTTATATAAATTTCCTTCTTGCCTAAATTGTGGGATCAAATTATAATTGTCAAAATGTGGGGGGTTTACGCCTCTGCCTACCCCGTGTAAAAATAAAAATACACCAGCGGCGGCGGCGGGCTGCCTTGATCTCTTTTTGACGTTTGGAGGAAGTCTGCATTGGCTATATACCCAACTGGGTGGTAACCTTGATGGTGGTCGGAAATGTACTTCAGAGCTATCAAAAAAAAAGAACTTATAGAAGAAATCATCTATATATCAAGATGGAAGCAGAAAAAAAAAACCTCCTGTCATCCGAGTAGTGGGTCAGAGTGCGATATATAAAAAGGAAACAAAAATGAAACCACTAAACATAAAGCAAGACTTTCAGTGGTGAAAAGTAGCAAAAAGTTCTGTAGATTTCAAGTATAAGTGAAATATCAAACAAAATGTAGGTTAATGAATACTTCAAACCTCTAGGCACAGCACTGTTCTTTTAAGAAAAGGTATTTTTATTTTCTACTTCGATTCCACGATTGCGACACTACATAATAATTGCTTCCTCTTAAAGTACTGTTCTGACTGCGACTACAAAACATCGCAATGGATATGGATAGTCCAGGTTCACTATAGTTATTATAAAATGATTATATCACTAATCTGTCTGTCTGTTCGCGATAAACTGAAAAACTACTGAACGGAGTTTCATACGGTTTTCACTAATAGACAGAGTGATTCATGAGGAAGGTTTAGGTGTATAATTTGTACCCGTGTGAAGCCGGGGCGGGTTGCTAGTATTATATATTTTATGTATGTTCTTAGCAAACAATAAATATTTTTATGTTTTACGTACATACTTTTAAATAAATAAAACTTCATTTTGAAAAGAAAGCTAAACTTCATTCATTTTTACTGTGCTTTTTAAAATAAAGCTGAGTTAAATATAAGAATTGATTTCTTTACGTAACAAGAAATAATATGTTTAGTTTTACATTCAGTTTAAAATGAAGGACTACTCAAAAGCACAGATCGCGAAAGGATACTTTATTTGCTAATTAATTTGTAAAAAAAACCCTAATAAACTTTTATTTAAAATATCGTGCCCTTTTACTACATTGTCATAAAGGAAATTGATTTTTTATTTTTGAAGGAAATTGATGGCCAGCATAATAAAAATACTTGTATTTTTTATAATGTTAAATCTTTTTCCATTATCAAATCGGGTATGCCAATTTCAAATATCTTTGAATGCAGTGTTAATTTCTTATAAACACAGAATAAAGTTTCCATTAAGTAAATTGTCTTACATAAAATAGTTTTTTTTTCATGTGTTGAGACACTTTTTTTATTATATAAATTATTTTTATTATATACACTTTTTATTATAATTATGTTTCAAATACCGCGTTTTTAAGGATACCATTAAAAACGCGATATTTTAAACCCATTGCACTAGACCCGCCACAGTAATGGCATAAAGCTTTTTCTCGGTAGCAGAAATGAAATGGCCGTCTCTCCTACACGGTGTTTACAGGTACTAAATGAAATGGCCGTCTCTCCTACACGGTGTTTACAGGTACTAAATGAAATGGCCGTCTCTCCTACACGGTGTTTACAGGTACTAAATGAAATGGCCGTCTCTCCTACACGGTGTTTACAGGTACTAAATGAAATGGCCGTCTCTCCTACACGGTGTTTACAGGTACTAAATGAAATGGCCGTCTCTCCTACACGGTGTTTACAGGTACTAAATGAAATGGCCGTCTCTCCTACACGGTGTTTACAGGTACTAAATGAAATGGCCGTCTCTCCTACACGGTGTTTACAGGTACTAAATGAAATGGCCGTCTCTCCTACACGGTGTTTACAGGTACTAAATGAAATGGCCGTCTCTCCTACACGGTGTTTACAGGTACTAAATGAAATGGCCGTCTCTCCTACACGGTGTTTACAGGTACTAAATGAAATGGCCGTCTCTCCTACACGGTGTTTACAGGTACTAAATGAAATGGCCGTCTCTCCTACACGGTGTTTACAGGTACTAAATGAAATGGCCGTCTCTCCTACACGGTGTTTACAGGTACTAAATGAAATGGCCGTCTCTCCTACACGGTGTTTACAGGTACTAAATGAAATGGCCGTCTCTCCTACACGGTGTTTACAGGTACTAAATACTGAGACTTATTTCTTAACATCTGTCTGCTTAAAAAATGCCTTAATTAAGATATTTAAAATATGTACTATTATATTATTTTTTACCTTAAAAAATAATTATCACAAAACTCACAAAGCGCATATATCAGAACCACACCTTAACCGCTTAACATTCCGCATCGAGACTGACAAGCACCCTCGGTTTTTTGGACGTCACTAACTTATAGTTACAAATATAATAATAATAATAATAATAACTCCACACATCTCACACACGGCCGTCTGATCCCAAACTAGGCAGAGCCTGTACTACGGTAACCAGACTGCTGATAAACATACTTATATATTTCTAAATACATACATATAATAGATAAATTACACCCAGACACATAACAAATGACCGTACTCATCACACATATGTACAAGTACGTTGTGAACGACGATTTACAGGAACTCAATTCTAGGACATAGTGCTTGTATTGCTTTGGAACACATAAACACACATGGGTGCATTACTTAAAATGAGCAATGCAAAATGTATTGTATATAATATATATAATGTATGTATGTAGTATATATAATGTATTGTATATAATATTTGCACTGAACGGGAAACGAGCTATTCACAATATGAAAAAAAAAACTACTAACCTATAACTAAATAGATACATATATTACATACGTACATTTTTTTCATACTGTTTTCCTATTAAAATAATATATGTAGTATTTTTATACAGGTTGTTACAGAAAGGTGTGGTCACATTTTAGGAGCGTTATGATTAGACAAATAGTTGATTTAGCTTGAAAAAAATAATATTCTTCGGAAAATGCTTTTCCTAGTATAGGTGTACATTTCTAAGCAGCGGTTAATGAAGTTTCATATCAATTTTCAGAAAAATCTGAACATTGCATTAACATCCTTGGTATTACTAGTAAATAAACTAAAACTTTACGTTATTCACGGGGTCAACTATACGGCCCTAAAATATGACCACACCTTAATGTAACAGCCTGTATATTTTTCGTAATTTTGAATTGCTCTCCTGTAAAATTCATAAAATGTTACTTAACACAAATAGTCTTTCCCCCTGGAATCACTCTTGTAATTTATTCTCTCGATTTAAGAAAGTTAAAAACTATTTTATTCCATTCATAACATCACAATTATGTAAATGTTGTCAACAAATGACTTTGGTATCATCAACATATGTAGATTATGTAACCCAATACAAAAAAAAGAGTATTCTCTAGGTTCCACTAAAAACGTCCGCTTACTTGAGTATTTCGCTTTGCATATGTATGAGACAAGTATTACGCCGTGTGAATAGAATAAGCGACATATGACCACAGCACACAACCCTCGGCGAGTTTATATTTTCGCATGCTAGTCATTTACATATGTTATGGTCACTTCAGGGACGTTTAAGTTCTTACTAACGAAGGTGAATATGTAAAAGGTGTTTGTAGGAGATTACTTTAGAGTCAAACATGTGCATTTCCAAAATATAATAATGTTATTCTGTCACTTATTACGCAACGCTCTCTAGGTTTGAGCCAAGCGTAACTTGTACTATGAGTTCTAGAACAGGGATAAACCCACTTAAATACGTTTTTTGTAAATAGAACCTACATTATGTTGTCGCCACATCAACAACTCTTATTTATTTTACTAAAAATAGTGCCCCTATTTTTAACTAACTATAAATATTTCTGTTATATTTTTGGATTAACTACTGGCACTCTCGATTCACATTCTGGCACTGTTATATATTCCTAATCAAGTAATACTCAACCCTCAGATGTTTATTTTGTATGCAAGATACAAATCTTAACAACATAAGAACATACAGGTGAGCGAATTATGTGAGTACGTGTTGTTTTTTGTGAGTAAAACTATCCCTAATTACATTTGATATTATATTTAGAATTAGTGTTATGTATCACAAAAACAAAACTGTATATAGGTAATATTGAATTTGAAATTCTAAACTTATACTGTTGTAACACTTACTTCTACTGTTTCTTGTTGTATGTATAGCGTAGCTTTAACATATAAGTAACTTAAGCAGGCCATTATGTGTCTTTTACATTGTCAGTAATAAAGATTTTAAATACCACATCGCAACCACCACAAGAGTTTTAAGCTCCGAAATTTTCACAACATTGACAAGAAAGACGCATGGCACTTAGCGAGTTTCAAGAATATGAATTTTATAAGTAATTACACAATTTTTTTTTATTGTCAATTATGTAAATTCTATACTTTCAATTAAAAACAAAGATGTGTTTAAAATGTTGTTGTTATTTTCGGTGTTCATTTACCTGCCTATCCTTTTTTTTATTTGTTTATTCAAAATTTGCATAAGTTTTTACATAAAATAATACGATAAATACATTTTAATACTAAGTTTTATTTTGAAATGCTGTCTTGTCTGTCTTGTGTGTCTTTGTCTTGTCTTTAATAAATTCAATAATATTTTTATCTATAATTTGATTAATTATTCCTATACTATGTTTTTTTCTAAAGGGTTTCGTAAAGTTACTAGGCTTATTAAAAACAAGTATATTTGTACATAGCATGCCATTTTTAAACACCTTATTATTTGATATTTTCATCAGATTTTTAGATCACAATGCCAAAACTACAAAGAAGTGAAATTGTAATCACCTCAAAGGCAGGAAGTCGCTTCCTGCCAATACCAGGTACCCTGAATATTTTATAGAGATTTTCTTTTCTACACCCTCAAGAAACCATCGTTCCAAACTGTTACTGTCAAGGGTATTGATTGGCCATCCATCCATCTACGTCCGGGTCGAATGCCTCTGAACCGACCTGTCCTTACTGGATATATTTTTACAGAGGTTATCATTCCGATAGCTCCCAAGAGATCAATATCCGTTCGATGTTGTAACGTTTATAGGTTGTACCAAACTCAGATTTATGGTGCAAACTTTTCTTACTAATCAAAAAGAAAAATACAACACTGTTCAGGGATCGAAGCTATGATTCACATCCCTCTGGTTTATTGAAAATTATCGTTCACATCTTATGTCAACGGTACGGTATACTCATTGCTTTGAAATTAATAAGATTATGGCATTAGTCCTGAGAATCTGATACATGGCTTATTCTATCGACTTAAGATATATGTGTGTGTATATGATATTTTGTAGTAGGTGGAAGCCGCAGATATAAACGAACTGGATGATATTATAATTATTTAAATCATGCACTAGCAGATCCTAGATATTGACTTGTGTTTACGTTTTGTTTTTTTAAGTGCTCATTAAGTCTATTTTGAAAATAGTAACGAAACGGCCAGACCACATATTTTGACTAAGGTGTAGTTTGTGAAGTTAGGGCTTGTACAGTTAGAAGCTTGGCTCTACATGAGATCTGATAACTTTTTGATAATGCGAACCATATGGTTTCGCCTTGGCAACATTTTAGATGAAAGTATGTTTGATGGGATAACATTAGTTACATTAGCGACTAATATTCAGCCGTTGCAGCTCCTTAACTTTTATAAAAAAAAAATTATAATTTCCTAACTGCTATAACTTAGATGCGTTAAGAGGCAACTAATTTTCTCGAAAAATCTAATATCTTTACAAGTACTAGCATCAAAGGCGGCGATGTCTATACGAGTTCACAGATTAGCTGCAAGTCTTCTAAGCTTACAATTTCGTATTTAATCCTTTTTGTAAGGAACGGTTGCAGGTTGGAGAAGCGTTCAGCGGACGTTGTTTCAATTTTGTATCTAAACTTTAATCTCGTGACAGATAAAAACGATTCATGGCTCCTTAATGTTTGCGTTCTAAAGTGTGTTTTCTCCTGAAGAGATAAACTTTAAAAGTTTAAAGAACTTGAAGAGGTTTACTTGCAGGGTAGGCTCTCTTAATAAATAATATAATTATAAAAATTATATTTTAAATACATATTGGTACCACTTATAAATATATATATTTAAACTAGCAGCGCCCCACGATTTCACCCGCGTAAGTCCCGATCCCATTTGAATATCGGGATAATGAGTAGCCTACATGTTAATCCAGGTCTCCAGCTATCTACATACGAAGTTTCATCGCAATCGGTTTATTTATTTATTTATTTAAACTTAATGCACAATTTGCACAAAGGCGGACTTAATGCCCAGGGCATTCTTTGCCAGTCAACCTTGGGGTGATGTAGAAATATTAAACGGTAGATGCACAAATAGAATTTAACATTTGGAGTTTTAGAGGTTTAGTAGTTTTGGCGTGAAAGAGTAACAAACGTCCATCCATCTATCCAAACTTTTGCATTTATAACATTAGTGGGATTATGACACCCCCATACATTACAAGGAGACGACAGCTTAGGGAACTGTAAAGGCGACCATTGTATCGAATATCTTAACAAAAAAGCTACTATATTACGCTTATAATGCTTAATTGGGAATACAGTGCCGCTACAAACTTAACTATATACTGCAGTTTACACATTGTGTAAGAAAGCTGATCGTGGTGAATTATCAGTATCCAATGACATGTTGCAGTCTAAGCATGCGTATTCTTTAGGAAGGAGCTGACTCGGGGTGCCCTGAACTCTGTCGTCCGCCAAAAACTATTGTGTGTTTCAGCCACCGCGCATATGACCGTCTAAAGGCTATAAAAACCCGAAGAGCTCAAAGCCACAGCTCCTCCGTTTTTTACCGGTAACAATTGAGACAAAAGTCGCCAACGGTGCGATGATTTATCAGATTGTAAAAGTGATTCCGACAGACGTATAATAACAATGAACGCTACACTAATGTTGGCATAATTTATAAATCACCTTACATAGCAAAACACGCGCCACTCTTTTCTGTTTTAAAGTTGCAACCTTACTATTTCGAAGTAAATACTTTGCAACGTAATTACTTTAGTTGTTGTGTTGTTGGAACAGTGTTGAATAGCGAAGGAATACTAATATTCTTTGACTTGAAAGGCGTATAAGGTTGAGTGTTAGCTTCTGTGTAAGTCGTAGTTGGAATGCAATAATGAATTTATTTATAGATGTTAAAAAGGCTTGAAGTTTTTATTAGCAACTTAAATATCTCATTAATGTTTAATGAAATGATAGTCGTTCTCGTTATATAAATTGCAGTGATAGCTATTAAAGCATGTTAGATAAGTTTTTAACTTTTATAGTACAACAATGTGGCTGCACACAATGACGTAATCATCATAGGAACGTACCGCTTACCTAATGGCAAAATACAATACCTCAAAACTCTTAAAAAAAATAAACCGATGAAAGAAGAAAAGAACTGAAAAGCAAAAAATAAAGTTGTTAGAATAACTAAACTCCTACACTAATGTAATTACCTAAACAATTATCAGTCTACTCCTAACTATTTAGAAGAAGACTTGTATTTCAGTTTTAAAACCTAATCAACTTTGGAAGAGATACAGTTCGCTCCCCATATACTCTTAAGCAGAAGGTTGAAGATCTGTGAATGTGAAAGTATCAGTGATTAAAAATGTTAACCTGACAGTTTGTCCATTGCATCGTCATTCTATATTCGTTACAGAGTCATGAAATTTAATGTTACCTCAATTTGATGAAAACTGTTTTGTTAAAAGGAAATAAGGTATTAGGTAAAGTTCTTGAAATCTGAGTATATTTATCTAAATTCATTAAAATTCATTATTTAAAGTCGTTTAAAAATAACTTAAACGAATCCTTCGTTTCAAACTGTCTGTTTCTTCAATTTGTACATTTAAAATTTCCATTAGCACGAAGCCTATCCACAAAAGACAAGAGTCAACCCAACCTCCTTAGTCCATAATGGAACATCTGTGTTTATACCTTGGACGAGATTTTTTTGCAGACGACCCACGTCAGCTCTGTCAACCGCAATGTTTTAGAAAAGAACCAGTCATGGGGACAATGACGACGCGTTCTGTAATTTTTTGTTGTTCTAAAGTTCAGTTGCGTTTTGACTTTGTTTTTGAGTTAATATTTTGATGACTTTTTTTCATGACTGCCCAATAAAATGGTTAAGTTTAGTTTAATGTTTTCAGGGTTCAGGTATGTACTATGTATTGTATGTAAGTTTCTTTATTTCACATTAACTTCGAAATGCCTGAAAAGATTTGGATGTATGGATATCCCGAGTGACTTTGGTTATATTTTTTTTAAATATAAATGTCAGCTGTATGGCGTCTTCTTTGAATCTAAGAAACTAATTGAAACCTATAATTTACCTTCTTATCAATACAAATAAATAAAATTGAAGTGTCATTTTCGAATGTCAAAATAATAGTTTTTTAAACTCATAGTTACTTGCACCATACCTATATGCTGCATAAAAATCTGTTTTTAAAATGTTTGTCTGTCTGTCTGTTTGTTCCGGCTAATCCTCAAAACGGGTGAACCGATTTCCACGGGACTTTACTTTTACTAAAGCTACTTTTATTCCGCGCAAAATATATAAATATGCACACGCGAGCGAAGCCGCGCGGGAACCGCTAGTTTATAATATTTGTGTGAGTTATCACCTCGCAAAGTAAAATAATTTTATAATCTAAGAATGTATTCTTAGGTTCTAAAATTAAATTTGTTCATGCGACATCTACCAGTAAATATAACGTTGTTTATGGTCATACTGGGCTTGGCTGTTCCTTCAGTGCATCAGTCATCAAGTGCGGTACCCAAAGTGAACAAAGTTTCCGTACTTTCATTTGGTCGTGTAGGATCCGTTGAACACTTAGTACACTTAAGTTAAAGGATCCCCCGATCTGTCGATGTCGATCACACTTCGGTCGTGCTCCAATAATTATCGTACAGTCTCAATATTCTTATCATTAGTCACTTCTATCAGCCAGCAGGACCTTGCATCATCCTCGAAGTTAAAATTGCCGCGATTGAATTGAATATACCACCATTCTATGGTCCTTGGAGATGACAATTTCCCTAAGTTCCCTAAGTCCCTCCTTATTTCTTCGCAACATTTTTGTTTAGTTAAGCTACGCTAAAAGTCATACAAAATAATTACACGAAGGTCATAACTAGAGAAGCCCGCCGTTTTCATTTAGAAAATTAATTTAAAAATTTAACAAATGGTTCCTTATCTCCAAATTTTTTTTTTTTATAATATTTACAGTTTATGGACATGACTTCAAACCACAATAATATTATGATATCAGGTTAGCATACGACAAAATTATGTAGCACACTACGCAAATTGAAATTACCATTTTTAGGATATTTTCTAAAACACAGGGACTACTACTCTACTGTTCTACAGAAGACTCACCAGGCGTAGGGGACGCCTGGTGATTCTTCGGCGCAAAATGATCTAGCCTGCATGAGCACTATTTTGGGGGTGATGGGCCGAGTTATCTGACGCCCTAATAGGGTCTAAACCTCGTAGGTTCCACCCGTACATATCAATACTGAAGAGGGTTCTGCACAACATATTTTTCGGTCAGCCAGGGGTTCCCAGGATTCTCCTTCCTAAGTTACAACCGAGGTGATGGTAATAGAACTTAATTAATGAATACCGAGTTCATTCTATTACATGGCTTGTTTGCTAACGAGCGATCAGGTGTTCCTATAAACGCACCGGACGTCACATTTGGGGAGTGATAGGGTAAAGTCCTCTTTTCTACCCTATTTACTAGATGGCATACCACAGTCCGCCCGACTTAGGTACAATAGGTACATAGGTAGGTAGCATCATAGTAGAATAGACGCTGGATTAGCGGTTGTTGGTGCCAATAAGACCGATAAGCTTGTTTGGTATCTAACTACGAGTAGTATTAATTTGTTTTGACTAGGTATCTCTAGGATAAAGGTAAAATTCGAAATGTACATTTAAAATGTACTGTATGTTTTTGCGTCTGTTTAAAGTAGGGTATACACTGTATGTATATGACATTACACTTTTATTCGTAATAAATCAACTGGCTGGCAGTCTGTCGCTCATCGTCACATTCACATTGCGGTCTAGGTTGTCAAGGTTGTATGTCAGTGGTTAAGTAAGCAACTAAGTTATTAAATTAAATTTTGTTTTCGCTATGACTGAGACGCTGCGTCTTTAAATTTTCCTATCATAATTTAACAGAATCAATAGCAATTGTAGTTTGAAAGAAATATTAGCTTATCATTCTTAAAAAAATTAACGATGTTCGTAAGTGTTTTTAAAATAATCCTATAAAAAAGGTGATAAAACTTTCACAAAAAGCGAAGTTTTTTTTTTATGTGAATAGGCCTGCCTCTTACCAAATATCATTCTTGACCACCGTAGATAGTCATAAATCTCTTCACAGGGCTCTTACTATCCTTACGGAGGAAAGAGTGATAAAATTGTGTTTTTACAACCAAAACTAAAGTACTATTACGTGAACTATAAAATGCAAAGCTAACAATCAATACAATCACTTTGTGTGGTCCGAAGTGCATTTGATGGTATGTTATTGATCGAATGAGATTAAAATAATATAAAAATTACCGTGGTCTGTGAATCTTTAAGCGTTCGGCAAAACTCGATTCCCAGGACGGGTGTCAAGCCGGTGACAGCGTTATCCATGAAAATCCTTTGACCTTGTTAAGATTCCTGTTATTTTATTGGGATAGGGTCACCTGATGGCAAGTGACTAAAGCCGCCCATGGACAATTGCAACTCAAAAGTCATAATTCTGTTGCCGGCCTTTAAAGTCACGGTAAAGTAAGAAGGGATGGAGGGGGGATTAGGGCCTCCGGTAACCACGCTCACTCGGCGAAACACAATACCAGCATTGCTTCAAGCTGGTTTTCTGAGAGAACGTGGTATCACTCCAGTCAAGCCGGCCCATAGGTGCCGAAGCATGGCTCTTCCGCGAGTATTGTTTATATCTAAGATGATGTAAAAGGTTACCAACTGGAAATCTTAGGAATTATAAAACTAGATGGTATAGGCACTTTTTTTGTGAACAGAACTTTTACATTTTCTAGAAAACTGAAGTCTGGTATAAACTGATAATAGTAACGTAAAACACCCAACACACGGCAGTCTGATCAACCACAACCTACATAAAACTACTGACTTACCAAACTACACAAAGCTAACCAACTTAACTGAATAATAACCGAAGCATATCTCATCATTTGAAAATAATATATTAGGAATTTTAGGGGCTGTGGCTAAGATAGTAAAAAGTATTCAATAATCCTACACCTCTTCAGCCTACTGAAATAATTTACTAGCCTATTGAAAAATCAAACAGATATTATTTTTACTTCTACCCAAATGTAACAGTTATTTGCACCTGTGCTGAATTTCAATACAGTTTAGTAGCAAAAAGACCTGAGTAAGCGATAAAACTTTAATAAAAGAGGAAAAAGTATCGTTTCAAAGATCGATGTGGATTTTATGTAGAATCGATTGCCATTTTCCCAATTTTATTTTTCTCGAGCCTCGAGTTTTTAATATTCATTCGATTACAGTTGAAGTTCTTGTCTTGTGTTCTTGTGTTCTTGTGGGTACACTTCTTCAAGCTATTGCAGTCTCAGTCCTGTTTACCCATCCGAGACTTGCGGTATACATTATCCTAGCTTACTCACTCTATTCTTTTTCCTACCTTCTTCCTTTGTTCTATCTGAAAATGATTACACTCCCAAGGAGGGTTGGCGTCAGACAGGTGGCCGGCCTTAAAAGTAACAAGCCAAAACCATTGCGCCGATCCCAAATAAAAGTGCGGAAAGGGCAGGAAATAATAAACCATTACTCACACATTATACATTTAATACGCTTTTATTCGCTTTACTTGGAACTAAGTATGTAAACAAATCTTGATGGTAAATTTTAAGCTACTTCTAATTGTCGTATGTAACTTTGTATGTATATGCAGCTTGGAGTACAATACTTACCAAAATTTAGCATTTTAGACCTCTTCTGACTATGGAGCCTCAAGGCGGGTTGTGGTTCTTTTCAGTGGCTTCTAGCTAACCCCTCGAATTTGGTTTTGATGAGTCCAACAGATTGGACTTGGTAACAATGGTGATGATGATGGCTAAAAGGTGGATAGTGTTTTGTTGAGCTATAATTATTCAACTTTAAATACATGTACCTATAAGCATAAATTTATCTGCAGTGGTTTCAGTAAACGTTTACAAATCATAATACATACCTTGTCATTTAAATGTTAGTTATCTAGACACAAAGTAAAATTGTTTATCATTTCTTTGAGTTTGTTAAATTGATTTCTGGCTCGGAGAGATTTATCTGAATCTAAGATATATTCAAGCAGTTCCGACTTGGAATTTTAAATTTGGTGCAGTGCTTTTGACGTTTCTGGATCTAGCAAAATTGATGTATGAAAGGAGGAAACGGGCATTTAATATCTACTCAAATACAAGGATATTGAAATATATAGGATTTCTCTATTTAAAAAAATAAATAGCACTATGAATTTAGTTTTACTAGAATTGGTGGCGTCATATAGCGTACAACTTGCGATTTTGCTTGCAAATGGTTAGTAGTTCGACCTACACTCAGTACCGACACCAATGCACTCCTAACCCCTTCTACTAAGTTATGGGATTTTGCACCTAATTTAGAAGGAGAGGTTAACAAGAAAAATAGTAACGTGTTAGTCTTTCCTGTAAAACAAATAATATAGATTCTAATTCAGTTTTTTACGCAATCGTTGATGTTTAAAATTAACGATCATAACCAATATCACAAAAGGAGGAGGTACTCAGTTCGCCGTGACTTTTTATGCATGTACGTGCTCCAGTTTATCTGATTTAAGTTCGTTTCCTGTTCGATCCGAGATGTACTTCTTTTTTAAGTTCATTTATGATTTACTAGCTTTGCATGGGTAGTAGAGACATCTTCAACAATCATCATCATATTTCAACCAATTTACACAAAACGTTAACAAATTATACACCGCATGAAAATCCGTTTAGTAGTTTTTCAGTTTATCACCAACAGACGGATAGACAGACAGATGCGTCGGGAGACTTTGTTTTATAATATGTAGTGATTACAACTGTATCGGAATATAACAATTTATAATAGTAATAAAAAAGGTGACATACACTCATACAAATGATCACAAAATAATTTAGGAAGCATTCGTCTAGGTTCGATCCCTAAAAACAATTTCTAACAATCATTCAAAAGCATTTTAGAACATACATACAAAACATTCACCATTGCACCTTGGTTACAAATGAGCAACTCAACCATGGTCTAAAAATGAACATAATCAGGCATGAAATTCTCCGGCACACCCATACTTACAAAACAAGAATTACGAACCACCCAAACAAACGTGCGAAAGTCCTGATGAAAGGCGATCAGAACAGTCGCAGACTGAAACGTAAATGCCTTCGGACATACTTAAGCAGTTACCAAAATAAATTAGAATGCGGTGCGCAAGTTCTTATATACTACTAGCAACCTGCCCCGGCTTTGCACAGGTACAAATTATACACCTAAACCTTCCTCATGAACCACTCCTCTATTAGTGAAAACCTCATGCAAATCCGTTCAGTAGTCGAACAGACAGACAGACAGACGCGGCGGCGGACTTTGTTTTATAATATGTAGTGATGGAATATCCCAAAAGAAAGGAGACAGATTTATAATAATAACAAAAAAGCTTTTACAATTGTACCCAACCACTTTTATAATAACCAAATGTCAAAAATAATGTTAAGCAAAATAAATTTAATCAAAAATGTAGGCCCTTTTTTAATGAAATTTATTTTATTAGTTTTGGTATGATTGTCGCCTAATATTATTAAAATTTATTTGGGCTTTATAATAACAAAGCATATTATAATACTAACTTTTATATTCACGTCAAAATGTAAGCAATATTTTTTTTAAAATGTTAGTCTTTTTTCATAAATCGCCAATTAGGTCGCTTTGTAAATCGGTTCTAGAAAATTTTTAACTTGAAACTCTTTAAATTGATAATGCTATCCTTTGTTAATGGCATACAGGGAAAAAGGTACATGAATAATGATGTCAAATATTATTTTATATGAAAAGTTATTTGAAACTCTAATTTTTATTAAAGATATAGGGTTGTACTCACAGGTGTATTTTGTGGATGCCTAACTAGTTTCGGGCATATTACAAGGACTCTTTATCAAGGGTTAAAGCTACCCTGCCAGATAACACCGACGCGATAGATTGCTGGGCCAAATATCCAAATCCTCTGAAGATAAATTCTCTAATGAAAGCCCTGGAAAAGAAATGAGCGATTAAATACTCGGTTTTATGACAAAATAAACTTTGAAATTGACCCTTTTTTGTTTTAGACAGCTTTGACATAGGCTTGATCCTTGGCAATTAATTTATAATTGTCGGGATATTGTTTTCATGAGCCTTCTGGATTTACATCGTTGTTATCAACAGGGAATAGAATTATCAAATGGTCACTCCTCTTTTAAATAATTAAATAAATTATTTCTTCAAATATTTATTTCTTGTAAACGTAAGAGTAAATTTTTATTACTCTGTAGGTAGGTAAGAGTATTTTCAATTGTGCCTCTGCGTTGGCGAGCTTTCATTACAAACATTTAACAAAACCTATTTGATACTCAGTCTTCTTTAAAAAGGATAAGGTTATCCACACCGTGGGTTGGTCCCGAAAAGTGTCAAAGTGAGACAAGGCAAAGGTTGTTTCCCAAAAATCGTCTATTAATGAAACTGGGATTATTGAAAAAGTTACGCCATTGCTGCAGTTCCTTCATCCAAAGGAATTTTTTACCCTATTGGTGTTGGTAAGGCCTCGCAAAGCAATGATTCAATATATGTTATTATTATATATAGTGGTCAACCTCAACCTTAACCTCACGAACTATATTCTTCAAATATCACAATTTAAAAATAAATCCTTACAAAAGTAAGCAAAAAAAGAAGAATATTAACAATATATATTAGTTACAATTGAAAGGTAAATATGTTTTCATTTTTAAACTTTCCAAGAGTAATATTTGAAAGTATTCAAAAGAGAATATTATGAATATGTTTTTTTTTTTTTTTGTGGTTTTTCCATCTGTCAATTCTGTATTATACAATCCTCGAGAGCAAAACCTACGTGCTTACCTAAAGTTATTCCTTAAAGAAACTCCCGACGGATATGCGTGATGTATTCAAAATCTATATCGTTCTACCAAATGGTTGAAAACATTATCTTATAGAACAAACCTTTCTTTATCTTTTGACGCCAAGGTATAACTTCTCTACTGTATTTCGTTTACATTTCTTTCTATTGAATCTGTAACATCTTTGAAGGGAAAAAATTGACGAAAAAAATGCCAAACTATCGTGGTTCCGTAACATTGAAATAAAACGAATGAATTGTTATTAAAGTTACGAGACAACACAATTTCTCTCCAAGGTTTGAAATTTTCTACTTAACCATTACGTCAAGCCCGACTGGAGTCAATTGAGTTTTAGTAAGAACAAGCTGCTTTAAACTCAATTTGTCATTCACGATAATATAAAGTAAATTTTAAACCGGCAGATCAAGTTAGTGCTATAAGAGATCTTCTAAACCCGTAGTAGAATTGCTCTAAAATGTCATTTTCTTTGCTCTGCCTTCTACAATGTGAGAGGCTTGGAGCTCATATTTTGCATACGGGCGACATTGGGTTCGGGATTATGGTAAATGAAAATTTCATAATACCTAGACCTGGTTTTCATAAGTTTTAAAGAAATATTTTGAATGAAGAATTGTGATTGCAAAATTATAAAAAACTTTTAAGTAATATAGAATTGAATAGTAATGAACTTTATTGTACAACAAATACATTCAATTGCAGAAACAATATGTACCATGGGCGGCCTTATCGTCAAAAGCGATTTCTAACAAGCAACTTTAAGATGGACATAGGAAATAAAAGAAATATTATTATTAGAGAGGGAGAGGAAGGGTTAAGGCCTCCGGTAACCTCACTCACTCGGCGAAAAGCAATGTAAGCATCGCTTCACTGCCGGTTTTCTGTGAGGCCGTCGAGCCCTCCCACGATAAAAACTATAATTAATTATTTGCGTATTGAAATATTTTATTTTAAAGGATTTATATTTGTACGTCCTTCACCTATCTGCCCACACCACCGTCTCCAACTTTTCTCTACATTATTCAAATTATTCAGATGTAAAATTACTAAAGCCAATGATGTATATTTGGCGTTTATGATAGAATACGCTCGCTGTTTGCTGATGCCGCAGAATGGTTCTGGGCCATTTTGCCTGCAAGAGATTACTTTTAGCGATAATGCCGCCCTTTGTACATACAAACTAGATATACCTTTTCCATTTAAAGGAATATATTTTGGTGTTTCATAACCTGCACCCAAATTGGAGTATTTTAATATGCATCTTGCTAATAAGGTTGTATTTAACAACTTTAAACAACGAAAAGCCGCTTGTGCTTATTCTGTTAAAATCAAAACCAAATATATTTAATAATGCTTATAACCTGGCGGTACCCTAAAACTACCGGCCGTCTGTTAGAATGAATTCTATGAAAAGTGTCGTAAGCCTTTTTTTGTTTACTTGATAAAGTGCCCGTTCCAAGTTACGTATCGACGCCTCAGTTCCATTTCACGTCTGAATTTTAGTAAAGTGCTCTTACATTATTTCCGTTGTGATAGTCGTTTGTTTTTATTGGCACTGTATGTGTTTCTGTTGAGAGTTTTTGAGGTGCAAAATATTTTAGGAAATAGTATTTTCGCTTTTTGTACCTTTTCGTTAATGTGCATTGTTTCTTGTGAGTGAAATATTTTAAAGTAGTACAAAATAGAAAATAACAATGTTTAGAAATGTCATTAATATTCTTTACTTCCTATAAAGTCCTTTTTTAACACTGTCCACCGTGAAGCCACTATGGAATCTAAATGTATTGCATAATATGAACTTTTGTTAACCTTGGTTTCGAAATTTAACAAATCAGCCAATTTCGTAGCTGTGTTTTATGAATTTGAACGACTCAAAGACAATTTAGTTGTGATGTACGTTTGAGCACAAGCATATAAAGGTATTATCGTTATTATATGAAAGGTATTCAGAAAAAAAGTAGACTTTTGTAAAATCAACCAACAAGATTCATATAAAATAACAATAAAAACAAATAATAAATAAGAAACAGTCTCGAAACCACTGATATAAACTATGAAAATCACTAACTAACAGTAACTGCCAAGTTGTTCGTACCTCTGTTCGCACTCAAGAGAAGTTCTCATCTTATTTCCACCCTTTTATAACCCCACCACTCCTTAATATTTATCAATCGATCAATATATTGCGTTACCGGCATAACCAGTCAAAATAATGTCTATTAACTTATTTTTATTAAATAGTAAACTGTGTTATCATCTATTATAGTTTGTCCCTATTTTTAATAAAATAAATAATAGTTTTTAATGTGGCGACAACATACATATTACGAATATATATATATATTACGAATATCTGTAAGGATGTGTCATCATCACATTTATTTATAATAATCATAAATTTAAAATCCCCCAACTCGTAAATTCCTTCAACGATTACAAAAGAGCTGATGATCTTCGAAGTGCTGAGCGAATTTTCTTGAATTATATCTAAGAACATTCTCGATAACGTCACTTTTCTAACAAAAAAAAAACCGCACTCAAATCGGTTCATCCGTTTGGAAGCTATAATGCCACAGACAGACACACAGACACGTCAAACTTATAACACGAGGTGTGTTATAAGTTTGAGTTTTTGAGTCGGGGGTTAAAAATAGAGACCGCCTGGTGGTCGAATTTCATTTCCATATGACCATAATTCATTTTCGGTTTATTTCATTGGCCAGTATAACTTGAACATTATATAGACATAAAATACCATGACATATATGTTGGCAGCGTGTAGCTTCATGTTTTCACGTATTTATTAAATTTTGCAACACATTGTTTAAAAATGTTAGCTTTCTGAATTTCTTCTACACATAAACTATAAGTACTTCAAATTTCACGTCCCTGCGATCGTAAAATTTTCTTAACAATGCGTTCAAAGAATTATCTTCACGTATCAATATATAGATAAAAAAATTAATCAGTTTAGTATAGGTAGCTTTTATTTATGTTTAAATTGATGTGTAATACGTCCAAGTACCATTTACACGTCTTGAATACACATTTTTTTAAATGTACATGTATTCTTAAGTGAACATTCTGAAAAGGGAAATCTCATTCATACAATCTCAAGACTTTTTTCAATCACAAAGCAGACTCAAAGATAAGGTTGTGATAACCTATCAGTCAAGTGATAAAAAAAATCTTTCTACTGTACCAACGTTACAATATCATAAATTTTACAAACGTCCGCGGTTTCTAGTAATTGAACATGAATAATTTATGTCTGTTCATTCATTCGCTGTGCCAAGATAAATTGATTCTGATTGTGTTAATATTCCTTGGGGATTCAGGTGAATGGGGACCACTGAAGGTGTTTGAGAATTTCCAATTGACATTCAGGAAAGCTGAATTAAGCCGTGAAAAGCGTTAAATTGGGATATTTATCATATTTATATTTTCAAATGTAATGTATATAATTATAATTAGAGAGATGTGAATAAAGAAATGAGTGTTTGTTTTAGTTGGAAAATCTCATTTAGTTTATGATCAAGTAGTATGGTCAAACTTGCAACCTTGCCTTAAACTTTATTTCAGAGCTTTTTCACACTAAAAATATTTTCAGCTTTCCATAGTCGAAATTCACTGAAAAAAACAATTTAAAAAGTAAGATAAAATTATTTAAACACTTAAATAGCAAGATAACTGTCGTTCACTACTTGTAGATAACAGTAAAGTATTACTATAGTTGTTAAGTAATCAGGGACTATAAAATAATACGGAACAAGTGATTTATTTTTCACATATGGTTAATGAAAATACGAGTAGTATGATCCAATAGATGTTATATTCTTATATATGCTACTCTTCATAAAACTCCAAACATGGAGTAAGTTTATGTGAGTGTGTCATAGTTTTGTTCATTTCATCCGCAACCGTGTGATATTCAAAATTGGCTGTCAGGAGGCGGTTGAGTGCTACAAATCTATGACATACAATGACATAATAATATGACAGCTTTGGTGACAATGTGAAAAAAAGGTCTCGTGAATACCCATCGGAGATTGATTTTGAGCTATTCTATGTATTTATTAGGCATACCTATAGAGGAGGTAAGGCGAAGAGAAGATGAATAAACCAGCGAAAAGCTAACCGCTATAGATTATTAGTCAAAAAAAGTGGCCTATTAGGTGTTTGAATATGGAAATTCTCGGGAGCAACATTGTTGTTTTTTCATTAGGCGGTAGCTTAATTCTTAGGACGTGGGATCAAAAATATAGCTGGCAAAATGTGGTTTTTAAAATACCCCTGTCTTTATTAATATATTGTATGTAATATTTATAAAATATATATTTTGTTTGCCATTTGATTAGCGGTTTTCCTACACTGCACTGGCTTGAATCTTGCATGCTACGAACGAATCTTGCAATTATTGCGCACCACAGCTGAACAACTGCTCCTAATTGACGATGACCTCAAATTAAATTGCAAACCGCATATATATACCGCGTGACTGGACTTCTGGTTAGTATGTGAGGCCCCGGATCCTGTGGTATCACACAACTGAATAATACAACGGTGTCCTAGTTTTAAAGAATATTGAAATTTCAAGTGTCGTGATTAGTCCAATATGAAACTTTAAACTCACTACTGCTTGCCTCTTTTAGTAGAAAAATTACTAACAAGATAATTAATTGAAATTTTTCAACTGTTCCAAGTATAATTTTTGACTAATTTATTTATGAATTATTTTTACTTTACAGTTTTTAGTATCAAAAAACATTCAATATCAGTCATCACATGTCAAAGTTATTAAAAGAGAAAGTAGTATTTAGTAAAAAGAGAAAGAAGAGAAACTAGTATCGCTAAAAATATATAAACTAATAAAATAAAGCTTAGGAGATTCCTTGTTTATTTGTTTCTTTAAATGCGCTAATCTTTAGTCGGCTTCGAAAAAATCTTTTGTATATGATAGCCATAATCATGAGGAATAGTTTAGCCTACAACCTTAAGGAGTGGAGCAGTGACCATAAACACGAACGAAACTGCGAAGAACGGCTAGTTTTAAATAAAATGGGATTAAAGGCAAGATGCACGACATGTTGACAACTTTAAACACAGTATCAAGATACTATACCGAAGAAGAGACTTTTTGTGCATTTTTAACATTATTTTATTAACTTTTAAGAAGTCAATTTAAACCTACTAATTGTCGCATCCAAATCAAACTTAGTATATACATATATTATTACGTAGTTTTGATGATGATACTATCAATTAGCTTCTTGGGGCTGATCTAATGATGGGGCTAGGAGGTGGTCAGTGGAACTCTTCAGTGGCTACTAGTAAACTGTTTGAGTTGGGGCTCATAAGATTTGTTTTGAGGAGTGCAACAGATTGTGCTTGATAACGAATGTCTCGTGAGGTGGAGGTGGATAGTGGAACTCTTAATCTCTAACTTTAATTTAAAATTCAGTTGGTTATTAAAGCATGCTTTTGTTCTACTAAACTATAACTATACGACTGGATAAAGAGGCATTGGCATGACGTCAAAATACTTTTTCCAACAGAAGTGGAGCAGCGTCAACGCCAACGGTAACATTTAGTTAAGGTAACCGGTTATTTTCAGGATGACCTTATAACTGGAAAGTAATGCGAAGAGGTGCACACCAAAGAGGCGGTGGAAGGGCAATGGGGGAGGAGCGCACGAGATGCACCGGGCACCGCTTAACGATCGCCAGCCTCCGTGAGCACTTACCTCAGAACAGCGTGTTTGGCAGCGTGAATAGGCTTGTAGCGGTGGTGTGACGCATTCCGCGCATGCCTCTCTATGGTAGAAAGGGGGAAAGGGCCCCCCCCCACACACTATTCGACGCTGACTGACGTCCTAACAGGCAGGGGAAGTCAGCTAATCCTTCTAAGGCATACCTTGACTGCCGACTATAAGCTATTTTTTTTGATCGGTACAAGTCCGGAATAGTGGTTTCCACACGGGAAAAAAAAAATCATCCATTTGGATATTTGCTCAAAACTGATGAATAAATAAATTTGGTCTTACAATTGAAATGCAGAATTCAGAGCCTCGAGATGTAAGCTACTAGGATAATTTATTACATTACATACATTATATAAATAATTAAGGCGTAATCAAAACATTTCTCCGTGGACGAGTATTAGCTCCATATAATTGGGCTTTGGCGGAATAACGAGTATCTGTCATTTTTGGAGTTCCTAAATCGTAAAGTTAATACTAAGTAATATATATACCTATGTATGTATGTACTCACAGATATGTATCGGGCAAAAAAACGTCCGAGAAAACCGAAGTTACGTCAACGACCAATTCCCTATAGTTTACACGCTTAGGTGTAATACTATTGGCAGATACTTTAACCGTGATTTACCGACGCGTACGTATACGATAGCCTTTTTCAACCTTTCAAGCCGAATAACTACAGACGGTATTTACAGCGTGTCTCGCGCTCATAAGATGGTTGAGAATGTGTAATATCCACAGTCTCGCTCCTACGGTTTGTGGCGGCACTTGCAGCAAGCTAGGGATTGTCTGTCACATTTACGAATGTCACTATGCAGAATTTTATTTCTTCTAATCTTATCTACGGAAACATAACACATGTTAAGAATAATTATTATGTAATATTTCTTAGATTTAAGAAAAAAGTGGATAGCAATAGGGTTAGTCTCCAAAAAATAATCTTCAAACCACTTTGATTGTTTTAAACTGTTACGGAGAATGGAAGGTCTCTAATTAAGAGCCGATGATCTTATCCAAGTAACTAGAAAAATACTGCCAAATCAAGGTGGTAAAGGCCCACACTTTATCAAATAGCGTTACTTTACAGTTAAAAAAAAGGTAAAAGTCGCAAGAAAATCATGAAAGAAGATCATAGGTGATCCATAAAACATTTTTTTTTACAATTTTAAGAATAAACGAGGAGGATCCGTGCTGTGACGTACTCCGCAGTATAAAATTTGAGTTGAATGTTCACACCTAGCTTTCTTTCAACTCAACCAATCTAAATGGGTTAAAGCTCGAATGACACAGCTCGTGCCAGTGAATGTTTTTAGACCAAAACACAATAACAGTAATAAAAATAACTCCGCGTACCTGCGCACGGTACGGCACGGTTGGCGCAATAGTTTAAGTGGTCGCCTCGCCGTACCGAGTTGTGTGGCTTCACATCTCACAGGGGCCAAAAAACTGTGTGATTCACAAATATTTGTTTTGAGTCTGAGTGTTCTTTGAGTCCATTGTTTTAATGTTTGTGAAGTCCCCGCGACACAGGGATATTTATAATGTAGTAGTTGTATTTTATTCTTATCTTATTACACCTCAATTATAACCGAAAACAGGTAATCGCGTTTGAGTATAACTTGAGAAGGGTAATCGTAAAGTCTTATTATTACTATATAGTAAATTCTTGATGACAAATCAGTGCATCAATTCATCAACCGTTCATTAAAACCAAAATCGCTTGGACGGAACAACCGGACGGACTAGTAATAGATTTTATATATTTTTAAAGTTCCGTTCGGAACAAAAAACGACAATAACAGTGCACTAATAGCCATTTTTTTAATTATATATTTTACAAAGAACGCACGCTGCACCCTCGTAGAACGCTCCAATGTGACTAAATATCCGAGCCTTGAGTCGATCATCTCCATCTCCCGCTCACCATTCTCTCATACCGATTAAACGCATTAGTGTTTTGTAAAATCGTACGTATTTCTGGCCTATTCGGTATATAAGTATCCCAAACTACAGAAAACCATCAATTTTTTTCGTTTGGTATTTAAGCATGGATTTATATTTAACTAAGAAACAAAATATTAATCTTAATATTAAAACTCTATAGTACGTATGCTCTATTTAGCAAACTGACACAACATCCGTTTATAGTTATTTTATCCGTCTAGTTTAGGCACCAGTCTCCCACAGTACATCTAAATTTAAAAAAAAAAAAAAAAAATTAAATATAATGTAAAAAAAAAAAAAAAATTAAATATAATGTACTTCTACTGTATTGTGGTGAGAAAAATAAACTTTATTATTATTATTATTATTACTAATATATTTCTATGTTAATCATGGTTCCATCAAATAATTTTAAGCGTCCATAGGTAGATCAACGATGTCATTATCAGAATTAACCGCGGACAAATCCCATAATCAGGCTGCACTTAACAAAATTGTCGACATTCATTCGAGTCGATTCCATGATAGAGGATACTGTATCATTGGGGTCTATACGCAAATTAGTAGGTGAATTAAAACAATTGCCCTATGGATGTAAACTTTTAAATTTGCAGGGTTTCATTTTGGCAATTGTGTGCGACGGAAAGTATTTCACAAAAGCTATTAAATAGAATCATAAAAGCTTGCGAGGCAGAATTTGAGATAGTTATACAATTTATAGTTAAAATAAAACTCGGTAAAAATAATGAAAGCCGCTGTGTCCAGTGTAGTGAACTATACACTACTGTTGGTTTGTAAGTTATATAGTTGTGAGTGTGCTTGTGAGAGGAAACTCTTCTCGTAGTATTGCAAAGTTTATTAGTCAGTTGTTACGTAAACACAGTATAATATAATATAAAGTGATTCTTGCATAGGTACTTCAGTTAGTAAGTTAAAGTGCACACTGAGTCAAATAAATTATTACGACGGAAAAGAATCGACCGATTTGCGTAATCAACTAAACAATATTATACCTAAGTGTACGTAAACCGTACATATTCCCAACCCGGGAAAAGTAGCAAAAATACTAGTATGACCAAATAACCATGTAAGAATCACCTGTACAAAGCAAAAAATAGTTAAAAAATATAAAGTTAACATATAAAATAAAAAGTAAAAACACAAAACATGTTTAAGTTTTTTTTTTTTTTAATTTAATTCACAAACATAAACATAAACATTTTAATAAAACGAAGATATTATTTTGGGACAAATGTTTTCCCTGAACCAAATGGATATATTACTTATAAACCAAAGACTTACATTATTTTTATTATAATTTCTGATTTAGTATCAAAGGTTTCAAATGCGTGATGACGAAGATGATCAAGATGTACGAGTAGGTCTTTTTGGTAAGACACCCGTCTTACCAAAAAGACCTACACGGGGGTAAGACCCACATGGACATATTATATTTAGGTTTACATGTATCCCAATTATCATGCATCACTGCAAACTTAACTGGAACCTAATAAATGCCTCAGATATTAATTTCGCATAGCAGTGAAGTGTGTTACATGATTTAATAAACAAAAAAAAAACATTGCAGGGGAATTAACGGCATTGCTTGTATGAGTTGTTATTCTTGATGCTTGATGTTATTCTTGATGCTTGATGTCATTCTTGATGCTTGATGTCATTCTTGATGCTTGATGTCATTCTTGATGGGCGGCTTTCCGGGTAACAGCCGTTTCGAGTTACAGGTATGCGACTCTGCCCTGCTCGACCTATTGCTTATCCTCCCAATCCATCCGTTTAAGCAATATCCCCTCTCTTTTATTGCCTTCCCTTTTTACTTACCTTTTAATTGCCATCTGCTTCCAATTTTCCCATCTTTAATTTTCAAAGTGCTCGATATTCGGACATACGCATGCAATTTTTTTGGCAAAATGTGGGTGTTTAATAGCTCCTGCCTCTGCTTACAGGCTGTCTGTAAGAAAGAAAGTGTATTCCTGTCGCCCTTTCGTTATTATTGTTTATCACAATTTTTTGATGAATGAAAATAAAGAAATGGATGGATGGATGGATGGATGTACTCTTTACTGTACACAAACAAATAGGTTACAATATTTTACTTATAATTACTTACTAGCTAATTTTATTTAGTTATGTACAACTCCTTATCGCAATTTGCGATCTCTTCCAGGCACCCGTTGGATGGATAGAGAAAACATTGGTGAAAGCTTGTTTTAAAGTTCTAGTAATTTAAAATTGTTTCATATTCCAACTATACTCCACGTAATCGGATTAAAGCGAGTGTGTAGTAGCGCGCTAAGACGGCAGATCTAGATTAATGTGTGTTATGAGTAAGTGCCGGTACGTGCATCCTCGTCAGAGCGTTAGGGATTTGCAGGCATCAACACAGTGTTGCAAGTAATGGTAACGGTTGATGTTAAGATAATACACAGCCAGACATAGCACACATTTTTTTTTTATCTGGGTCGTGGGTTCAACGCCCGCTTAGTGCAAAATATATTTGCATTAGTCTAGGTATTCACAAAAGGACCAACATTATGTGTTCATCCAGAAAAGGTAGGGCATTTTGTGAATCTGATAAATACGGACACAGTAATGACTTTTTTGTGACGATGGCATAAAAAAAAGTGTGCAAATGTATTACATAATTATGTTGTTTTATTTGTGGTACTATTTATAAATACCGGTATCAAATGCAGGAAGGAAAGTTTGTGTTCATCGGTAACGGTGATCGTCAAACATAAGTCAGTCAAAATGTTACTTGTATGAACAACTTTCCAATGATTACCAGGCTATTTATAAAAGAAAGCCTTTTATAAGGATCACAGAAAAATAAACATCAAAGTTCAGGAAGTCTGATTACAAAGCATTAAGTTTACACCTTATTAGTTCGGACCTATTCTCAGAAATCGATTTTAAAAGTACCGTATTTCCTACATTATTGGACTTCACTAGTATTTATTTCTATTTCTAATATTTCTTTTTCAACAGCAAGGTCTTTAACAACGATATAAACCTAAGTTTCTCATTAAAAGAAAATGTAGCCTTTGATCACGAGAAATCGACATTCAAATAAAAATGTTAAGACGACAAAGGTCGCAGAATAAAAAAAAATATATAATACCAATAATAATACAAATAACGACGTTGCAACCTTCGTATCTGAATCCCTTAATGAGTCACATAGGAGAATCATTACTCTCATCAGGCATAATGTACGGACAGAGTTCAATATTCACTCTGAACAAAATTTCATCTCATTTTGGTGCTTTATGAGGAATTTTCATCATATTAGTTGAGGCAAAATATTTTATATATAGTGAACTTTTCAGAATATTGCAATTTCAACATGACATAACATGGAATTTGTAAATATGTTTTGTGCCTTATTATGCGGAAGCCAAATTATCTTTCATTCGAACAAAGAAATATAGCGCCTGATATTTCCTCTGTTGATGTTGTTTTAATTTAAATTCACTTGGTTGTTTCATTATTTTAATATATTATTTATGTTTTTATAATTGATATTTTATGTTCCTTTTAGGATATTTGTTTATTTAGATTAATAATAAATTGGTGTGTATGGTGTAATCGTCACTTAAAAATACATTTTGAGTACGACGTCATTAAATTATTTAAAGGTAAGGTAAGTTAGAGTCTAGGCTAAGTCGAAGAGAAGGAGGATTTTCACAAACCACCACTGAGCATATATTGCTCAGTGATCATTTGTTGTGAAAAGCTGAGAAAAACATATGTGATTTTTATTAAAAAAAAAATTTTAAACAACAGATTTAGCAAACAAGTTCATCGCCTGCTTAATATTAAGCGAATATAACTTCATAAGCACATACCACCCTATAAACTTCCTTTAAAAAGAGTTACAAGCGAAAACAAAGTTAGTAGTGCAAATTAACAACTGCTTTCCACGGTGATGTTTCACATGGGCGAGTCTGATTAAAAACAAAGTTAGTAGTGCAAATTAACAACTGCTTTCCATAGTGATGTTTCACATGGGCGAGTCTGATTAAAAACAAAGTTAGTAGTGCAAATTAACAACTGCTTTCCATGGTGATGTTTCACATGGGCGAGTCTGATTAAAAACAAAGTTAGTAGTGCAAATTAACAACTGCTTTCCATGCTGATGTTTCACATGGGCGAGTCTGATTAAAAACAAAGTTAGTAGTGCAAATTAACAACTGCTTTCCATGCTGATGTTTCACATGGGCGAGTCTGATTAAAAACAAAGTTAGTAGTGCAAATTAACAACTGCTTTCCATGGTGATGTTTCACATGGGCGAGTCTGATTAAAAACAAAGTTAGTAGTGCAAATTAACAACTGCTTTCCATGGTGATGTTTAACATGGGCGAGTCTGATTAAAAATCTGCTAGTGTGACCAAGTTTTATCACAAGAGGTAAAAACCTTTTCAAATAAAACATTATAGAAAATAAGAATAGAAATAATAAATTTCTCTGTTCGGCTAGCTACACATAATTAATTAATTGAACGTGCCATTTTAAAAACTAAATAAATAGTTACGTATTATAATAACTACGTACGTTACGTATAATAATAATAGTTTCTATACAACGAACTAAAACTGTCTAAAACGTCACTACATTTTACGATCTTTCAAAAGACTCATCTTTTTAATAACATTCATTCAAGTAAGGCTTATAAGAAATATTTTAAAACAAAAAACAGTAGAATACCCAACCTTTTCATTTCCTGCTTGAGCCATTGTATAAAGAATCTGAACAAATAAGTGCAGTTCATTGAGACTTTTATATTAAAATGAGTCCAAACAGTGACGGTAAAATCTTTATACTTGAACGGGAATAATGCAGATGTTAAAAATAATATCGCTTAAATAGTATGTGTGTTTAAGATGTAATGTTTTTATGACAAACACAAAGAATTACGAGATAGTTATAAAGAACAATTCAATATTTTATTACTCTTGATATTTTTGTATTTAATTATGAATATAGGAGTATCGTTTTTAAATAAAACTTGGTCGGGTAATCTTATCTGAGAACTAAAAACATTTCGTCAATCAGTTATTATACGACACTAATTTGGGAATCCTGAGATTATCAGAAAACTTAACACGTAAATATCTGTGTATTCTGGCTAATGTCAATGCTTCCGAGTAATATCCTGTGTGGTAAGACCGCCCCACAGGATATTAGCGTGACGTTATTATATTATAGGATATTATTGCGGAAACGGGAGTGATCCAAATTGTGGGTTACAATTTGGATCGCTCTGTTCCTACACGTCATCCACTCGGATTAGCATCAACAGCTTATTCATATAAAATGCAAATATGTGTTAAAACAAATAAGGATATTTAAACTAATTTGAAAAAAAAATTACCTAATAACTATTTACATGCATGCGTATATTATCTTTTAAATCATGAATATAAATTCCATAGAAGTCATGATATTATTAAAATGTCTACTATCAAAATGATTCAGGAAGTTGGTCCTTTTAGTGTAAATACACATCTGAAGCCAATATCAGTTACTAGAGTAAAGTAAAGAATAACATTCTGATAAGATTCTAAATTAAGAATTTTAATTAGACGCGTAGTCGCAAACCTACCATTAATTACTGGTAAAGGGAACATCTCGGAATGAAAGCAAGAAAAAAAAAAACACTTTTTATAAGTACGATATCCTGGTGCTATAGCTAACGTACATATAATGTAAACTACCAGCATATTGTTTACAGAAAACAAACAATGCTTTGAATAAAAATTGTAATTCAAAAACATTACAGTTTTTCAAATTCTACAATCATACGATACAGGTTTGTAGCTATGTATCTTCTACGGCTAGTAGTAGAATAAATCATAATTCAGACCAATGACATGTATTGAACTGAATTTTGGTATTAAATGATGACGTGAAGGACAATGTGTGTACGGCGTGGATACCAGCGGAGTTGTGTCTGGCGAGTTGCGTTCGCGCTCGGGCCCAGGGGCGCCAGGAGCAAATTCTTCCCGCAGTTCTCTACACCACCTTTATGTTTTCACAGGATACCCCTGACGACGAGGCCATGTTCAGTAGTGGAAGTCCTATATCTGTGATTACGATGAAAATAATGATACCCCTAATCTACACAGGCTACATATATAATTGTTTGAAACTTTATTTATCCAACTACAAGAATCATTCAATCGCAATTGTTATATATTGTTTTGCTCATTAATTCCCAACTTCTCACTGTACTTCCTTCAAAGAAACTTGTTACAACCTTTGAGCGCCTTTAGCGTCGCGAACTAATTACTACTTTTACAATTTACACGGGTTTTATTTTTCTAAACAACGAACGAACCTAATTAAAATGTAACAAGCTGGTGCTCTCATCCACTACTAAAACGGATTGCGTTGGACCAGCCATCCTATTGGACTAGTGTATCTCTCGTTTAATCTAACCTTTGTACACAACATAATTGTAAAAAATACCTCAACTGAGGTGCTTCAGAATAAACAATTATTATTTGCATTTGTATGTTTTTGCAACACAGCATTTTTTATGCAATATAAACACAAGAACTCTTATTAACGAGTTAATAACTTCAAACAAAAAGAAATGAGAAAGCTTACACAATATTATACAGGCAAACTGCATGATAAAAATATGTGGTAACTTCCACAGCATAAAACCATATTTCAGCGCCATAGCGTAGCATAGTCAAACTTCGAAGAAAGTTTCAAGAAACGTTTTCAACCTGATTGGTATGTGTACAGATTCCCAACATCAACCGTAGAGCCGCAGTCTGTCAGACCGACTCAGACCTGAACTTCCGTTGTTGAAGGGACATACCATCCGTTCTTGAAAAAATAGAATATGTATATGTTTCTATGTATGCCACATCTAAGTAGGTTGGCACACCAAATTTCTTATTGGATACTTTTTTGTCTCAATTCAAAGACTGAATAGAGTTTTTTTTTTTTTTTTATATTTGCGCTGCCAAAATGACTCTGCCCCGCCTGATGGAAAGCACAAGCAGAATCCAAGAGTGGTGGTCACCATCCTCACTGCAAACAGGGACAGTGCAGCATGGTGACCAGCACTATGGCGGCCTAGTGAGATGCTTTTACACGCCCCGCTTAAAGGACCCGGGATCCTAGTGGGACGGAAACACGTGCGCTGGTAGTGAGTTCCAGGTTTTAACTGCTCGGCACAGGAAGGAAGACCCGAATCGATGGGTGCGAGAGCGTATGTCTTCCACTCTGAAGGGGTGGCTTCCGAGGCCGGCACGTGTTGTCCTGTAGAGGAAGGGAGAAGTGCTTATGAAGCAGTCAAATCGATTAAAGCAATAAGATTTTGACAACATTAGCGAATGAAATGATTGAAAACGGTCTATTTTTTTTGCTTGTAACATATCATGTACGCCAGTATCAGTTCTCAGCCAATCAAACGCAGGTTTAAGCCTCTTTTATATGTCACTTGAATTATTAACCACCATTAAGGTCGTAAATATTTCTTTGGAACTCAATAGCATGTGAATGAAATATAGCGGGCATATTTTTGTTGTACCCCGTTTTGTGGGTAAAATAGTGCTAGTATTGACTACTTGATAATAATTGAATAACTACAAATTCGAATATAAAATAAAAGTAAATCGTGATAAAGGACTGCGATACCGAACTGAGAAAGGAAAGGTCTAAAATATATAAACATAAATTATGATGATATTATAAGTATGTTTAGGAGGTGTTCTAATATTAATGCAATTAGCCTCTTTGTAAAGTTATCCTTTGGTTAGTATTCAGGCCTTCATTTAATATGACATGTGTCTGACAAAATACATAGATATTAGCATATTTGCTACAAAAGCAAACGTGTGAGAATTTGAAAATCAGACTTTCAGATCCGTCGTCCCTCCCACCTGAAGCCGCAAGAATAAATTTATTCGCATACTTAATCTTTTTAAGTCGAGAAAAGGAAAACTGTAAAAATTTGTAAGGAAGTTTTGGTCGTAGAATTTTGAAATGATTCAAAATGACACTTAGTTACTATGTATATAAGGTAGTGAATGATTATACTTGTAAAGTTCAACATATTTCTAGGATTTAAAAGTAATTATGGATTTACTAGTTGCTCCCCCTCGTTTCGTAGGAATATCGGGATAAAAATTAGCCTATGTGCTAATCCAGGTATCCAGTTATCTACATACCAATTTCATCGCAACCGGTTCAGTAGTTTTTGCGTGAAAAAGCAACAAATCTCCATACATCCATGCATCTTCACAAACTTCCACGTTTCAAACACTTAGATGTTCCAAATCGTCGAAATATTCTTATTTTGGTTTCGCTCTAATTCCTTACGACTTTCTCTTATGATCTTTGGAGACGTCGTTTTATATTCCTTTATTCTCTATTTTTGGTTGCCCACCTGTTCATTTATAGTGTTTTTTTTTCAATAATCAAAATTAATTAATTAGTAGGATGTAATTGCTTTTTAAGGTTCCCTATGCATACCTTTTAGTAACGAGTAATGCATGGTAATCTCTGGTTAAAATTTAAACTTAAAGGTATTGTCAGTGCAGGCAGATTGTGTATGGTCTCAAACTACTCGAAGGCATTCAGGTTTGTTGTCAGTTACAAACATGGTACATTATGGAGCAACTTTTTAGAGAATGTTTAAATTCAATAAGTAGACCATATTGTTCTATTTATATAAAGAATAAGTATGTATTTCTATTTTAGTCAAACACATCTACATTTTGAACCACAGAACAAGTTTGACACCACAGGTATTAGTTAATTGATGAAAAATTTGTAAACTTTAAATCAATTAAATCACACAAGCAGCATACAAGCTAAAATTATTGCACTGAAGACAAACTGAACTTGTCGTAGTGTATTAGTCAGTGAGATAATATTTTACGTTTGTGCTTAGTACGTGACAATGTGAGACCGGAACTGCCAAGAATGTTTAATGAGCTTGCTCGGTTACATGAACTTCAAAACTACGCTCGTCGACGCGTAGAAATTATTACTCAGCGTCGCTAAATGTACCATGTTTTATCGAAAGTTATGCAAGGAAAGGATAAATATACTCAATAAAGAGCAAAAAAAAAACAACGGCTCTTACCTCTGTATAGTATAACATACACGCGCAGATGTTAAAGCGAACGTGTAATAATTACCTATAGTTTAGTAAAACTAAAAAACACGCTTAATTGCGAACCGAATCAAATAATAAAACATGGTTCCACTTTCCAAGTCCTGGCTTCATCATCAAACCATTATTACCAAGCCCAATCTGATATAGATTGATGATCCAAGATGCCAAATTATAGTATCCAGACAAAGTTTAATTTCGATACGACAATTTTAGAAATAGGTTAAATTTGACTCCCATGGTTTGTTTACACAGTTGTTTAAGTTACAAGGAGAGGGTCTTTGGTTGCTGAAGGGTGTTCACAACCTCTGAATGTACTAATTAGATAGATAGATAACTTTTTATTGTACAAAACGATACAATTTGTACATTTATACATTCTTATAAACTAAAAGCCTAAAAAAGAAAACTACAGAAAAAAAAACACCATTGAGAAAAAAAATACAATTACACTTAAGTACAATTGGCATTTTATCGCGATTTGCGATCTCTTCCAGGCAACCGGTGGATGGAAAGAGAGAATAAGAATGAAATGAGGAGTTGCAGTGTGCGATTAATATAACTCTCAGATATAGATACATATAACATTTTCGTATTTTTTTATGGTAGGTATATAATTACTACATATTATAAAACAAAGTCCCCCGCCGCGTCTGTCTGTTCGCGATAAACTGAAAAACTACTGAATGGTTTTTTATGCGGTTTTCACTAATAGACAGAGTAATTCATGAGGCAAGTTTAGTTATATAATTTATACTAGTGCAAATCATGGGCGGGTTACTAGTTTTACACAAAATCATTAAAACTCTCAAATAGATGTGAATTTTCCTATCTCTAATTCCCAAAGTGCCCGGTTGACGGCAACAGGCTTGCCCCCTATTACGTTAGTGGGACCAAATCATAGTTGGCAATATGTGGGTGTTCAATACGTCTCTGCCTACACCTTCGGTAATGCAGATATGAGTGTAAAGATATGAGGATGATGAGGAGGCTGGTTCATGGTTCACTTAAATATTTTTTAAGGGGTATATCTTTTTAGTGTTACTGAACGTATTTTACCTCTAAATATGTATGTTCGTTACATATTTTATTATCAGGTTTATAAACTATGGTTGTTAAGAGGCAATTGTTCAGTAGCGAAAGCACAAATTTCTAGAAGAAAAAAGAAGTGATAAGTTTCAAAGAGTAATTGCACTATTTACGGAGAATACACTTTCTCGGCCACACATTTTATCCGTTTTTTAACGTTTGTACTTTGAAGAGGTTCAGAAAACTAGTCTAGTTTTTTGCACTGTGTTATTACATAGATTTTAATATATACATGACCTTCTAATAACCTAATAAGACCTCTAGATGCCACGGATAATAAACATATTCCTAGTAACCATATTTCACCAAATCCTAATGAAAACATTAGAGATAATTCATATACGTACATCGTCGATGTACGTTACAAATTACAAAGCGTTGCTGCTTGTTTATCTAGATTCTGATTATTAATGCATGAATGCTTTACACGCCGTAATGAGATAGGTATTGTTTCCAATCTATTTTCAATTGCTCATTTAGTTATGAGTTATTTTTTGATATCGGTTGCTGTTTTTTGTATAACAGATTTTCTGACACCTATTGCTGGTGCAGTAAGCGCAACAGTGGATAAACCTATATGTAAACTGATATTTTAAATGCCAAAATCTATCTGCCTGTGTGTTACGTTTTCACGCCTAAACAGCTGAAGCAATTTTGATGAATTTTGGTATATATATAGAGACCTTGAAGAAGGACAGCTACTTTTTGTTGCAAAAAAAAATTAAGGGGGTAAAGTGGAGGACGAATTTTGGAGGCCAATTATTCTTTAAGTTTAGGTATATAAAAATGCATCATATTGATACTTTTTATAAGAAACTACCTTTTGCCTGCGGCTTCGCTCGCGTAACAGTATTTTTTTAACCCTCGGAAACAGTGCATTTCTGGATGACAGGTACTACCCATGTCCTTCTTCCTTCTGTGTATCCCTGAAAACGTGTTTCATGATGATGAAAAGCTTCTCCAGCTATTTTCATACTAAGTTTCATCGCAATCGGTTCAGTGGTTTACGTAAGGTTCACGTAAGTCCCGCTCCCGTCTGAATATCGGAATAAAAAGTAGCCTATTATTAATCTAGGTCCCCAGCTATCTATATACCAAGTTTCATTGCAATCGCTTCAGTAGTTTTGGCGTGAAAGAGTAACAAACATCCATCCATCCATCCATCCAAACTTTCATATTTAAAATATTAGTGGGATAGTGGGATTAGTGGGATTACTTACTAGCAACTGCTAGCAGGTCCAGGATAGCTTTACTAAGGATTTTTCCAATAACAAAAATAGACACGTCCCTCAAAATGTGATAATCGAGCTAAACACTGCTGTGATAAAATAAATCACTGATTGATGATTTGTGATGCGTGAGCAAATAAAATATTTTTTGATAACATTTTCTTTTGGTATTAGAATATATTGGTTTTCATCGCAGTACTTAAACCACTATAACCATTATAACCACTAACTTAAAGATTTATACTATACTTTATTTAAAGGGACTGCAAATGGTAGATTTGGGGGCATTGTATCCTTTTAAAACCAAGTGGTAAATTTGTGGGTATCATAGGAATACAAGGTAGAATAATAAAAAATATGATATCGGTGCCGATTCTATTGTACACTCGACTAAACTAAAACCTGACTTAATTTCTTCATATGAAATCAACCTAGTGTTCTTCGTAATAAGGTCTATTTGTTACTAGCATCTATTTCTCAGCGCCGCTAAATTTCAATAAAACCTGTCAACGTATACTCAACTTTATTTCCACGCAGCGAGAGTCTTCATTTATTCAAACGCTGTATAATTGCCGTATAAAAACTTGTTCAAAACGAACAAGGATGACGTGTTTTTAATCTACACCTACGAAGACGCTTACTAAAAGCACAGAGCAAAAGAGATGGCATTCAACGGATAGCGGCTCTCGTACGTGGTATTAAAGTTTATTTAAGCGTATCAGACTTTAGTCGACAAATAAATTGCTTACTTCGATAGCGACACATGTTACCTACTTGTTTCAATTTGAAATAAGACTTTGTTTCTAAGTGTACAAGGTTTACTTCTTATATGAAGAAAATTTAGTGAATTTTAATTTAGCGAGTGAAGTAACAGAATTGGGGCCAATGGCCCCAATTCTGTTACAATTCTTTCTAAGAAATTTAACTGAAAGTCTCGTTCCGTTATACTAAGTTGATGGTGGCTGATTTCATTATTAAATAATTATTTAATTTATATTAGGTATTTATAAGGTGCAATACCTTTTTTGGTCACCCGACGTTTCGATCGAATTGAACCGAGCGTTGCGGTCACAGGTCACTCCACCTGTGACCGTGTTCGGTGCAATTAGTCGCGACTAAGTTGCGAGAGTTTAAAACAATTAGGTACTTTGATAGTCTACATCATACCACTACTACTATAGTCCCGAGCCGAGTGTTGAAATATTTAAATTTTTCATTACCTCCTTAACTTTTCGTCCAAATTACATGCTATAAAAGGCAAAATTTATCTTGATACGCAAATACAAAGATTATAGAAAACACTGTACACTTCTATTCTATCTCATTCTCTCACAGGATAAATCCTGTTTATGTATATTTTTGTCTCTTTTCAAATATTATAAGAAACACTGTACACTTGTATTTTATCTCATGCACTCGCAGGCTAAATCCTATTTATGAATGTTTGTCTCTTTTAGTGTGAGTTTTTCGTTTCATCGAATTTCAAATCAGAACGATTTTAAAGAAGTTTCACTTCAAAAGTTCTTTACCTTTATTACATTAGTATAGATAAGATATTTGATAATAAAACAATATCAACACCATCGAAAATAATAGAAATTGGAGTTCATAAACCACTTATTTAAGAGCCGTATTACAAAACGTTACTCAAGAACCACATTAAATTAGTCTCAGATGGAGTTTGCATTTAGAATCCTACTTGAGTGGTGAAACTTCAATCAAGAGTATGTCACTGTATAACATATCATAGAACACTGTTGAAGTAATCTTCCTAATATTATAAACGTGAAAGCTTGTGAGGATGTATGGATGTATGGATGTTTGTTACTCTTTCACGCCAAAACTACAAAACCGATTGCTATGAAACTTGGTATGTATATAGCTGGAGACCTGAATTAACATATAGGCTACTTTTTATCCCGATATTCGCACTGGATCGGGACTTACGCAGATAAAACCGCGGGGCTCTGTTAGTATAATAATATTATCTTGAGACACGTCCCTCTAATCCCAAGCAACTATGGTAACCAGACTGCTGACAAACATATTTATATGTTATTAAATACATACATATTAATTATTAAAGATAAATTACACCCAGACATAGATCAATAACTTAGAAATTACCGTGCTAATCACACAATTATTTATAAGTCCAAACAATGAATAATAACAAAATATTATTCTAGGACATTATTACCTATTTAGACCCAAACTACACATACACATAAATTTTTTTTTGGAAATACATACATCCATATTTTACATAGAAACACCAGAACAAAGCAATCGGAAATACATACATCCATATTTTACATAGAAACACCAGAACAAAACAATCGGAAATACATACATCCATATTTTACATAGAAACACCAGAACAAAGCAATCGGCCATTTTCATACAAACAAAAAGGTACTTATCGGAAGTCCAACTAATGATCCAAGTCGCTTTGTTCTATTTGTGGCCATTTATTTATCTCAACATGCATGCGTGTGTGATAAGTGATAATGGTTCACGCGCGGCAAATTTGGTCCGAGTGGAGATCGTCCTCCCGGACCCGTTCCGCGTCCTCCTTCTGCGAGATGACGTCCTCACCGACGGAGGTTGCGACCTCGGCAAAATTCCTGTTGGTACCGGCCATGGGGCATATGACGGCCGGCAGCGACAGATCCTCTCCGATGACTGCAATCTTGACTGGGGCAAGCAGGCGGACTTAATAATAATAATAAATAAATAAATTTATTTCGGATATTGATCCATAAATGTGTTAGTTACAATAATCTTACAACTATGTTAGTTCTACAATACAAACAATAACAATCACAAAAATAATCGTGGGGATGCGCTAGCATGCAGCCGCATCCACCTTTGTAGGACTGGAAGGTCCCATCTCTCAGACAATACTCTCAGGATGCCATTGGTGCTGCCTAGCAGCCCAGTAGACATTGACGCGTTCCGCTTTCTTATGATGGCATAAAAGTCATCGCAATGTGCCTCCGCGAACATATTTGAGGCGCTACAAAACCTCGGCAGATTCAACAGCATCCTGAAAGCATTGTTGTACTGGACGCGTAATGCGCTGTACGCCCGCTTCGTAAAGTTAGTCCACAGGCTGCACGTGTAGAAGGACTGACAATATGCTTTGAAAAGAGTAACCTTGACTGGTGTAGTACAACGTGCGAACCTGTGAGCCAACATATTACACCGGACAGACAGCGCCCTACGTTCCCTCTCAATATCAAGGTCATCTGATAAATCATCGGTGACCCAACGGCCAAGGTACTTAAACTTGTTTACTCTATTTAAAGGAGTACCGCAAAGAGAGACTGGAGGTAAAACTCGCTCTTCTTGGTATTATACTTGAGACCATGAGCCGCCGCATATGACTCACAAATGCCTATTAACTTACCTAATGCACCAATCGATGGGCTCAGCAACACCATGTCATCAGCGTAGCTTATGTTATTTATGCACACACCATCAATAGAACAACCAATGTTTGTGCTACTGAGCCCACCGATCAGCCCATTCATATACAAATTAAAGGCGAGGATATTGCCACTTTGCCTTACGCCGCACTCCAACCTGTACATATCCGACCGCGCATCCGACCATCTTACACTATTTTGCTGCTGACTGTACCAGTATTTAAACAGAGATATAATTTCACGTGGTAATGCCTGAGGCAATCTTTTTGTTCAATTTTTTTATGGTCCCTATACCATGACACACGAGCAGAAGGGTCACCTGATGGTAAATGACTACCACTGCCCATGGGTACCTGTATTTTAAGAGTCACAAGTGCGTTGCCGCCCTTTAAGGTGGGAATAGGGGAAGAAGGTGAGAGGGAGAAGACCGGGAAGACGGGAGAGGGGGATTAGAGGGGTGGAGAGGGAGGAGAGGGGAAGGACGGGAATAGGGGAGAGGGCAGGATTAGGGCCTCCGGTAACCTCACTCACGCGGCGAAAAGCAATGAAAGTATTGTTTCCAAGGCTGTGGTATCGAGCGGAGTCGAGCTGGCCCATACGTGCCGAAGCGATTGCGATAAAATGTATTTTTGATATACACATAGGCTACTTTTTATCCCGATATTACCACGAGATCGGGATTTACGCGGGTGAATCCGTGGGGCGCTGCTATTATTATAAATGTTAAAGGTTGGATGGATGCATGGATGAATGGATGTTTGTTACTCTTTCACGCCAAAGCTACTGAACCGATTGCGATGAAACTTGGTATGTAGATAGCTGAAGACCTGGATTAACGCATAGGCTTTTACCTCGGCTACTTTTTATCCCGATATCCCCACGGGATCGGGATATACGCGGATGAAACTGCGGGTCGCTGCTAGTGCTTCATAATTTTATAGTTAGGTTCTACAAAAATATGTTATTATTATAAAAAATGCTCTTATTACTTGAATTCAGTTGAATTGATTCAAATTAAAACTGCATAAAATTGTTATAAATCCTTTTCTTAATCATGTGTGTATTTGTCAAGAAAGATCATGAATATGTGTGCCAAAATAATTGAAATCGAAAACCTTCAACTTTAGATTTATTTATAATCACCAGTAAACGTGGCTACGCAAAAAGACCGGTTGCCAAATTCACTGAGAGTTCAGTACAAGTTCCCACAATATTTCATTGCAACTGGACAACGGTTTATCAAAAACTGAATTGTGTCATAAATCAGGCTACTGTAAACCATGCGAGTTGAACAATTCAAGCCGTTTAGTTTACGTAATTGATTAATTTATTGTTCGATAGTGGTATTTGAATAACAGAAACTACTAACGTAACCTATTGATTACAGTATTCTGTAACCGACATTTGACCTGACATGTCACAACACTCACATTTGTACGGTTTTGAATTTTTTACACGACTGCCCAAAAAAGAAGTATTATATTTTCAGATTTCACGTATATAATCTCTATGTATGTGAATTTCTTTATTCACAAGTAACTTCTAAATGTTTGAACAGATTTGGATGTATGGGGTATCGTTTAGATTCCTTACATCATCCCGAGTAACAGATGCTACAGTTCAAATAAATAAAAATTGAATGGCGCTTAATTCATTTCTTGGCAAGGCAGTTATGTTTTAAATGTTTTTTAACTTTCGCGACTATATAAATATATTAGACTAGCTGTGCCCCGCGGTTTCATGAGCGTAACTCAGATGCCAGGGGAATATAAGGATAAAAAGTAGCCTATGTCTTAATTCAGGTCTCCAGCTATCTACATACAAAGTATCATCGCAATCGATTCAGTAGTTTTTGCGCGAAAATCCTCACAAACTTTCAATTTTTTTTCACATTCAATATCTTCACTACATATTATAAAACAAAGTCCTACGCCGCGTCAGTCTGTCTATTCGCGATAAGCTGAAAAACTACTGACCGGATTTTCATGCGGTTTTCACTAATATATAGAGTGATTCATGAGGAAGGTTTAGGTGTATAAGTATATTTTTAGGTTGCTAGTATATTATAGAAATAGTAGCCTATGTGTTAATCCAGGTCTCTAGCTATCTACATACAAAGTATCATCGCAATCGATTCAGTAGTTTTTGCGCGAAAGAGTAACAAACATCGATACATCCTCACAAACTTTCAATTTTTTTTCACATTTAATATCTTCACTACATTTTATAAAACAAAGTCCTACGCCGCGTCAGTCTGTTCGCGATAAGCTGAAAAACTACTAAACGGATTTTCATGCCGTTTTCACTAATATATAGAGTGATTCATGAGGAAGGTTTAGGTGTATAAGTATATATTTAGGTAGCTAGTATATTATAGAAATGTATGTATACAGAGCCTTTTAACGAATCGCTGGTGTCTTGAAAATTCCCATTACGGACACAACCGTAAACAACGTCGGCCCTCACGCGTCTGCCCGCATCCGAGCCGAGGGGCTCACGCGGCGGCGATGTCCCCCCCCCTCACCCGCAGTTTTATATTATAGTCGTAACTTTAAAAATATTTGACCAAATTACGTATTTAAAAGACAAAGTTTATCTACTTTGAATATCAGAAGCGATAAAAGTATTTATTTTTATAAAAATCAATTTGTTACTGCTAAATGTGAATTGGGAATAAAAAATCAAATTTCATTGTATTTATGGTTCACTATTTTGGTAATAATGGCTTACACATAAAAGATAGATATATACTGTCGCGGACTTTATTGTAGAACTATTTAGGAGAAACAATCCCACCGTACATTATATTCGTGTAACTCTTACAGTTTTTCCACTGCACGCCAGAATAGCTCGCAGACGACAGATTTTTTTCCGACTTACTTAACACTTATCGTTATATTTTGGCCAATATACACAATATCTTTATAAATTATAGCCTATGTGTTATTCTGATATATAAGCTATATTATTGTAAAGTTTCATTAAAATCCATTCAGAAGTTTTTGCGTGAAAGAGTAACAAACATCCATACATTCATACATCCACACATCCAACCTCACAAACTTTCACGTTTATAATATTAGTAAATATAAATAGTAATAAATCTAGGAAGAAAAAAATTATAAATCAACAACAATGAAATAGTGTGAATCACTGAATTTCACAAATGAATATACCCTTGTGCGAAGACAGAACAATACTAAAAAGACCTCGACAATCCTTTTCTGCAACAGAAAGATAATACATTATAGCAACAGACAAAAAAAGAATACAAACTCTTTCGAAATCAAATTAAATTAAGTAACAAAACAACCCGACCGGACCGACAATAGAGGTCCTACAATAATGGACTCTTTGATAAACTATCCTTTCATCTGGCCTTTCTTCCGGCCTATTGTGGCCTCAATTCGGCAATAAATCGCCTATTTGCGGCCTCGAGTGCGGTTCGTTGATTGGTTTTCTTTACATTGATCGTTTTATGTTTAAGTTTTGGAATGTTCGTTTGATGCGTTGTTTATTTGTTTTAACTTCTCTTATTAGTAGACATTTGGCAACTTAAAACAGTTAAAGAGTATAGAACGACTAGGTTAGTCGTAGACTTAATAGAAAACTGCAAATTAGGATTAAAAGTAGATAAGAAATTGAGCCCTAAGGCTAGTACAGTCTAGCCAGAGAAAAGTGTTTCTTACTGAGAGTAATGACGTCAAAAAAGTAATAAATTTCTAGGGTGTTATGTAAAATGGTTTTTAGTACATTTTAAATCATATTTAAATTCAGAATCTATGAATTGCACATTGTACTAATTTTACTTGTCCTCATTGAAAAATGTGCGAAATACGAAGAAAACAGATAAAGTGTCTCAATTGACAAAATGTTTCAACCTATTAGCACCAGCATTGCGGACCATCGATGTAGGCCGAATTAGTTTAGCTTTACCTTAACACAATTAAGGCAATTTTCTCCACACAATGCCGTAGCCACAGTACAAAAAATAACAAAAAAAAATCGACTCACAATTTTAACTTTATTTACACTTCTCCTAATAAAAAAATTAACTGAGTTCAAAAGATGCGCGTGACAGCCCTGGTGATGATGACATCTTGGACATCATAGTACTACTTAAATAATAATTGCAATTAATTGCACTCAATATACGCGACTCAGGAAAATAGTCAAAAAGTACAAGTAAATGGATATAATTTAAACTACGTAACGCGCGTTTCGAATCTATTCAAACGGAAACAGCGCAACATAAACAGACAACCCTAGCGAAACAGATTACAGATATTTCCCTTTTTAAAGCGTGTTGTTATATTGTACAATAAATGTTTACAAATGGTGTGGTTACACGTTATCATCATCATCTTCCACGCCTTTTCCCAACTAAATTGGGGTCGGCTTTCAGTCTAACTACGATACGACCGAACTTCGAAATTTTACGTGCAGCGATTGCCATCAGACCTCCATAACCCAAATACTAGGTGATATCGAAGTTCTGTAGTTAGACCAGGTTGTCAGACTTTTTGGGGTGCTGTCTAGAAAACCTCCACGTGGTGCACCCTGGAAACGTTGGCGATGACGCTGCCTTTCGTTCCTCAGTTTCTGAGGACGGCGTCATCGCCAACGGCTAATATTCTAGTAAGGAGAGGAGGCCATTTTTCTTCGGCCACTCGGTCGAGGCTTGGTCCAACAGAGCGGGCGTTTCTGCCGATTCCTCTGTTGGCTCTTCGCTCTTCGGAGCTATGAGGATGAAAACCTCGGTAAAAAATCAAGAAGGAGGGACCCTTTCGAGGGTCGGAGTTTCTCCGCTGTCCTCAGTAGAGAAAGAGGGCGGGCTCGGCGTGCACTCACACTGCCACCGAGCAGGCATGAGAAGATTTTCCTTGCCACCGTCGGCATATCGTAATCCCGAAAGGAGTCGTGGTCATGTTTCGCGACTCCGATCGGGGACGAGGGTCTTGGCTTAGCCGCCCGGACTGCGAGGAAGAAAACCTCTCTAAAAAATCACCCCGAATCCCGTGTTCTGGTGCGTGACCAGGGGATGCATGGCTGATGGGTAGTTCAGTCGCAAGCGCACTCCCAGCCGGGGCACCTGCGGACCCCTCGGTTGGGTATAAACCTTCGCTTGCCCGGGTATTGGGGGATCTCTGCCCGGGTCGACTTTTATTTCTCCCCCAATCGTGGGTCTAAAATGGAAACTTTAAATAAACTTATAAACAAAAACAACGATGAACAAAAGAAGGAGAAAGTGACGAGGAAGGAGAAGAGTAAGAAGGCGGATAGTCAGAAGGCGGACGACACCTCGTCTAACGATGAGGAGGTTTTAATCCGGACGCCTATCTCGAAAGAGCTCTCAGGAGATAATATAACTCCTGGGAGCAGAAGAATTTCAGAACGTCTACGTTCTAAGGCCGGATTATCTAGGTCAGATAATGGCCCTGAGGTCGTGGAGATGGAAGTTGAGCTTCGCGACCCCGAGAGCCGGAAACGGGGTCGCTCAAGGGACGAGGACTATGAACCGTCAACAGACATGCTCCCTCCCAAAGTGGCCAGTAGCATAAGAGGGAGGTCGAGGTCTCGTACGCCGATTCCGTCTTCGGTAGGTTCCGTCTTCTCAAAGACGGAATCGTATACGCGAACGCGTGCAGAGGGCGAGGTCGTTGCCGAGGAGGAGATCGCAGATCTCCTATTAAAGATCCAGGCGCCGGTGGAAGGGGGTTCTGTCCCTCAAACACCGGTGTCATTGAAGGAGAGGACGAGTGCGGCGGTGGCCATCATACAAAAAGTGGCCACCAAGTCCACCAATCTGAAGGGCTCTTTCGTCAGGGCCCTAAAGGACTCCTCCTCTGCCGTCTCGGGAGTCGTTGAAACTCTCATCGGTGACGTCGCACGCCTCCAGGCGGCAAATGACCTATTGATGAAGCAGGTGGCCGAGCTCAGCGCTCAGTTTGCTCAATTTAGGGCTAAGGCAGACTGTCCAGAGCGACCGAGCCAGGTAGAGCGGCAAACTGCTCCCTCCTCTTCGCCCCCTGAAATTCCGGATTCCCACCTGCGTCAAGTTATTGACGCAGTGTGGAGAATGATGGATGGGCGTCTCGCTGGCCTGGAGGCAAGACTGCCTCCTGCCCCCATAATACGACCGCCGCTTGCTGCGGACAAAGGTAAAGCCGCGTCAGTCCCGACGCCGCTTCCTGTCTCAGGTGGCCGCGTCGCGGTCTCCTATGCGGCGGCGGCGTCGGCACCAAACCCTGCCGCCGTGCCGAAAGCCGGACGACCGGCTAAGGCTACACAAAAAGTGACGGCAACGAAAGCCGGGCAACAGGCCAAGGCACCGACATCGGCGGTATCGGCATATCCTCTGCTTCCATCTCCAGCAACCAGGGGGACGACCGCGCCTCCCGTTGCTTCTGGCGCTGAAACTGAGCCTGTCCCCTCGACGTCTGCCCCCCCGACGTCTGCTTCCTTCAACGACGGGTGGCAGAAAGTCGGGGAAGACAAAAGGTCCCGAAAGCGGAACAAGAAGGCTGCCAAGAAAACAGCCTCTTCACCGCAGGCTCCATCGATGGCAGTAGCCAGCCCAAAGAAGCCGCGAAAACTGCAGCCGCCTAAGACAGCGGCTGTGGTCATAACGGTTTCAACGGAGGCAACAGACGGCGGGCTGTCATACGCGGCCGTTTTCAAGAAAGCCCGGGACAGCCTCGCCGGAGAGTTCGGGGCTGTAGGTGTGAGGATGCGCCTCGCCCAGACGGGGGCTCGAGTTTTGGAGTTCCCCGGGGCTGAAGGCGCGAAAACGGCCGATACTTTCGCAGAGAAGCTGCGGGGTTTATTTGCAACGACGGATGGTGTCAAGATCGCCAGGCCCACAAAGTGCGCAGAGCTACGCATTTCGGGCCTGGATGACTCTGTGACGGTGGAGGACGTCCGCATTGCCGTTCAGGAGAAGACGGGATGCAACGCGGACAAAATCAGAGTCGGCACCATCCGCCCCGGTCCAGGAGGCCTTGGCGCGGTGTGGGTAAGCTGTCCCGTAGCGTCGGCGAAAATTTTGGGCGACGCCGGCAAGGTCCTCATCGGTTTCGTGAACGCCAGGGTAACAGTCCTGGTGGCGAGACCGATGAGGTGTTTCAAATGCCTATCGTCGGGACACACCCGCGTCAAGTGCGCGAGTTGTTTTGACTGCAGCGGACTTTGTTTCCGTTGTGGTCGACCGGGGCACAAGGCAGCGGACTGTTCCGCCGCCCCTCATTGCCCAGCGTGTGCGGCGGGTGACTTGCCCGCCAACCACCAGATGGGACAGGGGGGCTGCAAGCCTCCCCGCACTTCTAAAAAATCATCGGAGGCTAGCCAATCGACCCAGGCTGCCACCGATGTAATACCGGCGTCGTCGTCGTCGCCCATGGAGGAGGTTGTAGAGACGGTCCAATAAATGGATCAAGTCTCTAGCCTCCTTGTCCAGACGAACCTAAACCACTCTGCCGGTGCGCAGGATCTTTTCCTGCAAACCATGGCGGAGTGGTCAATCGGTGTAGCCGTAGCCTCGGAGCCCTATTACGTTCCTCCCCGTCCAAACTGGATGGGTGACCGGGACGGCTCCGTGGCAGTCATCAGCTCCACGGCGGCTCATTCCCCGCCCTTGTCGCTAAGAGACAAGGGTACCGGATATGTTGCTGCCGAGTGGGGGGGTATCACCATATATGGTGTCTACTTCTCCCCCAACCGGAGTCTGAGCGACTTCGAGGTTTTCCTCAACAACTTGGAGACCTCGATGCGGCGACTAGCGTCTGGGCACGTCCTAGTGCTGGGGGACTTCAACGCAAAGTCCATTGCATGGGGTTCCCCCAGGACGGACGCACGGGGCGATGCCGTGGAGGAGTGGGCGGCATCGGTGGGCCTCTGTCTCCTAAACAGAGGCTCCACCAACACGTGCGTGCGACAGCAGGGGGGGTCGATAGTGGACCTTTCGTTCGCTACCCCTGCTCTCGCCGCACGAGTAAGGAACTGGCGTGTCCTGGAAGAGGTTGAGACGCTCTCGGATCACCTCTATATCCGATTCGAGCTCTCCCTGATCCAGGACCCCAGAAGGGGTCACACGGCGCGGCGTTCTTCCCGCTTCCCGCGGTGGGCTGTTACAAAAGTGGATAGGGACCTACTGGAGGAGGCAGCCATTATTTACGCTTGGCTGTCTCCGCGGCCTCAGACTGAGGAGGCAGACATGGGGGCGGGCCGTTTTCGCGATGCGATTACGCAGATTTGCGATGCGGCCATGCCCCGCATCCGAGGTCGTCGGCCTCCAAGGAAAGAGGTCTACTGGTGGTCCCAGGAGTTGGCGGACCTCCGTGCGGCCTGTACTCGTGCCCGGAGGTCCTACACTCGCAGCCGGCGGCGTCGCCGCGAAGAGGGGGAGGAGGACCAGCTTCATGAGGAGTACCGAGAGGCGCGGAAAACTCTGAAGCTGGCCATTAGCCGCGCCAAAGAGGACAAAAGAAAGGAGATGCTGGAGGGTCTCAATGGTGACCCCTGGGGACGCCCATATCGCGCGGCGCAACAAAAGCTCCGCGCGTCGGGCCCCCCCCTTACGGAAACTCTCCAACCCAGCTTCCTGCAGGAAGTGGTTGAGGGCCTTTTCCCGCAACGGGTGGAGCACGTACCCCCGTCGATGGCCCCCTTGGCCGGAGGCGACGGGGAGAACGAGGAGGATGGTGTTCCGCCCGTCACGGAGGCGGAGGTAGGGGCGGTTGTTCTACGGATCCGTTCCAAGAACACCGCCCCCGGGCCAGACGGGATCCCTGCCCGAGTGTTGGCCCTCGCCCTCGACCACATGTCCGACCGCCTCAGGGAGGTGTTCGACGCTTGCTTGGCGTCCGGGCGCTTCCCTGACTGCTGGAAGAGCGGGAAGCTGGTCCTTTTAAGGAAGCCGGGACGGCCTGCCGACTCGGTTGCGGCCTACAGGCCCATCGTGTTGCTGGACGAGGCGGGTAAATTGTTTGAGAGGGTCCTCTCTGCCCGCATCGTCCGGCACCTGTGCGAGATCGGCCCCGATTTGTCGGACGCCCAATTCGGTTTTCGAGCGGGGCGTTCGACGGTCGGTGCTGTGTTGCGCCTGAGGGCCGTGACCGAAGAGGTAGTGAGCTGTGGCGGCGTGCTGTTGGCGGTGTCGTTGGACATCGCCAACGCGTTCAATAGTCTGCCATTCAGCTGCATCAGGGAAGCACTCCACTATCACGGAGTGCCAGGGTACCTGAGGCGGCTAGTGGCAGACTATTTAGAGGAGCGTACCGTCATGTACGAGGACCGAGATGGAGTTTTGAGTTGTCGGCCCATGTCGTGCGGTGTTCCGCAGGGGTCTGTCCTTGGACCACTCCTGTGGAACATGGGGTACGACTGGGCCCTTCGAGGCGACTTCCCCCCCGGGCTGGGCGTAATCTGTTACGCCGACGACACACTGGTCACAGCCCGGGGGGCGAACTTCCAAGAGGCGGCGCGTTTGGCCACCAGAGGTGTCTCTCTGGTGGTCGGTCGCATCGAGGCGCTGGGTCTGCGGGTGGCCCTGGATAAGACGGAGGCCCTTTTATTTCATGGGCCTCGTCGTGGTCCACCCCCTGGCGCCTCCATCGTAGTCAACTCGGTTCTCGTACCGGTTCGGGCCCACATAAGGTATCTGGGCCTGATCCTCGACGGTAGGTGGCTCTTCGACGAGCACTTCCGACAGCTTGCTCCGAAGCTGGTCGGCGCTGCGTCCGCCCTTGGGCGACTCTTGCCCAACTTGGGCGGACCCAGCGTCGCTACAAGACGGTTGTACACGGGGGTTGTCCGGTCAATGGCACTGTACGGTGCACCGGTGTGGGCGGGAGCTCTGACCGCCCAGAATAGGGCGCGCCTCTGGCGCCCTCAGAGGGTTATGGCGGTTAGAGCCATACGCGGATACCGCACCGTGTCGACGGAGGCGGCGTGCGCGTTGGCCGGAACTCCCCCGTGGGATTTGGAGGCGGAAGTGCTCGCCGAAGTATATCGGCGAACGGCTGAGTTCCGGGCGGGAAGCGGCAGTCAGCCCCCGCCCGAAGAGGTACGCGAATGGCGTGATGCCGCTCGCCGAGCCACCATGGCTCGTTGGTCGTCCCGGCTGGAGGCTCCGCGTGCTGGCTTTGCCGCCGTGGAGGCGCTCCAGCCGGTCATCGTCGAGTGGGCAGGGCGGCAGCACGGGACCCTTTCCTTCCGACTGACGCAGGTTCTTTCCGGGCACGGCTGCTTCGGGAAGTACCTGCACTCGGTCGCTAGGAGGGAACTGAGTCCCGCCTGTCACCACTGCGACTGTAGTGAGGACTCGGCTCAGCACACGCTGGCGGTTTGCTCCGCCTGGGCGACGCATCGTCGGGCCCTCACTGCAGTCATCGGAGGGGATCTCTCGCTACCGGCCGTCATACGCTCCATGGCCGGTAGCGACAGGAATTTTACCGCGGTCGCGACCTTCTGTGAGGACGTCATCTCGCAGAAGGAGGCGGCGGAAAGGGTCCGGGAGGACGATCTCCACTCGGACCTAATTCGCCGCCGGCGAACCGGGCGGCGGAGGCGCGCTTACCAGCGCCTCATGCCGCCCTGAGTGTGGCCGCGGGTGGACGGGACGGGTTTTTCCCCTTCACCCGCTATAGTGGCCCCCCGCGAGGAGGCGGCGTACACGTGTGCCTGGACGTCGCCTAATTGAGAGGTTTTACCCGAAGGTGGTGCCCGCGCTTTTGCGGGCAGGCGCTAGGGGGGGTCCGGATGTCTTAATAAAAGCTGTTCCCGGATCCCTCCTACTTAAGGCGCAGTACGGCACACCGTGTGGTTTTAGTCGGTTCGATTCCGACACACCGCCCCACCGAAAACCCCGGTGGGGTGACGGCCCGAGGGGGTTTCCACACGCACAAAAAAAAAAAAAAAAAAAAAGGTTGTCAGACTTTTTAGGGCTCCAACTACCTGTAACAAATCCCATAGATGTTCGTATGGCAACCGGAACCGACGTGCTCTTCATGGAGGTACGGTTCTTCGTCACGGAGGTGTCTCAATGTGTTAAGAATGGTCACCCATCCTAAGACTGACCTGGCTAGTATTACTTAACCTCGTAATATGCTAACCTACTCGGTTACCACTTAGCCACGAGCCCCCTGGTGAGTAACACTTTATAAATGGGAAATTTATCATTCACGACAGCGTCGTCAACGAACAAAAATATCTACAGTTGTGACAAAAAGCAATTTACCTAAGTGTTTCAATAACTACAATTACTTCCTAAAATCCTTGTAGTAACGCACACGCTCAGATGATCGTAACGTGACAAAGAAAAAAATATTTTTTTAACATGAAACTCTGTAGGTATATGTAGTTTGGATGACAATAATTTGGCATTTGGCAAATTAAAGTGTAAAATGTATTTTTTTGAAGTAGGGTTTACAAAAATCTAGCTAAAAATCTATTTAATATAAATTGAAAGTCGCTCTGATGCAACGATTCTGTGATTTGAAAGCTAATGACTAATTTGTTGAGTGGCCCCAAAATGTGATACCGTAGCGTAACGTCCCTGGGTATGACGTAAGTATTGTACATATATTCACTACATATTATAAAACAAAGTCCCCCGCCGCGGCTGTCTGTCTGTCTGTTTGTCTGTTTGTTTGCGATAACTGAAAAACTACTTAATGGATTTTACTAATAGACAGAGAGATTCATGAGGAAGGTTCAGGTGTATAATTTGTACCTGTGCGAGGCCGGGGCGGGTTGCTAGTACAATATAATGTTGAAACATATGTGTGCCACAAATTGTTATGAATCTTGTCTAAAATTAAAGATAAAATTATTCTAACGCTGCATGTAATCTTACTTTATGGTACAAGTTAAACAACCATAAAGATAAGTCCATTCTTGTCTCCGAGGATGATCTCATGCGTTATTAATGTCGAAAAGGACGACCACCGAAATTGTGGACCTTTTAAGGAAATTGCTATCTCGCTTTTAAAGGATTGTTCATACCCACCTTTATGGAATAAAGTTGTGCAGTAAAATATGTAAAAATTGTATGATAGAAACAACATAATATTGAAATAAAATTAAACTTCACCAACTGCGCCCCGCGGTTTCACCCGCGTAACTCCCGATCCCGTTATAATATCGGGATAAAAAGTAGCCTATGTGATATTCCAGGTTTCCGGCTATCTACATACCAAGTTTAATCGCAATCAGCTTTGTAGTTTTTGCGTGAAAGAGTAACAAACATCCTTCATCCTCACAAACTTTCACTTTTATAATATTTTTTGATGATTCTTTTTTGTTAGATAGGGTAAACCTCAAGGGTGGTCCAATGTCAAGCAAGTCAGGATGTGATAATGGAATCCTGATAAAATTGAGTGAAAATCTCGAAAAATATGGGCACTAATAGTGTTTCTGTTTATTTTCATAACGCTATCAGGTATTTGCGTTTAGGAATCATCACATCATGAAGCTGAAATGACACCTTGATACCTTTCTTAAACAATTGGAAGTTTAACATAAAAACTGTGGTTTTAGTTGCAGAAACCACTTAGTATGCTTTAAAGAAAAGGCATTTGATAGCGTTTTAAAGTATTTAGTACTAGGAACCCGCCCCGGCTTCGCACGGGTACAAATTATACATTAAAACATTCCTCATGTATCACTCCGTCTATTAGTGAAAACTGCATGAAAAGTTTCAGTAAAAAGTTTATCGCGAACAGACAGACAGACGCGGCGGGGGACTTTGTTTTTTTTATATATGGACTCTATAAGTCATTTATAATATGTAGTGATTAAATGTATTAAAATATAGTAGTTGTCAGAGTATTGAAAGATGACGCGAGCCACAAAAAAAAAAACATTAAATAAAAGCTTTTTAACAAAAAAAATTACCGACGGAAAAGAACTAAAAGCAAAAAATAAATAAGCGTTTAAAGTCTTGAGTGTCGAACTTATTTACATAAACTATAAAATTTTACATTAACTAATTTTGAGTCGGCTCCAAACAACAAACTGATAATTTATCCAAATGTTATATCCGCTCAAACGTCCGGGCGTACTTATACGCCCGAATTGTCAAACCGTCAATCGTCCGGGCGTATATATACGCCCAAACAAATGAGGCCCGAAAAAGTTTTGGCGCGAAGCGACTCGCACGCTATAATCGATTTTTAGTCAACATATCCATTGCGCCTCTTTTATCAATGTTATACTAATCTCTTTTCTATGAAATACCGCGTCATTTGGTACCTTTTAATCTATGGTAAGAGACGCCATTAAATTCTTAGAAATTCAAAAGTCAGTGAATTGTCGTGAAAGTGGTGAAAGTTTTGTGAAGTTTTTTGTGTTATTTTTGTGTGTGAGCTCTGCTTTTAAAATGTAAGTAATAATGTATTTATTGTTCTTCTGTATTAGTATTATATATCAAAATTATCCTTATGAATCATTCTTTTAGTATATGTAAACTTTTTATGAATCCAAAGTTTGTTATGATGTGTTTAGATGTGATAAAACTTTTTTGGTATATTATTTCAATTAAAACTTCGCCTTTGTTCGCCGGTTTATCGTAATGTTTTTGTATGTTATATCATATATTTTAATATATTTTATCTGGTAATTAGGATGAGTGGTTAGTATTAATATTTTAAATAAACATTAATTAGGATTTTACGTTCTTGTAATTTGACTACAGCCCCCTATAACGATTACGATGGTCTAGAAATAGGCAAAATTCGAAATTCAGAATTTTCTAATTAGAATAAATTCCAATTAGATTATAATTATATATGTCTAAATTAGCATCATATTAAAGGGAAATGAATCTAGTTTTATTTTTATAGTGTTTTGTTTTTAAAAAGTATGATATTTTATGCCTATAAAACAAATTAAGTGAAAGTTTTTTTTTTTTTAGTAGGAATTCATAACAAACCTCCTTTGAAGTATTTTAAATTATCACTATCGAATTTTGAAATAGATAACTTCTTTCTATAAACGTCTAGCTATTTTACAGTATTTTTATCTACTCTCTAGATATTATTATTTTAGCTATAAAAAGGTTTTTGTTACCAAGTTGCCGGCACATTTCCGCGCTATTCAGGGCGCGCTAGTCGACCTATAAAGATGTATTTTTTAAAGCTACTGAGAAATAATTATATATCAAGATATTAGTATCATAATTTAGGGAAATGAGTCTAGTTTTGTTTTTAAATGCTTTATTGGTAAAAAATATGATATTTTAGGCTTACGAAACCATTTTATAGAATTTTTTGTTTTTTTTTTCTCGAGACCTCACAATAAACCTTCTTATAAGAATCTTATAAGTATTTATTTGAATTTAGAAATAGATAACTTTCATCTATAAACGTCTAGCTAGTTGCCAGTATTTTTATCTTGGCTGTAGCTGTTATAGATAGCTGATAGGAGAGGTTTTTGTTACCAATTCCGCACAGTGGTCCGCGCGATTTCCGCGCGATTTCGCGAAATCGCCCCCCCCCAAATTGGTGGACGTGGTGGCTGGTTTCGAACTGTCAAAGTGGACGTTCTATTTTCACACCGTTTTGTAAAGAGATGCAAACTTTTTGTGATAATGATGATACTGACTAAGTACCGTCAGGATTCACGACTACGTAGATTATAAATGGCTCTGATATAATGAATGTAGATTATATATTTGCAACACGCAACCATAATAAAATACTATAAGATATGATAACGGTAATATTATGTATCCAGTATTCTATCTTCATACAAACGGTCGGAAAGGGAGTCATACCTCCCAAGTTCGATAGACACTCGGTACACAAACAGTCGCGAATGCGCCGGAGTGACGACCGAACGGTGTGATGCTGTTGTAAGCAGTAAGCTTGCGATTTGTGTATTTGATTGAAATAAGTATAAGTACTTACATAATATGTCAATGGATTACTTTATACTATTAACTTTAAGAATAAAACTTTTCCTACATTTCAGTCGAGGCGCAAATATTTATTTATTTGAATTATTTAATTTTTTTTTTTATATGTTAATTGCAAAAAAAATTGCAAAAATACCCGGCAATTCAAACAGTTATAATTTCTAAACGGATACTTTTTTTTTCAGAAATTCTTATTGGATCTGCATACTAAAGTCTTGCCCTTTCAATAATTTAATTAAGTGTCTAACCTAAATACAAGCTTGTACGGAATCCTCGTTGCGCAAGTCAGATTCGCACTTGTCTGGTTTTTTTTCAATAGGTCACATTTCTACTTCGAATTACAAAAGTATGAATAACCAATTAAAATATAAAATAACTAGCAACCCGGCCCCAGCTTCGCACGGGTTGCAGAGACATCTTCAACAATCATCAACATATTTTAATTGATTGACACAAAATCTTAACAAATGATACACCTCACGATCAAATGATACGTTCCTCATGAATCAGTCTGTCTATTACAGAAAACCGCATGAAAATCCGTTCAATAGTTCTTCAGTTTATCACGAATAGACAGACAGACGTGGCGGGGGACTTTGTTTTATAATATGTATAGATGAAGTAAGCGCTGGATTCAAGGTGGATTTATATGACAAAAAATCGACAGTAAACTCATGAGTCATTATTTTAAAATTTTGTATTGATTACAATTTTAATGGCCCTTTTTGATTGTCAAAATGTAGTGAGGTCGAAACACTAAAAGTTAGATCCTCCTCAATTTGTAGCGTTCTTTCGTCTGCGAAAACGCAATCAACAAAAAGCCAACTACCAATAATTTCTAACACTCCCAATACTAGACAATTTCATTTATTTCTGAAATTGTTTTCTTAGACCTACTTTGTTTTTCGCAGATTAAACGATCTGAACTTGTAAGTAGGTTCGTATAAAATTGTGATTGTAACTATGTAGTCTATATCTCTATATTTATGTATATATTTTCAAAGAGCCTGAAGAACACAGCTAGTAGAAAGGTTTAGAACATATTTTTCGACATTTAATTCCAGGCGTTAAAAAAAATTATGTTTTACAACCTCATTGACTAATTACGACTCATTAGTCTCAGCGGATGTTTGTAAAACCAAATTGCTTAATGTGTTATTTATTTTTGTTACCAATACTCGGTTTATTTCCAAAAATATCTGCAAATAGAAATATAGAGATAGATCTGCAAATATTTTTGTATCCGGTATATGGTATACATATTCGTATTCCTAAAATATCTTTATTTTCATTAGTTTAGGATACACCAGATACTTATTAAAATTTATAGCCATTTAAGAGATACTAAATTAATTATATTGATATTGTAATTGCAGCGGAATTATCTCCGAAGGGAAGTAGCCTATTTATATTCTTAGATAGAACAGCTATACTTACTCGGACATTTTTTAAATAAACTTAGCAATAGTAGACGAAGAAAAGGTTCAGGAATTGACTGGAATATGAGAAACAAATTACTGATGATTAGTGATGATGCAATCTCGTGCTAAACTCTGTGTCTCACCTCTGTTGTTTTTTTCAGTAACAATCTGTTCTTTGAACTTAGGTAACAAAACTTAGCTTTCCTGTTAATATTTTGAAACATTTTGAAAAACATAAATTTAACTAGTAAGTGTATAGACTTACTAGTTTTGTACAGGAGTGTAGTACAGGGCTTATATGAAAAAATGTGTGTGTCAGCTCCGACGCACGACTGGAGTTTACTCTCTCCCTCTCTCTCTCTCTCTCTCTCCCTCTCCCTAACTCCCTCCCTAACTCCCCCCTAACTCCCTCCCTAACTCCCTCCCTCCCTCCCTCCCTTCCTCCCTAACTCCCTCCCTCCCTCTATATATTCTGTATATATTTACACATATATATAACATAAAGGTATACACATGTCTACATACATGCGTCGAGAATAAGGAGTAAACTCCAATAAAGCATAAAAAGCACAATAAAGCGTTACGCTGCCCTCCGATCACCAAATTTTACTCTTCATATTTTTTTCATACCGGGCGCCTTGTATGCAAATCGATTCTTAAGGACTAAACTCCAAAAGAAACACTTTCTTAAATCACTGAAAGGACTTGACTCTAGCGTGCAGTTACATAAAAAAAAATTGATAAAATACTATGCGTTTACAAGTTATGACCGTTTGAATTTCCAAGTATGTTTACCACACATTTACTATCTGAAAAGTTGCAATGCAGACTAGAATTTTCGTTGTGGAATTTACCTGGGCGGCAACAGAGCCACAACAGAGGATATTATGATGATAGTGTATCCGAGGGCAGGGAAGACGGTGCACTGAATTTACAATGCCTTTTATAAACCGTTTTATGAGGGTTGAATACTGAAGAGCAAACAGTTGCTCAATTACGGCTGTATCGAAATTCCGCAGCGGAAAATTGCACATTACAGCTATGACGGGACCAAATCCTCTACTACTAGTATAGCATATCTGCCATCTGCTTTCATTGTTGGGACTAACAAACCGAAGGTGAGTTGTGGGGATCCTTCTCAAAAAAAATTACAAATATTATTACATATATATTTAAATGCAAGTTTTTTCTGTAATCTGTTACTTATAACAATAACTGTTATTCATCATTCGTTGCTTTAAAAAAAATCCTAATAGCCAAAAATAATAAAATACCTATATAGTACAAATTATTGGAACTACGTTCCTTAACGTGGCTTGCAGTAGAAGTAGACTTTCAGATAGAGATAGAGATAGAGCAAACGAGAAAGTCAGTTTTACCTTAGTAAAACTGATTTTCTGTAGTTTAGTTTTACTTAGTACTTTAGTAAAACTGATCTCTTTCGATGGACAAGTGGTTTCGAATATTTTTATAATATCTATATTATGTTTCTGTACATATTACATATTTTAAATAACGAAAAAAAGAGTGGACTGTGTTTTTCGAATAAAAATTTAAGTTAGCCCATAAGGAAAATATTTGAAGATCGTTTGTAGATTAATTCTAAATAATAATTCTGTTAAACGATTTTCTCAAAAGTTGCAACGTAATAAACACTTACCCTAATATAAACATTATTTCATTAATTTGTATACGGAAAAGAAATGAGATAAGACTCTTAAAGTTTTCATTAACTGCTAAGCACGTAATAGAAATTAATTATCCAAGAAAAAAATAATAAACATAAAGTATTAGCAGAGAGTAGGTACTGTGCGGAAATTATAATTATCACTTTACTTTTTGATCGCACAGTGTTTAATAGAAGCGCCAAAACGATGAATCTGTCGTACTGACTGTCCAATATTAGAGTAACAAATTTAGAAAAAAAAAACGAAATGACGTTCTAGAAGACCTAGATGTTAGGATTTGTAAAAAAAAAGAGCAGGAAACATTGTAGACCTAATAAATGCAGTGTCACTGTTGGAAAATATGGTACCCAGGGGTCACACCGTATCGTAAGTCCACATATATATAAACATGTACCTAAATGCCCATTCGAACCCTCATCATCCACGACACCTGAACTCTATGATCTTATCTATCACTTACAAACTAAAACTAAGACCTTTTTCATGCTGGTCAGATTACTTAAGAAGAACGGACAGATGTACAAGCTACGTGGAGTAAACTTTTATTCTATTAATAGAGAATTTGTCATCAAAACCATATGGGAACCAATGGGAACCATAATAGAAGAACGATTGATGTATATAGGCCACTTACCAAAATAATCAATCACTGCAGCTGCGGTATTTCCTATATTGGACAGACGAAAATAACAAACAAGATAAGATCAAGTTACATATCGCAGCTGTTAAGAATAGTTTGTCATAATTTAGTGTTTGCAGAAACCAAATTACTGCACTGAAGAAGATAAACATCAAGTCCTCTTCTCCGATCGACATCAGAAAAAATTAATTATACGTGACATAGCACTGAAAATAATGAGAAAAGCGAAGACCATGTAAGGGGAATTAAAAAACACACTTCACTGAGATGACGGTGAGACTACATCAGTTCAGTAGTGACTACGATTGGTTTAAACTGATTTAAATTTCGATAAATAAAAGGTATTTGCAACTCAAGTAGCATACGAGGTTAAAACATATTGTCTTTACTTCTTAATATGTACGCAAATCACAAAAGATTAAAATAATGGAAATTCATTCTTTGGATAATTTGTTCTGCGGAGAAATCTCACTAGAACATTAACCACCCACCAATTTGTAATTTGTAATTGATTTACAAAGCGAGTGAAAACTCCATTACAGCCTAGTTTCCACCGTTGTTTGAAACTTGAACAAACACACAGTTGTCCATTAATGGAAATTGAAATGTGCTAGTTTCTGAAAGTGTTTTTATTGTTGTACTACTTAATCTAACAACAACTTTTAACAAGCAAATGGCAATAAAAGTACGATAATGCTCTAAAATTAAGATATGTTTAAAATTACACTTTTAGTCTAAGTAACATTGTTACTTAAAGTATTAACTATACACAATTACGAAATTGTTTATTTCCTCTCAACGTATACTTTTTTTTTGTGTGGTAACCCTACGGGTCATCACTTCATCAGTGCGAACAGTGACACTTCATCAGTGCGAACAGTGAAGTGCTATGTTAGAATTGAGCCGATTAAAACAACACAGTCCGTCATAAGTGGGTCTATTATAGGGTACCCAGGTATACCCCAAGAAGGAAGCCTCCGGGAACCCCTGGAGACCTTGGCCGTCTCTCAACGTATACCTACACGTAGTTAATTTGATTAAGTTGTTTTTTTTTTTATACATACTAGATTTTGCCCTCAGCTTCGCTTGCATAAAAGGATTTTTTCCATCCCTCGGGAACAGTACTTTTTTTCTGGATGAAAAATACAATATGATTTTTTCTGTATTCTTGGCAATGAGTTTACATAATTTGATGATTAACCAATTGAACGGTACAGCAGCGCATTAAAGACCAACGAACAAACATTGATTTTTAAATATTCGATTTTTTTATTGATGGTTATCCCACTAATATTATAAATGTGAAAGTTTGGATAGATGGATGGATGGATGGATGGATGGATAGATAGATGGATGGATGTTTGTTACTCTTCAACGCAAAAACCACCGAACCGATTGCGATGAAACTTGGTATGTAGATAGCTGGAGGCCTGGAATAACGCATTGGCTACTTTTTATTCCGATACTCCCACGGGATCGGGAGTTACTCGGGGGAAACCGCGGGGCGCTACTAGTGAATGCATAAAAAGAATGGTACTTTTAAAACATTCAGTAGTAACTGTGTACATTGTTTATTGTAGGAAAAGTTTGTCGTCTTAAGAAGTGATCGTAAGGCAGAGTCTTGAGGCGATTTAAGCGCAAATGGGTCAGGTATGGTTAGTGCTAGATTAGTAGGCTTTCACGCTTAATGCACGTAAGTTTTAACATACAACACTGGAACATCGCAGTATGTCTTGAGTGATTTAATTTTATGTGTATTATGGATTTATTGACGTTAGTAAAGGGTGTCTCAGTAAGAGTGCACTCTTTAAAATTATATTATTTTTTTTCATGCAAGCTGCAACTCTGAAATTTGACAGCTGTCACCTCTGTTTATTCTGATTATTAAAAATGGAGCGCTTTTCGAAAGAACAACGCGTTATAATTGTGAAAACTCATTACAAAAATGGGGAAAGTTACGCTGAAACCGCTCAAAAACTTCACCAAATTTTCAGCCGAGAATGTGCACCTAATGTGTCAACCATTCGAAGAGTGGTCAAAAATTTGAAGAAACTGGGTCGATTATGGATAATAAGAATCCTTTGCGTCAACGTACCGGTCAGTCTCTCGAAAACATTGTTGCTGCTGTAAACGAGAGTGTCGCCGAAAACCCGAAAACATCAATTCGGCATCGTTCTCAACAACTTCAAATTTCACGAAGCACTACGCAGTGAATTTTGAATAAAAGCCTCCACCTTCATGCATACAAGATTCAGCTAACTCAGGAGCTCAAACCAGCCGACCATGGAAAGCGCCGGTAATTCGTTCAATGGGTATTGGAGCAAAGTGAAGTCGATGCCAATTTTTCGAAAAAAGTAATTTTCTCCGATGAAGCGCATTTCCATGTGAATGGCTTCGTGAATACACAAAATTGTCGAATTTGGGACTCAGAAAATCCTCATCCAATCCATGAGAAACAAATGCACCCACAACGACTAACTGTCTGGTGCGGATTTTGGTCAGGCGGTGCGATTGGACCTTACTTTTTTGAAAATGAGGCCGAAATTGCAGTGACTGTGAACGGCATTCGTTACAGGAATATGATAACGGACTTTTTGTGGCCTCAACTGGACGGCATGAATCTGGAAAACGTGTGGTTTCAGCAGGACGGCGCAACAATCAAATCAAATCGGAAATCAACGCGTCATCGGTGAGATACATCTCTGTGCAAAAGTCATGGAAAATTTTATAAAAAGAGTAATGGCCTGTCATCGGAGTCGTGGGGGTCATTTGCCGGATATTTTATTCCATACCTAATCGGAACATGTCTTCTTTACAATACAATAAAAATATCACAACTCCGTCATAAAATACTTGTTTTTATTTTAAAATGAAAAAGTGCACTCTTACTGAGACACCCTTTATTAATTAGGTATGCGTAGGAGAGAAGTATGAAAGAGATATACCGTACCTATTGTTAGTCACCTGATGTCACCTTCCTCAGATGTAATCCATATATATCATAATGTGTTATTTGATCATGCACGCTAGGCTTACCAAAATATTTTTTTTTTATGGTAAAAGTCACAAGCGCCTTGCCGGCCTTTAAGGGGGGAGTAGGGGCAGGGGGAATACGGGGCGAGGATGGGAGAGAGGGAGACTCACTCGGTGAAAAGCAATTGCTTCACTACCGGTTTTCTGTGAGACCGTGGTATCACTCCGGTCGAGCCGGCCTATACGTGTCGAAGCATGGCTCTCCCACGAACAAGCATGGTTTTCCTATCAACAGCGTGGCTCTTCCACAAACAGGGGCTACTAGTAAACCCCTCGAGTTTCAGCTTATATGATTCGTTTCGACGAGTCCAACAGTTTGGACTTAGTAATGATAGTTTAATGATAGAGCCAGGAGATAAATAGTGGACCTCCTTTTATTTATTTTGTTTGGTTCGCTATTAAAGCACGTTTCTTTTGTTGTTTACATACAAGTGAATCTAATAAAAAACAGAAGAGAAAAACATACAGAACTGTTTTGTTTTTGCCTATTTATACAGGATGGTTCAGAAAGGTATGGCCAAATTGTTAGCTTGAAAAAAAGGATTTTGAAAAAAAAACAATATCTTGAGAAGATACTTTGTCACTTTCAAAAAAAGATTTCTGTAATAAAAATCATGATTACATTAGTCACAGGGTCACATGACCTTAAAATGTGACCACACCTGTCTGTAACACCATGTATGTAAATGTACTATAGCCATTCCTAAGTATATATATCATTAATGACTCAATTGCCATAATGATTGAGACTGTTTGCAACAAGTACCGTAATTTCTTTCCCCATCAACTAAATATCTTAGAAAAGGGCGTGTGTTATATTAATAGCTTTTACATTTGCAACACGGGAAGGTGTTTATAGTACTATATCGAAATAAAGTAAGTAAGTTAGCTTGTCTTACAATGTAAATTGGAGGAGTTTGTAGAAATAAAAAGTGTGTATTTGGAATTCACACACGACAGAAGTGAAACTTCAGAAAAGTAGCCTACGAGAAAATCCCACTAATATCATAAATGTGAAATTTTGGATGGATCGATGGATGAAAACTGCTGAATCGATTGCTATGAAACTTAGTATGTAGATAGCTGGAGACCTGGATTAACATATAGCCTACTTTTTAGCTCGATATTCCCTCGGGATCGGTACTTACGCGGGTGAAACCGCGGGGCGCTGCAAGTGAGAAATAAAAAGTAATATCAACACAATTAATTTACTAATGTTAATACGTTTAATTTTAAATAACTTATATAAAAGTTATTGGTTAAATTAACACAAATGTGTTAAATAATTAACCTAAATAATTAACCAACGAATTTTAATACTCAAATGCACAAAAATGATACATGTGAATGATACACCACGTTGACTATGACGCATTTTCTGAAGGCTTCATCGTATGCAGTCGTATGTCGTATGTAAAGACACGTGTTACCATACGAAAATTATAAAAAACATTCTATACTTGTATTCTATCTCATTCTCTCGCAGCCTAAATCCTATTTATGTTTTTCTCTTTTTAGTGTGACTATTTCGTTACATCGAATTTTTAAATTACAGCAATCCTAAAGAAGTTTCAATTCAACAATTATTTAGAAAGCTCGGAGTTCCCAGCAATAGAAAGTTTAAGTTACAAATATGTGACCTTGATCTTTTCGAGCCATTGCTCACACTCCATCCATCCATTCACACGTAAAAGCAACATCCTTTTGTTCCATTGCCTTCCCATCTTGCCTACCTCTACCCCCTGTTTATAAACTTCTAAGTTTCCCATCTTCAATTCTCTAAAGCGCCTGGTTGGTGGTAATAGGATTACGCGAGTAGTACCAAATCATGGTTGACAAAATTTTGTTGGTATTTAATAGGAAGCCTCTTCCTTACCGTTCGGGGATAGATGCTTGAATGTATGTATGTAAATAATATGTATATTTTCTTATTTGTCCAAAAAGCAAATGTTCACAAGTTTCTGGTGCTTAGGTCCCAAAGTATATGCATTAATGTGGCTTAAGGGAGTTCGTTCGTATGTAATAAACAAATTATCCACTGTAGTGGTTTTTGTACCCAAGTTTCAAGCATCCTTAGGCTGTATGCCTCTTTAGGGTCTTTTGTAAGGGTTACTTCAATTCCGCCCATTGAGATATGCCAAGAGGTTCTTTGATCTAGTTAAAACGGTGTGGTTTAGGAACTTTTATAAATATCAAAAGTAACTTGATTCTTTGTTAATAATTGTCTAACGAGTGCCTCTTAAAAGATTTTAGAAAATATTTGCACTTAAAAAATCATTTTGACCTCTGTTCGATCCTTGTTCACCTTCTATGTATAAACAAATGCAATCCTTCTTATACAAAGTGCTGCCCTACCTGTCACTTTGAATTGTACTGAAAATAGTATTTGCCATGCTTAGATGAATTAGAAAATAAGACCGAAATATATTCAGTAGTTTAGCCACAGGATATTTTTTTGTGTTTTCAGAATTTACAACATCGTGTATTAACGCTAAGATGTGTACAATACAATATTCTTTATTGTACACCATAAAACAATTTAAAATATTACAAAAAAATAAAAACAAGTCATGGTACAAACAGCTAGGCGGCGGTCTTACCGCTGGTGTACTTTAGTGTTAAGAACCTTACCGAGAAATGGTTGCGATGGTGACCAACCGTTGCCACCTTTAGGACACTAGCTAACTTTATCCTATAATTACATTACATACAACACATGTGTACAGTGTAGTGAACTGTACACTACTGTTGGTTTATAAGTTATGTAGTTGTGAGTGTGCTTGTGAGAGAAAACTCTTCTCGTAGTATTGCAAAGTTTATTATTCACTAGTTACGTAAACACAGTATAATATGATATGAAGTGATTCTTGCATAGGTACTTCAGTTAGTAAGTTAAAGGGCACACTGAGTCAAATGATTATTACGACGGAAAATAATCAACCGATTTGCTTAATCAGCTAAACAAAATTATACCTAAATGTACGTAAACCGTACACAAAAACTTAGGTTAATGCAAATTGACATAAGAAGCGAAGCAGAAGTCATCATTAAAAATTTTATATTTTAACTTTATCGAGAATGCCCACGTGATTATTGCTTTAATGACAAAATAATAATAAACCGAATTCATGAGGAAAAGGTGTGAATAGACAAACAGTTTAGAATTACGAAATTCAAATATCCATAGAATATGACACATATGTATGTAGATTTTTCGCATCGCTTAACTTAAATACACGTACACACATAAACAAATTGATAAACTATTCCAAATAATAACATTATTCACAAACATTATTAACATAACGAATGGCTTTTACAACATAACCTTTAAAAAGTACTTTGAATTTTAGTGTTTAGTATTTTTGTGTTCGTAGTGCATATATAAAGAAGTACATCAACCTATAGTACCATATGGAAAATAATTATGAAATTTTCAGCGAGTACGCACAGGAGAGTAGCATTCTCAATTCAAAAAAAAATTCATTCCAAAATAAATCCTATTTCAGTCAATTGAATGCATACAAGAGACGAGTCACGTACAGCAATTGATAAAGGGTGCAGTGCTACAGACTGACACTGAAACATTCGACATGAGATCCACTCCGATGAATAGCAATTGTCTGAGTGCGATAGCGTACAGCAGCCATGGAAATGTGCTATTTGTATTGTGCGATGTTGATGCCTTTATGTTTCTGAAACATAATTAATACAGTGTGTTTGTTCTTTGTGCTTTTGTCTGTGTTTGTCACGGTTTATTATTACATTACCTAATCAAGGCGGTTTTACACGCGTCAATTAAGGATACATTTCATTTCGTGTTTGGCATCGGTTTATTAGATTAACACTCACACTATCTGCTCTCCTCATATTTTAAATTGCGTTGTATTATGGTATTTTTTTTCAAATCATACTGGCAGATCCTGTAATTAGCACATTCAAACAGGCTAACAGAGCTTACAGTTTACAATACCTCAGCTTTTTAGATGGGTTCAATATGAAAAGTGTTAGGCCTACTGGTTTGAGCTTCAGATATCTCTTTATGTGCTTATTTGAAGTTAAATATCACTCGCATGTTAACGATGAAGGATAAAATCGGTGCAAACCGACTGTTTTCCAAAACGTTTTCAAGTTTCCTTTTTAAAGTAATAAACAGTCATTGTCTTTTTAACTATTCTAAACTAAGTAAACTTAATTCCCAAGAAATGTGTAAATAGCCATAAAAGCCTTTGTTCGTTCATAGATGATATTTAAAGCCCGTCATCAAACTTCGTCTTGAAGGATTAAGTAACTCCTTTTTAATATAAAATTCTTCCCAAGAAAGAAGAAATATAGTGTTATGTATATGTTTGCTGTCTTTTTTATTTACTTGTTTTAAATCCTTTAGAGCTAGTTAATAATAGCTAGAAATTGTATGTTTTTCTGAATAAAATAACGATACAACATCAAACAAAAGTGAAGTCTTGAAGACTTTTTTTTAAACAAATAAAGGCGTATGTTATTTTTGTACGTTAAGAGGCCGTTAATAAAGCAAACGAATCCTATGTTAAAGATAAATTTCGTTATATTGTGATTTCTTGGAAAAAAAAACAATATCATTAAAATGAAAATAGCAACTACGTAACTTCTGGATACCATTAGCAAAAGACATTTGAATATCGGATCAGTAACTCCGTAGATCATCGCCCACATCTGAACTTAAAAACTCTCAGAGACAAACAAACTTTCCTTCGTTATAATGTTACATAATATATTATATAAATTTATATAAATAAAAACAAAAAGATGTTCGTTGTTGAGCGCGGAAAATGTTTGCCGGAAAATATTGAAATTTGGGAATTAACCCAAGTGCTTTTTTTCTATAGAATGATCAAATAACAAATAATTTCCTGAAATTTTAACTTAGAAATCCAGCAAGTTTTTTTAACAGTGATGATTTTAGCGAACCAAAAGCAAATGTATTACTAAGATTTGTTTGTAAAGTTTATGGTATTTTACATTTAGTATGGTATTCCATACTATATGTAAAATACCATAAACTTTACAAAGAAGAATCAAACAGAAGGTGTTAATTAATAATGATGATAAAAATAAAAGCACAGATGTAAGCAAACAAAAAGCAAGGTTTTAGGTGTAATATTGTTAACTGTTAAACTGTTGTGATGAGATGACGTAAGCGAATGTTCACAGTGTAAAAAAAAAACAACTAGAACGATTGGTCAGTCGAATCTGTTTACAACAAATTAAGATTAAATAAAAAAATATTTGTTCGCTTTTTCACGATTACATTGTAATATTTGCTTGAAAATACCTGGAACGATGAGAGCTAAACAATTAGTCAGCCCATTGGCTTGTATCTTTAAAAAAAAAGTTACCGTTTCACTTTCCTTTATTGTTGGACTAGATATACCAGAATGGCAACGTATCAATTATGGAATCGCTGGGTGAGAATACCGAGTATTACGACGGCATAAATTTTATAGCGGTTTTATCCATAAAAATTGGGAATTATCAAAGTGTGACGAAATTACCCCAATAAATTATCGCTTAGGGCGTAGCTAGAATAATGGTGTTGATACACTGGATTAAATAAACTCAGTTAATTTGTCTCGGGAAGCGCGGGAGGAATAGTGATTGGGTGAGCCAATTGATGTTGCCTTTTATTTGCTGACTTTAATTAAACGGGATTTATTTTACATTCGTGCAGAAAATATAGTAAAAGAATAAAATAATACTCAATATAAAATACTTTATAGTGGACGTTCAGTTAAAATAATAATATAATATAATTTCAACTCAATGGTACATAAATAATGATGAGATGAATGATAAAACAATGATAGATGAGTAGTTAGATACATACATTTATGTATATGTGAGGAGCTGGTGTCTGACATAGGCGTATGCCTGTCCTACAGATCACCAGGTCCCCTTTGGACAATTAGAATAAAAAAAAACATGAATAAAAATAATAAAAATACAGATGATGAGTACATTAGCTTGCTATAAAATTACATACATTCACGCCTGTATCCTCGAAAGGGTAGACGAGGCAGAGGCGTATTAAATGTCAACATTTTGTCGCCTATAATTTAGTCCCACCTACATATAGCCTATTGCTGCCAACCGGGCACGTTAGGCATTAAATAGGAAAATTGGGATTATATAGAAACGAAAAGGTAGGCAGGAAGGCAACGGTAGAAAAACGATATTGCAGGTCAGCGTTGCCTAGCCTGTATCACGAACTGGCTGTGTCCGGAAAGTCTGCACCCTTATCAAAACATTTTATAAAATTACTGAGCCATTATTACAATTTATAAGCTTTAAACCTGCTGACAGTACTATGAACTGATAAATTCATTTTAGTAACCGACGAAAAAACGGAAGACGTTTTCAAGTCTACCCGTATATATTTTTATTTTATTTTTTATGTATGACCACGCATAAATTTTTACAGCGTAGTCCGATTTTGATATTTTTTTTTACTAGATATTAATACTTTGAATTTGGTCACATTTAAATTTGAAATAATAATTTTAACCCTAAGGGTAGAAATGATTGAATGATTTTTCGTTCATTGACTTTTCAGTTCCTTTCTTCTTTTGTCGGTCCAAGTTTTTTGTTAAAAAGTTTTTTTTAGAAGGAAAACCGTAATAAATTAAAACAATAATGATTTTTTTACTATATATTCAGATGCTTTCTTTCCTTGAAAAAGTCCTAAAGATACTTATCAAATTGAAATATGAAATAAATAAATATATTAACAGGCAACCCTAAAATATATTATTTGCATTCGGAATGCTAAGGGACCGCAAAATTAATAGCCGGTAATCCAATTGCAAGGGCGTTTGCTACCGATTCTGATATCAAACTCATCCCCAACTTAGTTAACTGCCTCATGTCCTTGAACATTTACAATACACACACGGAGCCTACTTTACAAAGGATTAAAAATATAATCATTTTATGTTTATTTTAAGCATTTACTAAATGAACTGTTAAACTACAAACAGATATAGAAAACTTATTAAGGCTTAAATACATTAAGCTAAATAATAATTGGGTTGATGTAAAAGCACGCTCCAATGAAAGTAATCTGTGAGCTGAACAGAAATTTGAGATTTAAATGTAGAAGAGGATGTAATAATTTTAACCGAAATAGTTTCTAGAGCGATTGTTTCTAAAAGTACGTAGTGAATTATAAATAGAGTGGTATTAAGGGTGCTTTAAGCGATTAGGCCATCCTTTGTACATTATTGATCCTATACTTTTCATGTACCGTATTTTCTGTAAATCCTGGTGTACTAATTATCTATGTATCTATTAATATTTAGTACCTGGATGTCCTGGATTGCTCGGTTTTTTTTACGTTTTCTAAAAATGAAACCTAGCTAGATCGATTTATCGTCCTCGAAACCCCCTGCATATTAAATTTCATGAAAATCGTTGGAGCCGTTTTAGAGATTTAGGTTATATATATCCTATTAATATTATAAACGTGAAAGTTTGTGAGTATGTATGTATGGATGTTTGTTACTCTTTCACGCCAAAACTACTGAACCGATTGCGATGAAACTTGGTATGTAGATAACTGGAAAACTGGATTAACATATAGGCTAGTTTTTAACGGTGAAACGGCGGGGCGCTGCTAGTACACATATATATATATGTATACAAGAATTGCTCGTTTATAGGTATTAGATTAAAGATATAGGCTTATATACGCGTGTGTAATTGGGGGCGCCTGGTTTCGGGCCAACCTGGAGTCTTTCATCAAGGGATGTAACGACTTTTCTTATCTATGTATTAATACGTGAAGATGATTATTTGTATCCCTATTAAGCAAATTTCGCGCACGGACAAATGTCAAATTTTGGATACTTAAAGTAGTTAACGATTTTTACTTATTTATTAATTCTAGAAATCGCCTGGTGGTCGAAATTAAAGCAAGCTATTCATTTCCAGTATAAGTTGAACTATCATTGTATAGAGAGCCATGTTATGACAGGTCAACATGTACTGGACGCATGTAGCTTGATGTAACTATTTTCAAGAACTGCGAAATATAACGCATATCACCACATATTATAAATCAAAGTCCCCCACCACGTCTGTCTGTCTGTCTATCTGTTCGCAAAAAACTGAAAAATTACTGAACGGATTTTCATGCGGTTTTCACCAATAGACAGAGTGATTCATGAGAAAGGTTTTGGTGTATAATTTGTTGACGTTTTGTGTAAATTGGTTGAAATATGATGATGATTGTTGAAGATGTATTTACTACCCGTGCGAAGCCGGGGCGAGTTGCTAGTTGTTTTAAAATTTTAGCTTTCTACACTTGTCCATATAAATTTAAAGTAAGTATTTTACATTAATCCGAAATGAAATTTGCCTAAAATTCGGTACAATGAATTCTCGTATTGGAAGAGCCATGCTTCGGCACATTTGGGCCGGTTCAACCGGAGTGATAGCACCGCCTCACAGAATCCCGGCAGTGAAGCAATGTTTGCATTGCTTTTCGCCGCGTGAGTGAGGTTACCGGAGGCCCTAACCCTTCCCTCTTCCCCCCTCTCCCTCTCTTCCTACTCTTCCTCTCCTCTCCCCTTCCCCTACTCCCACCTTAAAGGCCGGCAACGCACTTGTGACTTTTAAGTTGCAGGTGATCATGGGCGGCGGTAGTCATTTACCATCAGGTGACCTGTCTGCTGGTTGACCCCCTATACCATAAAAAAAAAATGATATATAGTTACTGAAGGGTTTGATGTAATTTAAAATTGTTTTTGTTTGATATCTAGTTAAACTTTCGTTATGTGGTTTTATTCCATGCTTGTTAGCTATTTGATTTTATCCAACATATGAAAATAGAAAATAACTTTTAAAAAGACAAACATCTTTTCTACCTTATAATATTGACATCTACTATAACGTTATCTAATTTTGTTTCTATTCACGGAATGAAAACTGCGGTTATACCTAGTTATTTTGCGGTCACATCTGTGCCATTCTGGTCAAATCCAATACAACATTTCTAAACACAATACGATTATAGCATGTCCGTAGCTTCAAAACCTCAGTAGTATTGCGGACGACGTTTAATACGTGACCAGAAACCGTTAAATTGTTTAGCAGAATAACCTTCCACTGCACAATTAAGGCAATGCCACCTGTCTCCTGATCGTGACTGTCGGACGTCGATAATTATATAATGTTATCCCAGGCTTAGAAGCGGGGCGAATCTAGGGTAGCCGTTTATAAAATAAATTTTCACTGTTGAACTGAACTGAAGACAATAAATTATCAATATTGATTTTTTTTTTTAAAGAATAGACTATATTCCGAGTATAATAAGAAGGAATATTAAAAGCGCATGAGGTGTCTTTATGACACCCGGTTGGATCAAAGTGTCTTTCGCTATATTTCGTTCCGTTACATTTTTTCCATCTCGCCGCTGCCACTTCGTTCCAGTAAACCATTGGTACGAAGTGGCCTACTTGGGTAAATAGTATTGTATTCATGGTGTTCAGAGTTCAGGGTTCCGTGGAGTGGATGAATGATATATCGCAACTTCTGGCAAGCTTTTTATCGTTTACCGCGTATGTTCCTGTTTTTGAGATGTTCCTAACAGAAATATTCAAACGTTTTGCCCAGTTGGAAAAAAACATATGTAAGCGCAAATTTTGTAGAGTTATTTCTTTATACTACTTACCAATAATGAAATTAAAAATCATTGCTCTGTTTTCTATGATATCAGTTTGTAAAATAAGGTAAATAATTATAGTTTAGTAAATAAAAATAATCATGCTATAATGGTGAACCGATATAAAAAAGACCCCAAACACTATGCCCATACCGAGAACCTCTTAAACATTGGTATTTAATATCACGCTCACAAGAACTTACATGTAAGATGAACACACACACACACACACACACACACACACACACACACACACACACACGCACACACACACACAAATATATACAGGCACTATCTTCTATTATTTTTTATACTGTTACGAAACTTAAGGAAGGGACAGGACCCCACGACACAGGGTACCCTAGTGTGTAATAAGTAAAAAATGATGCACCATTCAATTATCATGGACATGCTCTTGGACTCGTCAAAACGTATCATATGACCCCAAACTCGAGGGGTTTACTAGTAGCCATTGAAAAGTTCCACTATGTACCTCCTGACTTCATCACTAGATCAGCTTCAAGGTATCAAATGATAGTATTGTCATCCAAACAAATACCTATACCTATAAAGTTTAATTTTGAGACAACAATTTAAAGTAGGTTGAAATTTACTTATTGAATTCAAATTCAAATTCAAAATCATTTATTAAATTAAGACACTAAGTGACATTTATGAACGTTAAAATGAAGCTAGAGTTAAAATCATAGATCGGCACAAACAGACGCCACAGAATGTACTGGATTGTCCAGGTAAATTAGGTGAAAAACACCAAAATCTACTGCCTGTTTGTGTCGATCTATAACTTCCAGTTTCCAAAATGCGTAGGGCCTTATGAGAAGAATACTGGCAAAGAAACTCAGTCAGATCTTCAGGTACAATAGTGTTAGTGTTACACGAGAGGTAAACAGGATGCAAGCTGATGCCACCTGAATTTCATTTTATTGAAATGCTCCAAAAGGTAACGTACTAAAAAATAAAAATCACTCAGTGATACCGTTAAAGGTTTGAACCTATTAAACATAGAAATCATTCAAGGTGCACATCTACCTTCATTCAGTTGCAAAATCTACTGTTAAAAATAATTCGTGACTGGATTAAGAGGCTAGAGTTGCAGTTGATCGAACCAAAATAATAGTATAGGCTAAAGCATCGCTGACTAGGCCGACCAGTCACCCCAAGCAGCACCCGTTCACGAGTATGACGCATGGACCAGCCATCATCTCCTTCGCCATATCAGAGGGAAAGAAATGACCCGCCCCATGACGACGCCGCAAGCAATGGAATTTTAGTGAGCATGACGAACCATAGTCGAGATACTGATAAAAATCACTAATAGTCAAATTACCATAATAATCGTCACGCATTACTTTCAACTGACAATGGTTTGTTAATAATTTAGCTTAATTATAAGACAAAGAAGTTTGTGTGTATATACCTAATGACACCTTAAGCCCAAGACTGTTTGTCGTTTAGATAATCGTTGATCGTATAGTAGGATTTCCTATTAAGGTGATTTTTTACCGATCGCTTGAATTTATCTACAGGAAGGTCGATTACATGTATAGGAATTTTATTATAAAAACGTATACCAAGACCTTCGAATGAGTTGTGTACTTTATGTAAGCGATGATAGGGCCCAACGAGTTTAGACTTGTTTCTTGTATTAATATTGTGTATATCACTGTTTTTCTTATGATTATTAATGTTGTGCCTAACAAACATAATATTTGCAAAAATATACTGTGATGCAACAGTTAAAATACTTATAACCTTAACAACTCTCGAAGAGAGACTCTAGCACCTAAATTGTATATGGAGCGGATGGCTCGTTTTTGGAGAATAAAAATCGTTTCAACATCAGCCGCCTTGCCCCAAAGTAGTATACCATAGGACATAACGCTGTGAAAGTAGCTAAAATAAACTAGCCTAGCTGTATCCGTATCAGTGAGCTGACGTACCTTCCAAACTGCATAAGCTGCCGAACTAAGCCTACCTGCAAGGCTGTCTATCTGGGCTATTGAATAGTCGTGACAGTGAACGAGCTTGAAGCTCCAAGATTTTACATTTTACATGTGTATCAAATATAATTATTAGACAAAGCTTTGAATTCTACCATCATCTATCATTTAATTTTTGACTTTTATGAATGTGTAACAATACCTGTATAGCGAACTTTATAGCTACAATTACAAATTTTTGTTGTTTATTTGATTTCATGAGTATACATTTTCATTAGCAAATATTATTTATATTAGCAAATATTTGAAATTTGTATTTGTGTAACAGCCAATCAATCATGTCATTAATATGTTGTTTTTTTTTTTGTTATAGACTGCAAAGGAGCAGACGGGGGTCACCTGATGGCAAATGACTACCGCCACCCATGGGCACCTGCAACTCAAGAGTCACAAGTGCGTTGCTGGCCTTTAAGATAGGAGTAGGGGAAAGGTGGAAGAAGGAGAAGGAGAGGGGGAGGGAAGGGTTAGGGCCTCCGGTAACCTCACTCACTCGGCGAAAAGCAATGAAAACATTGCTTCAGTGCCAGTTTTCTGTGAGGCCGTGGTATCACTTCAGTCGAGCCGGCCCATACATGCCAAAGCATGACTCTCTCACGTTTTATTATAATAATAATATTATCTTTTATTCAAATTCTCTCTCTGTTTTAGACTAAACATAGCTTATTACGTACTATAGGTTCAAGAATACGGGTAAAGATACCAAGATGCATTTTTTTTTGTAAATACATACTCAATATACATGACAACACTTAGACCATTGTGTAAATGACGTGTGTAATGAACTAGAATAAATACTGGGTTAATTCTTGCACCTTAGCAGTAGATCCTTAGTTAGTATAATACTACGCACTTACCGACTTATTAATTAATTAAGTAGCTATGGTATTACATTTCAAAAGTAATTAAATCAAATTAATCAACACACAGATACACAGACACACAGACATGTAAAACTTATAACACCCCGTTTTTCGTCAGAGGTTAAAATAGATTTTATGAGAAATACAACCTAAGAAATATTTACTGCAACGTTAAAGAAGACTGAAAAATAACCTAATAGATGCTAATATTATTATGTAATATTTATAATGCGTTTTAAGACAAATGTACATTTATGTATGTGCCTTACTACCTTCAAGTGTGTACCAAGAAGTTAAAATGTAAATAAAAAAAAAGGACGCCATTCTTGCCAACAAAATGGTTGACAATTTATGAGATGTTTGTAATTATTATAGCTGCATGTTTTTTTCAAGACAAATAAAGACACAAATCGAAACTGCGACCGTTACAGTGGAATGCAATACCGCTGCGCCACGTAAGTCATCAGTAATATTATTATATTTATAAATAACGGGTGTAAGGAACGGCCTGCTGAATCTGCAGCATTGGAATTTTCTGCTGGAAAATTATTTTTAAAATTTATATTTAAAGGTCATTCACCGTACCGCACAAAAATTATATCTACGTTTGTTGCGTTTACATAGCCTTTATTTTTTTTTTCGTGTGGAAACCCCCACGGGTCATCACCTCACCTGAGCTAATGGTAAAGTGGTATGCCGGAATCGAACCAACTAAAACCACACGGTGTTCCGTCACAAGTGGGCATATTGCATAGGACCCGGGAATACCCTAAGAAGGAAGCCTCCGGGAACTGCGTTTACATAGCCTTGCGCAAATTCAAACTAATAACTGTAAATCCTTAATCTCGCATTTTTATGGTAAATTGACTTTAGCATTGTGATAAGTATCCAAAAGAAGTCGTTATTGTAAGTTCTTCGCGACGTGACACTTGCACGCATATCTAATGAGCTCTTTTAAGTACCTACTAGAAGCTCTGGACTCGTTGGTCGAAGCACCCGTGAGTTTATAAACGACGATGTGTTCACGAGAAGGAACTACGTACTCTTGATCATCGTCGCAAAGTCGCCTGCTCCGTGAGTGTGCTAAAGCTCTCTTGAAATTAATTGAACCCTCACTTCATCGGACTACTACATGCAGACATAGGTTCCTACTTTTCATTGTCGAAACACCGAAAAGCCGAACCAACGCTTTGACAGCTCGTTTTTGGTTCGAGTCGCCAAGGTCTGCAATGAGCTGCCTGCGTCTATTTTTTCAGACAACCCTACTAATATAATATATGTGAGGTTTGGATGGATGGATGTTTGTTGTTCTTTCACGAAAAACTAATGAACCGATTGCGATGAAACTTAGTATGTAGATAGCTGGAGACCTGAATTAACGCATAAGCTACTTTTTATCCCGATATTCTCACGGGATCGGGACTTACGTGGGTGAAACCGCGAGGCGCTGCTAGTAAATAATAATATTAATAGTCCTGGAAACTTCAAGAGTAATAAGTTTCTCTTGGATAGGCGTGTAGGATTTTAATCTTACTTGTCACTCTCCATCAGGTGAGTTTGAAGACAAACGCCTATTCCTTTACTGAATAAAAAAATACTTTATAAACAACTTAACTCTAAGTTTATATTATAACATGTTTATTGTTCTAGCACCTAATCCTATATGCCCCGAATCGACATAGGTACTCGTATAATGACATAAAGCATTGTATGGAAAACTAAGATTGTTCATTGAAAATTCGTACCAGGAGAACTCTTCGTGAAATCGATTACTCGACATCAAAGCTTCGTGAAAGCACCCGAATATATTGTGGGAAAAATTATCTGAATCTTGACATTTCGCATTTTTAGCAGTGAATATGAGGGACTCAACACAGCCTTTGAAATGATCCGGTACATAATTGGGTGATGCTGTATTTCACATTATATGCTTTTTGATTTTTTTTATGTTGTGACACCCTTTTATGAAGGATTTTACCTAATAAGTCCTTCATGTCAGGAATGAACCTGAACATATGAAATGAACCTGTTTCATAGGCACATGGATTTATTTTTCTTTCTGACCCTCTACTTGATTCAAAATACAACTCCTATGAGTTACGGTGTAATAAAAAAATATTTTTTATCACCATTAAGGAAGAATTTAATAAAACAATAATATCACTTTTTGCGTCAAATGTGGTATATATAGGTATTACAGTTCAATAACAAGTTCACAATATTATTTTTTACTACACCAAAATATATTATTATAATACTTAAAATATTTTAACATACATTATTATACTATTAACATTAATCTAAATTACTAATTGATGAATTATCTTAATGATATTCAAATTATTAAGGTAAATTATCATTGATATATATCAGCAGCATAAAAACATTTCTGTAACAACCATTCACGTAATGCAATACAAAACTTATTGTAGGGAAGAAAGTTAGGGATTGAATTGAATGGTATTGAATTGTAAATTAAAGGACCCTTCTGAAAAGTTCCAGTTTAGGTACCGGAATTTAAAATGTAAGCAATTGATTTTTTCCTATTTGATTGTCTGCACGTTCAAATAATATGCTAATAAACCTTAAAAACTAAGCGATCTCGTAAATATAAATGCAGGGAACGGTCATAAGGTTGTTTGACTTAGATATTAGTTTACAAGAGTCACACCAGTCCATGTTAAATATATCACGGACACAGTTATGTCAGTGGAGTTACCCCAAACGACTATAAAGTAGCATTTTTTTTGTTAAAACTAGGTTTTTGTTAAAAAAATTGCTTCACGTATATAACGTAACGTTTCTAAAACATAAACACACCTTTCTGTAAACCCTTGTATAAAGTTATTTCATTCTATATTTTTTTCAAATATCTACAAAGAAAAACATGATGGGTGAATCAAAATGCGTCTCTGAAATTATTGGAAACGTGGGAAGAGCATCATTAATTTACAGTACCGAAGGGAAGTGTAATTCAATCCTCAGATTATTATTGCAGAGTTATTAGTTTTACTAGAAATTTGCTAATATAAATTATTAGGACTAATTCATTGGCTTTATGATGAAAGGGACTTCTCATTTTGTAAATTAAGTATGCTTCATGATTTATTAATAAACTCAGATCTTTCAAGTTCCTTTTCAAATTTCCCAGGTTATTTCTCTGTGTCAGATAGTGTGTACAATGTAGACAAAGTTACAGTGATATTAAATATCCACTTGAAAAAAATGACTTATTAATAAATAATAACAAAAATATATATGTTGTAGTAACATACCACATCAAATCATCAATACATTAACTATCGTAAACTCTTAAATTCACATCCAAAATTAATAGTATCTAGAGTAAACTTCATTAATAAAGCCAGAAAATAAATTTGTTTTAAGCTGGCTGGTTAACTGAGCTTCATTTGTTAGAAGCAGATTTAGGCCTTGTTATGTCATAGGTGTTGTTTTTTAATTATTATTATTGCGGAGAACAGATTAGGTACTGGTAAACTAAATTACGTATCGGCAAAATGCAATGTAAAGGGGGTTTGCAAATATTTCATTAAAGAAGAGTTCTCGATTTAGAAAATGATCAGAATGATCAAAACTATTTACATTTAAAAGATGTTCGGTTAGAATCACCTGTATGCTCCGAGGTTTGAAGTGTTCGGGATTGATTGGGAGACATTTCTCTTGCAATATGCATGTATATAAAACATTCTAGGATATTCAATTATTACATTAGATTATAGTGACTACAGTGACCGAAAAAAAGCTTTTTGGAAGAGCGAGCGCTGTAAATTACGTGTACAAGCTTTCATTTTCACGGTATCAGGGCAATCTGGGTCATGCGTATTGTCCGATCTACATATATTATGTTCCGTGGTAGTGCTATTGCAGGCTATCGAAATTTTTGAACACGTACGTTTCCTACTTGGTAACATAGGCCATCAATGGCGAATAATATTATTTCAATAATATCGCAAGCCGGTAATAAAGATGACAAAGAGATGGTGGAACATTCTGCTTTCGTAAAATGTTTGATATCATCTTTAATGAACCACTGAACTATAAAAAAAATGTTGGAAGGCATTGTTAAGTCGAATATGAAAATCATTATATAATATAGTTTGATTTATAATTTATATCTCACATTATGAGGTCTCGAGTAACAATAATGTAATATACAAATAGTTTCCCCTAATTACCAGATTTCTGGCAAGTCCGGGTTTGTTACCTAAACGTAAATATACCCGATTGTCTGCTATATGTGGTTTATCATAGAGAATATCGTGTGTAATCAAAACGTCCAATAGTATTTTATTTAACCATCCAACTCAAATCCGTATTGTATTTGCGGAACACAAAATTACAACAATCCTGTATTGGATTACAGCAACGCGGATATGAATATGTAAGTTGATGAAATTGTATTATAATATATAATTAATAGTGAATAATCAGGTTGGTTAAGCTCTAAATTATGTCTATAAGACTTTTTAATCATATGGTAACGTACTTTTGGCCAAGCCATTCACTTGGAAGAAAGCATACTCTTTATAACCGTCTTATCCTGATCATCTAACCCGATGATCCCATCTATTAAACAACAGGCTGTCCCTAAAAGATAACAATAGCAGTAGTTTGTACCAGACCATGTAAACTGTCCCCGAACGAGTCCAAAGATAGTGAACCCTCCAGACTCCGTTCAGTAATTTTTGAAGAGGTGTTCATTCCCGCAATCCCATGGTACCGCCATTCTTGTCCGTTACCTGTCAGGCTTACAGTTTATGCCAAACGTAGGTCTCTGGCAGAATCGTACGTTACCTCGCCGTTTATCCACGGTACCCTCTTTGAACAGCGGAAAAAAGGAGAACGACTTAAAAATGGGCTATTTCCCTCTCGACGATACGGCCCAAACAATGGGCCATTATAATCTCAACGCAACATTAGCAGGACGCAGTAACGCCATTGCCCAGAATGCACCTAGAGAAGGTTTCCTAAAAGTGTCATTAGTCTACTAACGCATTACATTACACACCACACTAAACATTTCAAAATTTTACTTATTAATATTACCAGCGCTGTGTGGTGCGAAATTGTTTGTTAAGAAAAACAGTGGGGACTGTAACTACATTAGCTTAATTACAATTGTTGAGTTGACTTCGATCTTTTTATTTCTACATACATTTTACGATACTTTGTATCTCGATTCAGTATCTGTGTAGATACATCAACAAAGCGTACCCACATACGTTTTTTTGATTATCTTTACGCTTATCATTTTCTCGCATATAACAGATTCATGAAATATTTTCCTTCAATAATAAGCCCTGCCTGCCTCCAGCCAGCTTAGTGTAGATAATAAAGAAGATTTTTTAAAAATAAAATCTGAAAACTCTTTTGTAAGCATTAACAATGTTACCTTAATCAAAACTAAACTTTCTCAGAATGAGTATATATTTATTCAATTAATCTACTAACTGAATAAATAATATGTAATCAATTTATACCTGAACTTTAAATTTTGCAGTATTTGATATACCGATGATTGAATAACACCAGATGCCAATATTTTGGTATTGTTGAATGTATATTACTAAAGTAGCAGATAGTTTAGAGATTTGATTTTGTAGTTTTTCTAAGTGTACCCAGAGGTTTTCGTTTTATTGCGGATTATTTTTAATTAAAAAAGCAAACACAACTAGCCAGGCAAGTGTTGTTTAACGAACGAGTTAGCGCTATAAGAACCCTAAGGAGTGTTTACGATGCACGATGTAGGTAGAAATTTCAACATCCATTCCTCTTTTCGTATAGTAACTAGTACAATGTATTTTTATAGCAGTTAGTGTATCGAAATGTTAACGTTTTGTTTGGACCTCTCTTAGGGCATGAATTGCTAAGCATATTGAATTATCATCTTAACTCTTGAGAAATTATAATTATTACATTTGAACCAGTATACTGACGTAAAGACTTAGTTGCAACTATAACTATATGAATCTATAAAAATCTTTAAAAAGCATGATATAAACAAACCTTTTAAGTCTTAAGTATTGAGCTTATTTACATACACTATCAAATTTTATATAAACTTATTTTGACCCTAACCCTTCCTCTCCTATTCCCGCCCTTCCTCTCGCCCCCTCTCCTCCCTTTCTCCCGTCTTCCCGCTTTTCCCCCCACTCCCCCTTCTCCCCTACCTTAGAGGGTGGCAACGTACTTGTGACTCTTGAGTTACAGGTGCTCATGGGCGGCGGTAGTCATTTACCATCAGGTGACCCGTCTGCTCGTTTGCCCCCTACACCATAAAAAAAAAACATTATGATTTACCAACATTTGTTAACACGGTTACAAGCAACAAAAGTTACATTCAATTAGTTTAAAACTGAGTGTAACAAATAAATTACAGCATGCTATATTGAAATTGAACTAGGTACTCAAATTAATTTCTAAACATTTTTGTGACAATCCTACGTACACAATATAATAGTATATAAAACAAACTGTTAAAGGCAAGAAACAATTTACATAACTTTATTCTTATAATATTCCAATAGTGTGGATCAACATTTGATTAGTGAGTGTACATAGATATCCACAAGAGCACTAGATTCATTTGCCAACTTAGAAAGCCTTGGAATCGAAGAATTAGCCCCCAAAAACCGTTCTACGTATTGATGGGTAGAAAGGAGTGATGTAATTACGAGTGTATCTAGCCGGTGCACGAATATTAATTCTACCCAACAATTGTAAGCAGCAGAAATAGCTTTGCATCATCTTGAACATAAAAATATTGTCATGGAGATCCCAAGGATTATGTACGGGCTTTGGTTACCTTACAGGAAAATATGGTTAAATGAAAGAGAAGGTTAAGCAAATAAATGGTTTATCTACTTAACTTACTCTAGGATGGTATGGTAAAAATGGTTATGAGCACACCCGAACCGAATGGTGACCGAAAATGTACTAATTTATATTAATGATGAAATAGCGTGGAACGGCCTAAACTGCTGAGTGCTCGCTACGTGACTGTACGATGCTCGAGTCGATTATTGCATCGTACATGCTCCCACCTCGCGAGAAGAACGATAACAAATGGTTGTGAACTCGTGAATGATGATGAGACAAGGTGATAAACAATAACTTTATGAGTAAAAATTAGATTCTCTATGGTTTGCTACTGGTTTCCTTATTAAACAAGAGTTTTGGAAATATCGGGGACGTAGATTGGTCAATGCGAACACTAGGTACTGGTTGCACTTCATTTTGCTCCGCTTTTTGACTTACACTAACACATTGGTCACTGACACTATAATGAAACGCGGCGTTGGTGAGACCGCGCTGAATTGCTTGCTCCGCTACCGCTGCGCTCGCCGGCGGTGGCTCCTGCCCCGCGGCCCCCAGCGCAGCAGCTTTGGCGAGGCGGCGGCAGCGCGACCGCCACTGCCTCACACCATATGCTGCCGCTATCACTCCGCACACTCCCACCAGCAAGTAGATTACGATGCAATGGTGGACGTCGTGCTGAGACACCTGGTTCACTAACCCCGTCTCCGCCTTGAGTTCCTTTACTTAAGAACCTATATCTTCCAACTCCTTTTCGTTGCCACTGATTATACGTTCCGGCTCCGTAAACGATGTCCAGTTCTGGTTAAACAGATGGTTTACAGGTGGAATTTCTACCGTTGCAACGTCAGCATGCAACTATGTGCAATATTACCTACTGCATTAATAAGACCTCGACGCCGACGCTGTGTGTGGCCGCCTGGGAACTCCTGACTTGACAAAATGTTATTGTATCGCTCCAACTCATTATAGCTGTGAAGTAGTTGCAATAAAACGGATCCACAGTGAAATTTTGCAGCTGATTGACTACAGATATTATCTAAATGGTAAATATACTTCAGTAGCAATGTAGTCCCTTGCCAATAGGGGTTTACGTCGTAGTAGACTACAAGCTTCCATTCATCCCTTACAATGTGCACAGTAGATATTCTATCAAAATATAAACTCTGGCTGTCGTTTAAGTTTACTATACTATGAGCGCACGTGATGGGTGATATTAAAAACGAGAACAACGTGAAGGCAATGGTAATAAAATGGTACATGCCTCTTTTGTTGTTCTGTTTTGGTCTGGGTTTTGGTGACGGCACTTCGTCATCCGATTCGTCGAGGAGAACTGCTGAACTCGCATTTTCGCTGTGACAGGTTGCACTTGTATTTATTGGTAACAAAGATAATTTAACGATTGGTCTTTTTACTATTCCATTTTTGGTTTTCACGGATACTACTCTGACCAATTCGTCCTTTCCAGGATGGAGTTCCACTACTCTTCCTAGAGCCCACTTTTCTGGTGGGAGATTGACGTCATGTATTATTACAATATCGCCAATTGTCATATTTAGTTGCGAATGCTGCCATTGGACCGAGTATTCAGCTGTGTTAAATACTCTGTTCTCCATCTTTTCCAGATATCTTGGTATATCTTCTGCGTTAGTTGCCATCTAGTTCGTAAATCCTTTCTGTCTCAACAATGGTCAAAGTTGGTCCTCTTGAAAGGAAATGTGCTGGAGTAAGAATATCTAGGTCCTCCGGATCTTCGGTTAGCGGACATAGGGGCCTAGAGTTGAGACAACCTTCTAATTGTGCCAGTAACGTTGAAAATTCTTCGAACGTCAATCTTTGCTCTCCTATAACACGTTTCAGGTGGTATTTCAGGCTCTTTACCGCTGCTTCCCATAGACCTCCGACACTGGGCCATGACGGAGCGTTAAAGTGCCACTCAATTGGCAACTCTGTTATAACGTTATAGAACTGGTCGTCTAAAATTAATTTTAGGTTGACTATCTCTTCCTGCAACACTCTGTTGGTTTTTATAAAATTAGTCCCGTTGTTACTATAAATGTGCCCGGGCGCTCCCCGTCTGGACACAAATCTACGAAGAGCTGCTGTAAAAGCGGAGGCAGTAAGGTCGGATACTGTCTCTAAATGTATGGCCTTGGTGGCCATACAAACAAAAACTGTTATATATCCTTTGGTACATCTCACTCCTCGTCCATTTGCTGACTTAACGTCAGCAAAACCTGTCAAATCGACCCCCGTAGGGTAAAAGGGTCAATTTATATTGGTTCTGGCTGCTGGTAAGTCTCCCATTAATTGGTTTTGCTTGGAAGGACTATATCTTCTACAAACTGATACTGACTGAAACTGAACTGAAGTTGTTTCTTAACTGCTCTGTTGCCACCTAGTACCCAATATTGTTGACGCAACCAAACCAAAGTTAAGCGTGCGCCTCCGTGGAAGGTCATTTTATGCGCTTGATCAATGAGCATGTTTGTTATCTGTTGGTTATTTGGTAAAATCGCGGGATGCTTCATGTTATACTGCACACCTGCTGTTGCGATTCGTCCCCCGACTCTTAGAATTCCTTGGTTGTCCAGGTACGGATTCAGTTTTAATAGTTGGCTTTTAGGAGTTGGTTTTTCATGTTTCTTAATAAAAATAATGTCTTCATAAAACTCGGACTGTACATGCTTAATAAGTATATTTTTTGCTTTTCTTAATTCCGGAATGGTTAAATATTGTGGTATATTTTGCAGACTTGACGATATTCATAGCATCCAAGCGAGCACTCTTGACACACGCGTAAAATCGCTGTGTCTGCTTAGTATCGAGGTAATGACTTGGTTATCCGATTGTAACGTCGTAACATTTATCAACGTAGTTTTCTTTAATTCTTCAGTAGTATGTTAAGTGCTGCTTTTTATGTTTTTTTCATCAAATGATAACAGCCATGTTGGTCCCTGCCACCAAATAGGATGGTTGATTAGTTGCTCAGCGTTGATGCCTCGGCTTGCACAGTCAGCAGGATTTTGTTTTGGTTGTACGTAGCGCCAGCATGTTGGTGGTATTATTTCTACTATCTTTGTGACTCTATTGGCAACGAATGGTTTCCAACGGGTAGGTTCGCCATACATAAGATCAATTAATGAAAAAACCTGTCGATGTTTTAGCTGATGCATTAAAAACAACACGCGTAGCTGTGGTCGTTGACTCCGCGCGTAGTACACAATGGTGCGGTAAATATGACTCCGGTGTCTGGTTATCGGCGCACGCCTTCATATGATTTAAATATAAATACTCATTAATGAATTGTTTATAACTCTCATATATCATTTTATTTCTTATAAATCTTCTTTCCAACTGACGAAATTGGGCAATGGCCTTGGTTTTGGACTTCCCTAATTTCTCTATCACATCTCGTCGAAGTGGTAATTTAACAACGTAACGCCCGTGTGGTTGGCGTGTTGTTTTCAACTGGTATTGTTGCATACTTTGGTAGTCATCATTGGGCATGTCTAGCATGTTTTCAGAGAGGTCCTCTATCTCCCAGAATCTCCGAATATCATTTAAATCAATCAATACGATGTTACAGTAGCTTTGAGATTGTACAGTGCCGCTTAAGATCCAACCCAATTCCGTATGTTGAGCTATTGGTAGAGAGGCGCCGTTACGGATAACACCTGGCAGTAAAATTAACTCGTACACTTCAAAGCTTAAAATCATATCAATTGACCGACTTTTATAGAACTCGGGGTCCGCTAGAGGTATATTTTTTATGTGTGGCCATGCTGGTCTCGTAAATGATTGGTTTCGTAAATTTCCAACGACTTGCTTTATGACGTATGCTTCTGTGTCAATGGTAAAGTTGTTATGTAAAGAAGATATGGTAATCTTTACAAGCCCCCTGCTAGTATTGGCCTTAGCGCCAACGCCTACAACCACACGGTTGCGTTTAATCCGGGGTATACCCAATAATTGCGCTGCCTTCTCAGTAATAAGTGACGATTTCGCACAGGGATCGATGAGAGCACGCATGGTGTGGTAACAACCGTCTATTGTTTTGATATTAATTAAGGCTGTGGCTAGCAACTTGGTTATGCTTTCTGAAGACCCTTGTGTAACGCATACATTTGATTTTTGTAGCTCTTTTTCAATTAATAGTTTGTAAGTCTCATAGGCATTGTGCAATAATGAGTTCTGCGCATTGTTACAAAACCGAGAAGTTTTCTCTGAATTGCAGGGCTGTCCAAAATGGCTAATTAAACAGTTTTTACATAAATGGTTGCTTTCAATAATTTGATGACGTATTTCTGGCCCAAATTCTATGAATGTTTTACATTGAAATAATGCATGGTTATTATTACAAAGTAAGCATTTTCGCTGTGGTGCAATTGCGCCAGGATTCGTCGTCACATGATTAATTGTAGGTTTATGTTGAAATATTTTATTCGTCGAACTATTTCGTAATTTATACGTATTTCTTTTGTGATTTTGATAGTCAGTGTATTGAGAATTGGATGACATTGGCTTATTCGTCTCTTGTTTACGCCTTGAGGATTCTAATGACGTAAATTTGGTCTCGAGAAAATCTAAAAATTCAGTTATGGTTGGCAAATCTCTAGGGTTCCTTAGTGACTCAATATAATCATGGTGGGTTTCCGCATCTAATTTCTGTGTCACAATATATACGATCAGTGGGTCCCAGTTTGTAGTGTCGACCTCCATCGCCTTAATAGCGTTAAGACACTCATTGGTAGTATCATGTAGCTTTTTAACAAGCGCGGCCGATTGCTGCTGCATATTGGGTAAGCCTAAAAGCACCTGAATATGTGAGTTAAATATAAGTCTCATATTGTTGTATCGATGGTTAAGTATGCCAACAAATTTGGTAATAATTGACAGAACTTATGCGTAAGTGTTGTATAAGTTTGTCCGCTTCTCCCCTGAGTTTACTTTTAAGATATTGCATTTTTTGCGCACATGGTAATGATTTGTTATTATGTATGGCTTCACAAAACAAATCTTTAAAAGAAATCCATTGCTGGTAATTGCCGCTAAACGTTGGTATTTCCATTTTTGGTGTAGACTTCTCCCTATACGACGTTGACCACATTTTGCTATTAATAGCCTTTTTTATAAAATTATATTTCTCCTCATATTCATTAAAGGCTTGGTTGTACCCCTCATTCTCCACGATACTTACGTTGTCTATCTCCCAATGTAAAGTATCGATCGCCGACCACCTGGATTGTACCGTTTTGAGAATATCCTCGAACTCCCATCGCTCGGAAATACTTTCCAGATCGATTGCGTCAATGGTTCGCGAAAATGCTTTAAAATTTGTCTTCTGCTTTCGCAGCATTTCTTCTATCTTACTTGGGTTACCCTGAGTGGTTGTTTTGGTTACAATTAGTGACCGAGAGGTGCCCGCCTTTGTCGGAGTGGTAGAAGTGTCGTGGCGCTCGGAAAATTGCTATAATGGTGTCACTGGTCTTAAAAATGGTTTGGTTATATCTCCGGTCATATATTTCTTAATAAGGGTCTTAATTTCATTATAAAAATTGAGAGCTTTTTGGTAATAGTTTTCGCTAAAATAGTGATGACTAGGGTCTTCGAACTCAGCTCGCAATTTGGTATGATTTAGCTGGAATTCATTCCAATAGGCATCCAACGTATTTAACCTTTTTTCAAGATAGGCAGGCATCTTTGGTTCTGCCGCATCCTTCTTGAAATTACTGCGGAGGGTGTCCATCGCAGCCATGATTTGCTCTTGCGTGGTCAAAAGCCCCTCCATGTTGGCTGTGTTGAAAATGGTAAAAAATTGGTAAAAATAGGAAAGATCTTACTCAAAAGACTGGAACTTGGTGACCTAGTTTGTCCCGGCGCTCGATCCTGGGTACTTTGCACCCCAGCCACTTCACAATGTTTACTGGTAAATGGTACACTGGTAATGGTTACTGGTAATGGTTAATTATACACTGGTTACGTTGTCGTAAGCGGGTTCACTACCACGTGTTCACTTTTAACACTCGCGAGGGTCCCGTTTTACGATTTAAACTCGAAGGACCACTATGTAAGGTCTTTGATTACCGTACAGGAAAATATGGTTAAATGAAAGAGAAGGTTAAGCAAAAGAATGGTTTATCTACTAAACTTACTCTAGGATGGTATGGTAAAAATGGTTATTAGCACACCCGAACCGAATGGTGACAGAAAATGTACTAATTTATATTAATGATGAAATAGCGTGGAACGGCGTAAACTGCTGAGTGCGCGCTACGTGACTGTACGATGCTCGTGTCGGTTATTGCATCGTACAGATTATAAACAAAGAAACTCACTGTCACATTCATAATATTAGTCAGGATTATTTTTATGTATGCAACGTGCTGTTAGAAGGAGTGCACATACAGCACATACAGAAGGAGTACAATCTTTATAATATAGGCGATACATAGTTGAGTCAACCTGAAAAATGAATTATTTGAGAAAAGTTGATAATAATACATTTTATATTATTCATATCCATAACCAAATAATCTAAGCAAGTCTATTGGTATATCAGTAACAACACGCAATTTGTTTCCCTCACAATTTCACCTCTCATTTACTACTTTCTTGTGTTGGCTATTACATTTATAGGCGTGTCTCTAGTGTATCATTATGTAACTGGACTGCTACAACTGCGATCGAATGAAAGATTTTCTTTCCATGTTTTTGTGGAACCAGTTGCTTACACGGTGTTGCAGTTATAGTTTTAAAGAAAACTAATTCATTAACTTTTATCATATTTTAAAAGATATTGTCATTGTTCAGAGCTAAAAATCGATGCGTGATGCACACGTTTTTTTTCTTTCCATTTTGTTTCTTATAACGCCATCTATTATGAAAATCTTATATTTTAGCGCCATGTACTTCACTTGTCGCATGATTGACGTCTTGATTTTCATTGTAAACTTGAAGTTGATCAGGCCAATCACACACTGGTTCCCATACTAACTTTGCCACCCCTTTTCAATCACTTAGGGGTGGAATTTTCGAACATACTTTCTTATCGGATGCCTACCTCATACAAAGAACACACTCTCCAAGTTTCAGGTCTCTACGATCAGTGGTTTAGGCTGTGCGTTGATCCGCCAATCAGTCAGTCATTCAGGACAAAGTATTTTATATGCATAGATGATGTACCACAGTACTACTGTTTGTAATAATGATTTATTTTAATATTATTGTTGTAACATGCTCAATAATAAATTCTCTGTCCTTCACCGTTTACTGTTCTTTCATTTGCACATACCAATTTTAAACTTAGTCCAAGCGAGATGCAAGCACACAGAGTTGAGTAAACAACCACCCTCCATAAGTGAAAAGCTTAACAGATGAAATGGGTTGCTTGTTAAGAAATATTGAAATTTAAATTCAAATTTATTTATTTGCGTCAAATGGGTACATAAGGTCTTAATAAATATAACATTAGTTCCTCCATTTCCACCGCAAATGTTATGTATATATGATATTTTGGTTAAATTATAATATAAAAATACAACAAGTTGATGAAAATTTCTTTAGAGTTCGGGCACAGCCATTTACAAACAGTTCCATAATACAAATCTTTAACAGCATAAATATGTATATAATACAGTCCAAATTATACAGTAATATATTAAAAGTTAATAATACTTCTTTTTTACATTAATTAAGCAGTTCTGATACTGAGTTGAAGCATTTCTCCACCAACCAACGCTTTAGTTCTTTTTTTAATTTACCAGCATATTCCATTCCAACTGTTTACAAGCCAGAGACACAGGTAAAACATCATCTACATACCAAAGGTTAAAAAGTTTAAGTGCTTTTAAAACAAACTTCACCTGCGGTTGCTCCTACATACGGCAATCGTAGTGGACTATAACTGAAAGGGTCAAGGCGTTCTTTGACCCTTTCACTGCTGTGACTGCAAAGTATAACATTTACTTAAAGCAGTCACCAATCACCGAATATAATTTCACCCTATGGAGGTTTTCTCCGTCGTGCATTACTTTTATTCAACAGTATTAACTGTTAAAAAAAGCGATTGAAAATAAAAATTTGAAGAGGAAAGATAGAAATTATCTGATGCTTGCAATTCAGATGCCGTTCCAAAACACCAGAATAAGGACCCGTTGGTTTATTTACAGAATAAGGACACCGTTAGGATTATGTGTGCCGGTACATGGAGAAACAATTGCGGTATGATGGAGGATTGTTTACCTCAGGGACTCGAAAAGGGAGAACGGACATCGCTGTGTTAATTCTGTTATTTCAGTTCCTGTACTTATTTCATTTTTAAATGCGAAAATATACATATTATATACATGTAATGCTTGTAACAACTAAATGTAATTTAAGATGATTATCTTATTAATCAGACATCATTTATCATATAAGTTAATTATTTAGCGTACTTTTAGATCGTTTCGTATGTACGTGTTAAGAAGAAGAAGGCACCAGAACTGAGATAACTTCGCCTTAAGACAACAATGAAAACAAAAAGCCGCAACAAAATGTTCACTTAACCTTACTTTTATCACTTGAACTTGGCTATCTCCGCTGAGTTTGAAAGTTGAATCATTAAACCGATAATAAAGCTAAAACAACATTTTGATGTTCTATGGAAGAAAGTTTATATGAACGTATTCAATACTTCCCTCCAAGCGGTAGCAGTTATATAGTGCCATATAAGCCCAAAAACTTGTCCGTTCTGAATGTAGAAAGTTGGTAGAAAGGTATCTGTAGCGGTCATTATTAGTGTTAATAGCTCCAACTACGTTTGGTCATTCAGTTTACCTTGTAACTGCAGGATTTTGTTTTTATTAGGTAGGATATTTGGTGTTTTTGGAACAGAATTTTTTATACGTGGGAGAGCCATGCTTCGGCACGTATGGGCCGGCTCGACTCCGCTTGATACCACGGTCTCACAGAAAACCGGTAGTGAAGCAATGCTTGCATTGCATTTAGCCGCGTGAGTGAGGTTACCGGAGGCCCTAACTCTTCCCTATCCCCTATTCCCGTCCTTCCCCTCTCCCCTCTTCCCCCACTCCCTCTATTCTCCTACTCCCACTTTAGGGGCGGCAACGCACTTGTGACTTTTGAGTTACAGGTGCCCATGGGCGGCGGTAGTCATTTACCATCAGGTGACCCGTCTGCTCGTTTGACCTTATACCATAAAAAGAAGCACAAAAGTTCGATAAACGCTAAAAGTTCATGGTTAAGTAAATCACAATAACAGAAATTGTGTAATTTAATTGTACGTAAGAAGTCAGTGGTGGAGTAAGATCGGTGTCACAGAATTAAGAAGTCTATTGGCGGACAAATGTACGCGGTAAGTGTAATGCGGTAAATGTACAAATGTTGGTGTACACACATGCTCTAATATAATATAGTACATTGCTTATAGGATGTGTCCTCATTAGGATCCGAATACTACTGTCAATAAAAAAATCGTGAACATTTTTTTCTCTAACCATTCCGTTACTAGTGATCTCAAATAATATTATAAATGTGAAATGCAGTTTTTTTATTTGATGACAATTTCATGTTTATTTGTTCAACCGATCATAATGGAATTTTGCATGCACATTGGGGTTATGGGTAGAGTAGATAGAAGTTTAATCTAGAAAAAGTTCTGTTCCAGAGAAAATAACTAAGTTACTCATAGAAGTGCCTATGATATAAGCATACTAACTTTGGATGCTTCAGTGAAGAGCTGTTCTTGTAAGAACTTTCTTGTCCTTGAAACTAAAGAAAAATCCAAAGTTGGTAATATAAGTTTGTTATAATTTCATACGCAAATGGACGTTAAACACGTTTTACAGAGTGAATAGTATTTGTTATGTAATCGAATTCACCACAAAAAAAAGACTAAAATGCATACAAAATTCATTTATTTATTTATGGGACATTTACCAGTTACACGTTAGGTCCAATTGCTAAAACAAAACTCAGTAAGTACATCTCTAGAGTGGTGTAACCACACCTATATCCACGTAAAATAGTATAGGTATACTGTATCCAAAAGGCCTTATTTCCCATGAAAGTAATATACCATACCATATTACATATATCTATAAACAATAACTAATACGAAATATAAGAGTTTGTATGGTAAGACGTTTTACTTCTCTCAGAATTTACCAAGAAAATTTCAAAAATTATTTTGACTAAGATTTTCTGTTTATTGTAGATGTAACAGTCATGTTGCGGTCAATAAAAGCGGTTCAGTAACTACAAATTTAATACCTCAACAAGGAGAAACACAGCCAGTGTAGTTATAAATACTTCAATAATGTTATACGTGATAAAACTGTGAAATGAATTGAAACTAAAGTACGTTACTGGAAATACTTATATAGAATTTAGATAGATTTAGGCGTACAATTTGGTACTAAAACAGGTTAAACTAGCAGTGATGTAAATTATAACGACCAATCTGCAATTTTTCGAAGTGATTGTTATATTCGAATGGTAGTGACTTTTAAACGAGAAACATACCATTAGAAACCTTGTAACTTACGAATTAGATAACGTGCCCAATTTCGTATAACTAATAATAATACCTCCACACATCTCACACACGGCCGTCTGATCCGAAACTAGGCAGAGCCTGTACTATGGTAACCAGGCTGCCGATAAACATACTTATATATATCTAAATACATACATATTATAGATAAATTACACCCAGACACAGAACAAATTATTGTACTCACCACACAATTATTTGTCCTGGGTGGGAATCGAACCCACGACCTTTGGCTTAGCAGTCAGGGTCACTAACCACTAGACCAACAAGCTAGTCAATTGATGATTGAAAAATTGATGCTAACTTGTGGCCATTAAAATTTACTGGCAATTATTATTCTAAGTTTGAATTTTCGCAAATGAAATAAATAATATGACTGAATATAAACACGCCTATATGCAATATTCGTAGCTATCTTTCTGCCCTTGACCGCTAAAGTATCGAATAACAGATCTTCATAGCTATTGAACCCTTAGACCTTGAATAGAAAGTAAGCATTTGGCGCAAACACTCAATATCACTCACTAACCGATTGGCAAGCTTTTCTGCCAAAAGTTCCGGCCAGGAATGATTAGACAATATATTTTGTCAGAATATGGTCTTATCTCGGAGGTCGTAAAGTTGTAAATGGTATGCCATCGTTTAAGGAAAGTCATGTGTACATTAGTAAAATGCACGTACATTAGTATCTGTTTATACGAACTTCCGCTTTGACAATACTTGCCAACGCTATACGTAGGCGTCAGTCAAGGTCTATGTTTTCCTTTGGTGTGTGAGCATTTTTAAGCACTCATATACACTGATAACGGTTATAAGAATCTTTTAGAAAATTCCTATGTTATTTAAAAATTCAATAATTCATGGTTGTTGTACTCACTTGTGTTTTTTTTTTTATATTATAGGGACAAACGAGCAGACGGGTCACCTGATGGTAAGTGACTACCGTCGCCCATGGACCTGCAACTCAAGAGTCACAAGTGCGTTGCCGGCCTTTGAGATAGGAGTACGCTCTTTTCTTGAAGGTTGAAGGTTGTATCAGGCCGGAAATACCGCAGGCGACAATTTGTTCCAAAGATTGGTTGTGCGAGGCAAAAAAATCTGGAAAACCGCACAGTGGTGAATTGCCAATTATCCAGGTGATGGGAATGAAAGTTTTGTCGCGTTCATCGATGGCGAAACGTTGCGGCCGGTTGTGTTCTGATATCCGTCACACTGTCAGTGTTACTCGTGACTCTGTCAAGACAGGCTTTGACCCAGCAAGGCTCTCCAAATCACACACGTGATTATAGACGTACATCTTTATTAAATATAAGTACCTTTCGCGCAAGTGTTTTACTCTAATACACGTAGCAAATTTAATCCTTTATTGCATTTTATAACAAAATCCATTATCACCCCAAGTTCCCACGTACCACGAACAAATTGAAAAGGTGAAAGGTACCCAATAAATTGTTACTACCAGGGGGGTAGTTATAAATAAGGTGAGTAACAATTATGGGACGTGTACCGCATTCAATGCCGGGTAACGCGGGGTCGGTTGGCGACAGGCCAGTATGACCTATAAAACTGTTTGATATAATGGGTCTTGTTTGAACGTGATGCGATGGGCCTGTCAGTATATAGTCGTATAGAATATAATATACAGGGTGTTACAGAAAGCTGTGGTCATTTGTTAGGGTAGACCCAGTAAAAAAATGTTAACAATGTTAGGAAAAGTCGTAACCTTTAACAAATTTTGAATTTTTTAAGATTGAATTTGAGAATTGACCGTTTAACGGTCAATTTTCCAATTCAATCCTAATTTTTTTTTTTTTGTGGTATAGGGGCGAACGAGCAGACGGGTCACTTGATGGTAAGTAACTACCGCCGCCCATAGGCACATGCAACTCAAGAGTCACTAATGCGTTTCCGGCTTTTAAGGTGGGAGTAGGGCAAGGGGTAAGAGGGGGAGAAGGAGTGAGGGAGGGAGAGGGGAAAGGGGGGAGGAGAGGGAAGGAGGATTAGGGCCTCCAGTAACCTCACTTACAAGGCGAAAAACAATAAAATCATCGCTTTAATGCCGGTTTTCTGTAAGGCTGTGGTATCAGTCTAGTCGAGCATGGCTCTCCCACGACAGAGTTTTCTGAAAATGTTTGCAAAATCATTGAAATCGACATGAAAATTCACAATATGTTGTTAAGAAATCACATACATAAAACATCTAGTTGTCGATTACACATAACTCTCCTAAAATTTAACCACATCTTTCTATAACAGTCTGTAGAGTAGATCAGTAGACATAACCAAGTAGTGGGAGTTATTCTTAAGCCTCCATATTAAGCCTTACGGTAAGCAGTTACATGTATCTATACACTACTGGTACCAAAGGCATTACTTGAGTGTTATCAACCCTTTCTCTTCTTCTAATGAGTTCTGGTGAACCGAAGTAAGTTCACCAGAACTCAGAGAATGGTCCCGTCATTTGACAAGTAGTAGTTTGTCAGTAAAGCAGGTGAATAAACTACGTATCACAAGTAATTCTACTTAGATGGTGTTACTTTGTGTTTTAGCCACGGCCATCTGTAGAGTGAAAGTACGGGAGTCGGGATATTTGATAATTCTTTCAAAAGTCAATGTAAACTTTTATAAATACATTTTAAGAAAATTACACTTTTTTTAATCAATACAGGTAATTCATGAGTTTATTACATGTTGCCACAAAACCGTAGGGTTTGGACAAAGGGTGGGTTCAAATTACACTTTCAATGTTTTTACAATTTAATAAAAGTAAATAATATTAATATGATATTAATTGTCGTTGCATAAACACATAATATATACCTAGGCATGTGTTTATGCAATACCTATCTTTTAACAAATATAGTTAGGTATGTACTTAACATAAATCTGACAAATGATTTCTTAGTTTGGTCTTAAACGCAGATTTTTTAAGTTCATTTCTAAAGTCCTTATGCAGACAATTAAGTAAATAAGATAATCGTTTTTTTAAGGTACAATCTCCATAGTAATTATTTACCTTAGGTACTTCGTACTTACCAGAGGATCCTGATCTTGTGGTATATTTATTAAGAACATATGTTAGGTCATGCTTCCGACTTTCATGGTATTTGACAGCTAGGAGATATTTCTATTTCAGTCTTGTCGGCATTCTAAAAAAGTTTATTATAGATTCTTTTTCAGCAATTTTTTTTCTTTTTACTTACAAATAGTTTTAGAAATTTAACTTGTAGAGATTCTAGTTTGCCTAAGTTTTTTTGGAACGAAGAATACATCTTAATGTATTAATTAGAACTCTGTAACTAAAGTGATAAAATTTGAGAAATGAGTCTTGTATTTACATACTTGTTTAACATTACTCTTGTAAATTGTGTGCTGTTAATACAATATGAAAATCCACAATACATATTCATTTCATAAAATACTATTTTTATATTAAGCTCTCCAAAAAAATATACGATCTAGGTAAGTTTTCCTTAAGTGCTTTTGTTAATATAAGTTATTTTACTTTAAACTCCTAAAAAGAGTACATCTTCTATTATTTTTATTTTACGACTTTAGGATGTGCCTCGGTTTAACTAAATAAAGTGTTCTGAAGTGGTATCTAAAACACAATGATTATGATATGCATATTGCATTTAATTTTTACATTGGTTTATTATAAAATTAGTATCAAGTGTTGAAACAACACATGACATGCAATTAGAACAATTTCCTAACAACCCCTTTGTGTCCAATAGCTTTGTTAGATACAGTTTAGGCAACTATGTTATTCTGTTGATGTCTGTTTCTAACCACAAAATTTGAATTAAATTATAAAGCTACTAGCTGCTGTCCGCGGTTTTACTTAGTGTTTAAATTAGTATTAAAGTTATTATTTCCCCTGTTTTCACTCCATCAATTCAAATTCAAATAATTTATTTTGGACGAATTTGATTGCGAATGATATAAATACTTAAATACTAGGGGTAAGTAAATTTATTTTTAATTTTAAATACTAAGTCATGGTTGCTCTCTGTGCGGAGGACCATGAGGATGTAAATGTTTATATGTATATTCCTTAACTGATCACCGTCCGCACAAAATGCCTAATAATAGGTAAAGCACAATTCTCCACCACAGTTTTTAAGATATAGTTGCAATGATTGAACGCAAATGCCCCGCACTCTGCACGGTAGATAAGCTGTTTTGCTTGCGAATAATCGCTTGGAAGCTATCTGCACGGGCCTGAACAAAAATCTCCGAGGCGCTGTAGATTTGACGCCGTTGCCACAACATCGTCGGCTCCAGCAACACCATGTCATGAGCGTAATTGATATTATTAACGCTCACTCCATTTCTTTGACATCTAACATTCAAGCCGTTGAACACGCTGATGAGCCCATCAATGTACAGATTGAAAAGCTTGGGAGATGGTAATCCATCCTGTCTCACGCCGCAGAAAAATCTTTAGACCACTTTACCTGATGGACACCGGATACCGGAACCAGAATTTCAGCAAGCACACTCTGTCCCTCAACTTATCGAATGTCTTAGAAAGGTCAAGGAAACAGGCATATGTATACCAATATCATATGGGCTGTATAGTTTATGTTTTTTTTTTTACTTTTTAAGACAAATATTCTCTTCTGTACTTCTTACGGTTTGTGGAGTACGAGTCAAGATAATTTTCAGATGGCAGGATTTGTTCCACCTTGACACTTATTGTTGTATACAGAAAGAAAGAAAGAAAAATATTTTATTTGTATCTTCAGTTATAACAATAAAAATCATATGGCTTAAGACTAGGGTGGTACTGAAGACCAAATAGGGTATCTGCGTCAGCTAGTGTCGCAGATCGCTCTGCAACGCTGGTATTCTCGCAGGCCCATATCTTGTCTAAATTACTAAATATCTTTATAAATTTAAGCCTATTCTCACTTTAGCTTTTCTATAGCCATTGCTAATATTATTATAGTAGTAAAGAGTAAGAAACATACATTCTTTCATACTTTGACGTTTATAATGGTATTAAGATACTGAAAGACCTGCACTTTTTCAATAAGACTATTACGGTAACTTTTTTCTTCCTTTTTAATTTTGTTTATTTTATTTCTCCTTTTCTGTTTTTTTTTCCGTGTTGACAAATAGACATCCGTATACGCATTCATACTATTACATCATGGACTTCTATTTGTCACCTGGGTTACCGTAGTCCGGTTCTAATTTGTTCATGAAATGGACTCAGAACAGGTCTTATGCTATTAAAGCTTATAGTTATATGATAACATAGCGACTATATAAAGTCATCATCTCGATCATTTCTTCAGAACAAAAACCATAATACAAGCGATTCAACACATACAGCGAGGTACAATCTCTGTTGCGGCTTAGAAGTTCAATACCGTTTGTGAGTTTGGGATCTTCGACAATCCGTAAGGCTCCCCTTTGTATCGACTCAAAAGGCTCTAACTGCCCGGAGTTGACAACAGTACTTTGTGAGGGGTAGAACTTGCGATTTATCAATTGATACGTATTATTATAAAGCTGGTAGTAGATATCAGGAGCGTATTTGTAACTGTATCTGTACTGTGACCTCTGCGCTATACGCTTTACCTTGATCGTAGTATTTTTTTAGACGACTGCCCAAAAAAGGAGTGTAATGTGTTCAGGGTTCACGTATGTATACATATATACATATTATATGTATGTTTGTGAATTTTTTCATTCCACCTGAACTTCTAAATGTTACAATCCTAACTTTTAAACTTTCGCGTTCCATGATATAATATTATCTATGTATTAACGGGAATTAACGCGATCACGAAAAGGTATTACATACCTCTGAATTGCCTGACGTTTCGACCAGGTTGCACTGGCTTACTGGGTTACAATCCTGAGAGACTGGCTGAGGGTTTTTGGCAATAAAATTAATATATTTAATTAGTTACAATAATGAGATATGTGCATACATTAAACTAATATAAGTATGAAATATAAAATAAAATCTTTATATACACCCAAATATTTTTTTTTAGAAATAGCTATAATAAACTACTTACAAGTAAAATTTTTTCTTTTATTATTTCTGCTACAAGACCTTCTTTTTAGCCAAATTGAGAGATTCTAAGTTAATAGGAAGTTACTAAAATAACTTTGGAGTTGTAATAAACTCCAAATTAAAATACCTTTGGTAATTGCATTCTAGGTAAAAATAATAATTAGACAGCTCACATGTCACCAGCAGACTGTCTTGAAAGGTTTTATTGCAAATAAGATCCTGCAAGAACTAAATTACCTACACATAGAGTCAGTAAAGAAGCTGCCTACGAAGCATTAGTTATCTTAGGCAGCTCCAGAAATCGTAAAAATTGTGAGAACTAGTGAAACTGTTAAAGTACATTTACGACCAAAAATGTCCATTCTCAGTGAAAGGATAGGATCGTCAGACGGCATCAGGTGAAACTATTTTCGTATACGTTGTCGACAAATAGAAAAGGTCAGGCTTTTGTGAATTTAAAGCCATCTTCACTTTACTAAGATTTATGTTGAGAAATTCATTCGTCAGATGCTCTTCAGAGACGACAATATAGTGTACAAAAAGCTATAAGACGAGCAAATATTCTAAAAGCAGCCGGGCAACTTGTAGCACTGTACAAAAAATAACGCTCTTTGCAGTGGCTCCAAGAAAACTGATAATTACTTGCAAATTATTTCAACAAAAAAAAAGATTCGCTTCGAAAATTTTATTATAGTTGTTATCGAAATGTTTTGTTATACATATATAGTTGTAATCGAAATTTACCTAATAAATGTTTTGTTTCCGAATAAAATTCGACTGTTATCTAAAACCATTTTTGTACCTATACGTCATGACAAATTCGAGAAACATACGTTTTTTTTAAATCAATTAACAAAAAATATTTCGTAGTTAAATAGTGCTTTACTTTATCGAGTACAGGGAAACTGTTAGTGCTTCACGTAGCTTCACGTTATTTCTAAGATGTTTACCGTAAGGAACTTTGTTTGATATTATAATTGAAAATACTTTCAAACCATTTGATTATCAAGGGCGTGACATGAAAAAAGAAACTACAATGAGTAGTTTCTAGTAGTAAATTTTATCGGTAGTGATCATACATAGTTGTATCTGAGTTAGATTATTTTGGTTTTCAGTTAGTCATCCCTAGACATCGACTTTGGGCTGTGAATTATAACATTGAAACTATAAGACTTTCTTACAAACAAAACAAAAGTTTCTACATTCTGTATTCTACAATCAAACTACGTAGTTTGATTGTAGAATTATTTTACAATAATAGTATACTTCAATGTACTATTTTCAGCTACTAGGACTTTTTTACCGACTGGGCGTACAAAAAGCATACTCTAGTTTTTCATGTGGGTTCCTATTCTATATTATATGGGACGGGACTCACCACGAAGTAATCGAACACTTATAACGCAACATAAGTCAAGTGCCCAGAGTTGTAGACCATGCTTCACTTTCCATCAGGTGAGATGAAAGACAAATTCCAATTCCCATTCCAATTGTAAATACAAAAAAAAAACTCGCTCTCACCGTATTCCTGTCGAAAATGTGTCGTTTTATAGCAGTTCATTATTTTAGTGTCATGTATTTGAAAATTAATAATTCTGTAATAACACTTAGATAATGCGCATTTATTGTTCGGTTAATGGAGAACTTCGCTTTCGCCATCGTTTGCTTAAGTAGCGCTCTTGCCGATTTATGTGTAAAGGCAAGTAACTACGCGTAGGCTAAAAATCTTACATTGTAATGAAAGTTCAATTACTTTTATAAATTATTTATTTTGGTTGTTCTTTTGTTCTCTTTGCGATATAGTTATTTTATTAACTCAAATCTGTATGTAATTCATTTAAAATGTAATTTTATAAGTAGGTACTTTGTGAGAATAACGTGCAATAAAAAGATTAGGTATCTTTTTTTTGGTAACTGGCTTCGTAGTTTTTGGCAGTGTTTAATTTACTCATACATTCATCTCGACACCAACCTGACATCAAACACTAACCAGGCGTGTACTTATTTATGGGCCAGCTCGACTCCGCTCGATATCACAGCCTCACAGAAAATCGGCAGTGAAACCATTCTTGCATTGCTTTTCGCCGCGTGAGTGAAATTACCGGAGGCCCTAACCTTTCCCTCTCCCTTATTCCCGTCCTTCGCTTCTCCCCCTCTCCTCCCCTCTAATCCCCCTCTCCCGTCTTCCCACTCTTCCCCCCCTCCCCCTCTTCTCCTACTCCCACCTTAAAGGGCGGCAACGCACTTGTGACTCTTCAGTTACAGGTGCCCATGGGCGGCGTTAGTCATTTACCATCAGGTGACCGGTCTGCTCGTTTAAACAAGAATTACGCAAATTGACGTTCGATCAATCGATCAGAATACTTCTTTCTATTTCTCTTCCTTTTTTGTTTAAGTCGGTTAATCAAAGTAAAAATATCTTACTCGTTCCTCCTAAACATTTATAAGGTTTTTCAAGATACAATTTATGTTTAAGGCTCTAATACAATTACTCAATTAACTTAGACAAACAATTGTTTTAATCGGATTTCTAAAAAACTTCAAAGAGACATTTTTTCAAATTAAATTGTTTATCTGTTAGGCTTTTGTTTTCCCTTTTCAGAAAAGGACAGAAATCGTGTTGTGCTCCTAGAGCAGTATTTTGAGAATTGACTTGGAAAAGGAATAGACCCAAGGTCACGTTTTAAAGGCTGGTAAAGTACCTGTTCTTAAAATTAACTGGTGCCTTATTAAAACACAAAAAAAACAGGAGAGTTACAACCTGAGATAATTCATTATTTTACCGATAGGTCGTCTAATGCTCTCGAAGAGCACTAAGAAAAAAAAATACCGGACAAGTGCAAGTTCGACTCGCGCTCCGAGGGTTCCGTAAGCAAAGAAACTTATAAGTTGTTTGTCCATCTCGGGAATCAATCCTCGAAAATTTTTACCCGTTTTCTCCAAAAGACAAACTTAACTTTTACCTTAAAACTTACATTTAACTTAGAGTGATGGGCGTTGGCTGTGCGTCAAACGCCCGTTGGGTTTTAGTATAATGTTCACATGGCAAGCGTTTCTCGTGCGTTGAACGCGCGTTGTCGCAGTTCATTTCGAGTTTTGTTTTCCTTGCAAATGACTTCAAAAACATAGTATTAAAACCTTATTTTTATTTATCTATCAATTCGGGTTAAGTTCTTGTATTTTATATTTTTATTTTATACAAAGAAAACTGCATAAAATGTATGAAACGAAGTGTCATCGAACTCATTCTATGTGAAAAATAGTATACGGATTTTTATTTAAATGTCCGAATCATGTTATTAAAATCACGTGCTTTCGCGTGGAAAACGCGCGCTCATGTAAACGAATGTACGGCAAACCAATGTTCTCAAAGCGGGGTTCACGCCATAGACACCACAACAACTTGAACAAAATGGATGTTTATGCTGACGTGCATCAACGCGCGTTCACCGTCCGTCATCTGAACGTGGCCTGAAGTGGCCGTATCTTTTGGTTGTGTTGACTTAGGAGCTTGATATTTTTACAACTTTAAGGGACCGCAGACAAGTATTTGGATTTCATTTTAATACTAGTTTCGCAAGTAAATCAAAACCTACAGGATACTTCTCATTAAACTAGAATCATGAAATTTGCCAAGAAGCAAGGAAAAAATCCAAAAGTCGTTAATTTGTTGTTATATTACATGAAACAATATTATTTTGCGGTTACAAATTTATATTTTGCGCTTTGAAAATTGACTTACACGTACTTCGATGTATGGGGGAGTACTTTTAGAACTGAGAGTTAAGTTATTCTTTCAAACCGGCTTCAAAGATACTAACATAATAATTATACGTTTTGAGAATTAATTTTTGGGGAGATATACTAGAAAAAAAAAACGAACGGATTTTCGAGAATCGATTTCCGTAAGCGACCAACTATCTGTTTACTACTAACAAGTTTGTACGGAATCCTCCTTTCATGAGTCAGACTTGTACGTGTCCGGTTTTTTTCTTTTGAGGAACGGAACCCTAAAAACAAAAGAACGATTCTCTAGTAGAACTGGGAAGGGAGTAGCCGTAACGATAACTTGGTCAAATTGTCAGGGAGCTTTCTATGAAAGTTTTTAGGGCTGTACTATAATTATTATGTTTACATGAAATATTCTAAGTAATTATTGAATCTGTGTTTAATTGGTTCCTAAAAACACCGCCTTAGACCACCACCTAACATGGCAAACAGAACTCCACTAAATGATACATGAATCTCAGTGCCTATAAAAACTTACAATATCATAGTTGTGCGTTATTAGCCTCCCTAAACCACCCCTCCAGGATGGAGCTATGAAGCTCTTACGGCCTCTTAAGGAGTAGGTTATCTTATGACTAAGGAAGTAATACAATAACCGATCTTATTCGTGTAAGCAATTTCCAAACAACAACTTTTGGTAGAAATGTTTGTTAATAGAGTGAATTCTGTCGGCCTACGACACTAAACATCAATATTTATATTCACGAGTATACATGCAAAAAAAAAAATTACTTAATTAGACTTACATAAATGCATACATTTAAATAGGTAATATATCCAAACTTAAATACAATCAAAACGAAATTATAAGTGGTTGTTTCAAAGTTAATGTTTTCTGAGACCAATATTTAGTAATCTTAAACCATAGTCTCAATGCATTGTTCTCCTAATTGAGCGAGGAGAAAAGCATCTTATCGTCTTGTCACTGGTTAACGATTGAACAGATCGGATTCAATTGCTTCATGGCCAACTATTAATAATGATATATTTTTTTAATGTTAGTCAACTTTTTGCTTAAAATTGTTATGTTTGTTTACTTTGTTTTTTTCTTATTCTCTGTAAACCACTAGGTACTATGATATGCAAAATCTAGCCGCAGAATTCGAGTCTGTCCTAATCACGTAGACTCAAATTCTACACCTAAAACAATTGGTATATTTTATCATAGTCATCTTTAAAAATATACAATCGTCAACATATGCACTTCAAATCTTTTCCGTGCCATGATATAATATGTATAAATTATGTTTATGAGAATTAACGCGTTCATGTAATAGGTATTACATACTTTGGAAAAACCTGACGTTGTAAACAGGTTACAGGTTAAGCAAGTCTGCCTCATGCCTGTCATCATGTGGTCATACTGGTCATGCCTGTGAAAACCATCGTACGTAAAATGTATACTAAGTAGAAAGATTTAACAAAATTAACCATAAATGTTATAGCAGCTTAGTGTGATTTTTGTCGATCCTCTCATCTAATTGACGTAATTCCCGTGTTACGACTGTATACGAATGTCAACATTTCTATAAAACATGTATATAGTATTAAAAGCTAACAAAAAATAATTTAAGAATATAACTAAATCTGTTCTTTGCTTCTGTCTCCAGAGAAGCCATGACATGGATTATTATTTTCGCAACTTAAGTATCCTTATGAAGAAGTTCCTTTCGAAGAAACAGCTCGGTATGATTGTGATCTTGCTCGTTTTGACTGGAAAGGATAACCTCTTTTGGTGTTGGTGGTGAGCAGTACGATAATACAAAGTACCCGCTGGCGTTTTAGTAAAAATTATCACAACACAAACCATTATACAAGCGGAAAATACATAACGGAATCCTGGGTGTCTACAAAGGTCTACATACTTAATTTCGATTTTTTTGTGGCATTATCAAGGCTATATAAAGATATATAACGTGTACCCTATGATATGACTATTAGGGTAGTATAGTACTCCGAATTCAAAGCAACGAGGACTTGTTTGTGAAAGTTAACCATTGTCAGACACTGTATATAAAATAAACGACTTGTTTAACATTGTTATCGTACTTAAGTAATAAAGAATTTGCAATAAAAAAATAAATGAAATAAAAAGTGAAAAACAAGCTCTCTGATGTAGTATCTATCGACATAAATTTGCATGCAATATACATACATATATCTATTAAGTTAAAGCGAGCACTTCTATATATTATGTATATAAATATATTTAGTGTTTCTCGTAAACGGTTCTAACGATTTTGTTATGCATTGGTTTTTGTTTATTAACTTTATCTATACGACATGTCGTCGTAGGTGTCGTTTCTAAAAAAGCACGATTTTACAACAAAAAAGACTTAATAATTAATTATCCAATGTTACTTGCTTGAATCTTAACAAATAATGAAATAGATACTATACATACGTTTAATTAAATTAAAACTTAATATATTCGAAAACGTATTTCATGCTTTAAGAATCATTTACTATCACATAAGTTGACATAATTTAAAATATGCATAAATTATTTATAATAAGAAAAAATGTTACAAGTTATTCAAAAATAATGAGGTACATGTTTCATACTAGCTTCTTTTGACGCGAGCTCTCCACTTTGGAACTTTGAGCTAGACGCTTCTTACTTCGAGTTATTTACGAAATAAATAATTGTATGATTCTGAAACATCTTGAGAGTAAAAACTTGCACAGTTCGTTGCGTTTTAATAAACTTGAATAAATTGTGAACAAGGAAGTATACGCGGTACTGTATCTTAGCTTCATTACTCGTATTGTGTAAAGACGTACATATATATTCGCTACCATGTAAACATATATCAGCTAGTCGTAAACTGTCTGCTCCTGTGGATTCCCACTGATTGTGAATATTTGTATCCATCAATATGTTAATATACATTAATGTGGCTGTTTCTTTAGGTGTGTACCAGGGAGCAAGGCAATCTGTGATGCCGGTCTCATTCATTGCTTGATAAGTTTGACCGAGTAAGCACACAATTATGCACACAGACACGTACAACGTACAGTCCACTATTGTATGCCTAATCGTATTCACTTAGAATGATGGACTTAAAAACCTTTGGAATGTAAGCCTCTGTAATTTTTATTATCTTAAATAGGAGCAATGTATCCTTGAAAACATGAGCATATTATACGCAACGAAAAATGTATCATCGATAACAATAACATTTAGTATTTCTACATCAATGCAAAGCGACTCAATCAAATTGACTGCCTAATAATTGGGTTCGGTTTGTCTTTAATCTCCAAAAGTAGGAAATCCAATCGAAATCTTTGACGTAGCTGTGACCCCCAATATTTTAATGACGCGCGGAAACGCATTGTCGGTGATTTTTACTCTATTCTTTGTTCTCACAATCTCGACCCTGCTTACCATTCTAATAATTTTTAATATCATTCCTCTACTCAGGATAGAAACCTTCTCTTTTCTTATGACCTTCTCCTATTTTTGTAGTTCTTACGACTCGAATCTCGTTCACTCGTCCAGTTTCATCCAGCTTCATGACAATGAGACCTATCGCGTCGGATTCTTGAAATATACACAATACATAATTTAAGCACATATTAAATTTGTTCTACTCATCGAATAATGCTTCCACCTTGCAGGTACGGCAACGCAAGTTCAAATAGCTAAGCATCTAAAGATGGGCTAAATTAAACTAAGCTCTGACCGGTACTACTTGCACGAAGTTTCAGTTACAACGGTCCAAGTTAGTAGAGATCATTTTAGTTAACTCTACACACATTTGTACTCGTGAACAGTTTCTGTATATTTCAATGCAATACATTATAATAACTGTAACTAACTAATAGTGTAAATACCTGTTAGCTAAATATGTCTATTTGCATTAGTCTGCGTCTTTCTATGTATAGCATATTTGTATTTACAAAAACAATAAAGTTTAATTGCGGCGGTATTCTGCTGCCTGTCTGTCTGTTTGTGATAAACTGAAAAACTACTGAACGGATTTTCATGCGGTTTTCACTAATTGACAGAGTGATTCATGAGGAAGGTTTAGGTGTATAATTTGTACCCGTGCTAAGCCGGGGCGGGTTGTTAGTTAAATTTATAATATCTGGACAGTTTGAAAAAAGCAAACTAGCCGGTCTTTATAATAATAATTATAATGTATATCCCCGACCAGCATTTGGCAGAGTAAAAAAATACAATGATAACATAAGATAACTTATTGTTGTAAAATCAGTATGGTAGGTGAGAACGAAAACTATTTATGTTAAAACTATAACAAACAAGTATTCGTTTTTAGGGTTCCGTGAGTCAAAAAAAAGGAACCCTCATAGGATCACTTTGTTGTCCGTCTGTCAGTCTGTCTGTCTGTTTGCCTGTCAAGACCCTATTCTCAGGAACCCGTGAAGGCATCAAGTTGAAATTAACATTCAAATACTTATGTCAGCGGTCCCTTGAAGCTGTAAAACAATCAAGCTTCTAAGTCAATGCAATCAAAAGATACGGCCATAAAGCCTTAGGTTTTAACAAATTTGAACATTTCAATTAAATCAAAACCTATAAGATACTTCCTATTGACCTACAATCATGAAATTTGGTAGGAAGCAAGGTCTGACAGCACAAGTTAAGGAAAAGTCTGAAAGTCCTTAATTTGTTGTTATATCACATATAAACTATATGTTTTTGTGATTACAAACTTATATTTTGAGGTTCGAAAGTTGACTGCAGTTTGAAAAAGCAGTTAAAACCTGGAACTCGCTACCAGCGCACGTGTTTCCGTCCCACTATGATCCCGGGTCCTTTAAGCGGGGCGTGAAAAAGCATCTCACTAGGCCGCCATAGTGCTGGCCACCATGCTGCACTGTCCCTGTTCGCAGTGAGGATGGTGACCACCACTCTTGGATTCTGCTTGTGCTTTCCACCAGGTGGGGCAGAGTCATTTTGGCAGCTCAAATTAAAAAAAAAAAAAAAAAAAAACTTGTTATACATCGCAACCGCAAAATTAAGTTTATCTTTCGGAATAGACGGGCAAAAATCGTCGAGAATTGATTCCCGAGATAGACGTACTATCTACATACAACTTTGTTTGCTTACGGAACCCTCGGTGCGCGAGTGAGACTCGCACTTGTTTTTTAAGCTTAGTCAGACTAGTGTTTAACAAAAAAAAACCCTGAACACATGTGACGGAGCATTGCATCGTGTTTATTGGATGCCGATATAGTCGTACCACTTTTCTGTTAGATCTAGTGACATGATGACACGTCGTTAATGTTTTGATTTTCATTGCAATAACTACATTTGTCAGACATACGCCACTTTTACAACCACATCGATTGTATTCTAGACCTGTTTCTCCCGACGCCATTTCATTACATTCATTCAGACACATAATATATAACTTTTTTAAAGTTATTTCTAGTTACAATACACTTTACCAAATATTCTTATTAATTTTCAATTTGAAATATAAACAATATAAACCGTCCGACTTATAAGCTGAATAAAAGCAACTGCGATCTTTAGCAGTTCGTGTTTGTTTATGATCATTGTCCTTCCATACATGAACTTGGTTCTAGCGCCCTGCCTAATATACCTTAATTATCACATTGTTCATAGTTATACAACAATATTAACAATGGCCAGACAATGTGTTCAATAATAAAGTTTATGTAAGTATTAATTACATATCCCGATTTTACTTGTCATTAATGTGTTGAATTTATGTGTTTAAGCACTTGGCCCATAACATATTCACTATATCTACTATGGTAATAAGGCATAGATGTACTTAAACTTAGTCTTCTTTTTGGTAAACAACGTTGCAATTAAAATTAAATTAAATATTTAAAACTGTATAATAAGTAGAGTCAACACAATTCAATTATTTCTGGAAATAAAATGTTCCAAGAATTCTGAGAGCTATCTTAGGTATAAGTAGGTATAATTATTGAGTATTGTATGTATGTAATAGATGATAAGCATTAACCACATTTTAATTTAATGTCAACGATTACCACCTGTGTAATAAAATAACTCCAGTCCATCCCAAGGTTGCCTGGAAGAGATTGCTTTAAGCGATAAGGCCGCCCTTTGTACACTATTTATAAGATACATCTTCTGTTACATATTCTTTGTAAAACCCTGGTGTACAAATAAAGTGTAATCTATCTATCTATCTAACTATCTATCTATCTATCTTGTAATTCAGTCTACATAAGAAAGTCTTCACATAATTAGTGAGTGTCTTGAATTCTCGCATTTTTTCAAATACTCATCACATTCTGGCTACGCCACAATCAAAATATTAGATGTATTTTTCTTAGAAAACATATTGTTAACAGATCATTAAAAAGAGATTATATTCGGCGATAAAGTGGGTTTTCATATTTACGTATACGTATTTTTACCCAATTTGCAATTATTGGGTGGAAAGAATCTTTTAAAAAGGTAGATAAAACCATGTATTGCGCTCTTAATTAAATTCTAATCCTTAAAATTAAGAAACTATAGGCTGGACCAGAAGAACAAAAAGTAGCAGTGCCTCGCGGTTTTACCCGCGTAAGTCCCGATCCCGTGTGAATATCGGGATAAAAAGTATGCGTTAATCCAGGTCTCCAGCTATCTACATACCAAGTTTCATCGCAATCGGTCTAGTAGTTTTTGTGTGAAAACATTACAAACAAACACACAAATGTTTCCTCTTTATAATATTAGTTTAAACTAGATAGATTCCCATTCCACAACGTACTTGTGCAATATTTTTGCATGAAGTAGTAGTGGTAGTAGTAATAAAGGTATTTATAATAAAAGGAAGGAATATAAGGAAATAAAAGTGACATAAAATGTATACGTTTGATAAATCAAATGTATACATTTTTCAAACGTATACATGGAGTTCCTGCTGAAATATATGTTTATTACCCGGTTGGCACGCAGACATGTTAAATTTTGCTCGATACCGACGTATCATGAATGCGTCGGCCCTTTTATCCGCCGCGCGTGCTATGGAGCAGACCTGGTTTATATTTCGCTAAATTTGTAGTTGTGGACGTTCCACAGTTCCACATGAACAAATTGAACAAGTTACTTTTTAAATAGCAATTCAACCATGTTGAGTGACACAACTGATACTTTCTAGCATCAAACACCTTAGAAGGTGCTGAGTATTGGCTTTTCCAACTTTTTTATTTTTTAGCAAGAATACTAGGGACGTAGATCACAAATCACTGGTATCCTTGTGAACCCCTCCAGATAAGCTAAATGCTTGTGTTAGGAGTGGGTTCACCACGGTAGTGCACTGGGTAGGGTTCGAACCCGCAACAACTTGATCGCAAGTCTTACTTAACTTACACGCAGTGCGTGGTATCCGGAGCTGCTGATCTTCACATGCGAAGATGGATAGGTGTGTGGAGGCTATTTGCTTAGCTGCTATTGTGAGCATGGATTGTTTATACTCCAAACCTACATCTTTTACTATTTATAAACTTAAAAAACAGTTCACTTTATTTCACAGTACCAACCCCAAGCCCGGCGCCAAGGTAGTGCCGGCGCCAAGGCGTTGGAGGTAAGACCTGCCGTACAATGGTCCCTGCGTCCCGGGACCTTAGTTTAGGGAACGAGATGCAGGTATACTGACCCTACTTTTATAACGAATGCGTTGGTGAGGTGACCAACCCCAGCGACGTATATTGTTTAAATCTTCTATGTGCTTGTTAAGAGAGAGTTATTTATTACCTTTCAAAATAGAGCACATACTCTAAGAATGTTTTCATACAATACCAACGCACTAAAATGTATGCCCAAAATTCGTACAGCATGTCCATTAGAATTTATAATAATTACATAACTGCCCTGCTTTTTAAAGACCTCAATTTAAATTTGTTTAATCGGAAATGATTTGATTTGTTATTAATTTAATGTTATTATTCAACAGAAGAATTTCTTTATGATACAAATATTTTGTGAAATAAAAAGATAACAGTAGATATAAGATTATGAGAATGTAAAAATATGAAACAAAAAATATTTTCCACCAGAAATGGTAGAATATAAAAAACTAATTAAGCATAATGTAAAACCTAAGTTATTATATTCTGATAAATAAATTTATATTTATGGATTCTTAAGAGGTACATTTGAGACATCGCACAGGGGTGTTTAAGTCTAAAATTACCATTTCTTTTAAGCGCCTGTTTGTATGTGCGCGTTGCCAATGCCTCTTCTACCAACGGTGTGTGCCAATACCCCTCCATGAGTCTATGGTCCGGCTACTCACCAGAAAATGTACTCGCTAACCTTCTGTAGAAGGTAACGAACCAATCGGGTGGCTCCAGAAATCTGTTGTGCTCAACTTTCTTGCTAATTCCACCCTATAATTTTAAAGAATACAGTCGTTATAGAATAAAACACGAAAAATATATACGGCAATACATTGATATAAAAAAAAAATATGTATTATAAATCACGTCGCGGGTGGCAATATAAAAAAGTAAAATAAAAGATTTCCTGCTTTGCGTGTTTCTCAGATGAAATTTATGGTCGAAAATAACGTTTGCAATAAAAAATCAAACTTACTCCATCCATGTACTTTTATAACTTTTGATACAGGTAACGACTTTTGTGACTTAAGGCCGGAATGCTTACTAAAAATATGAACTATGAGTTTTACATTAATACAGTGAAACAGGTCCGTATTTTCGACGCCAGACATGTTACAATAAATGAAAAACAGACAGATGAGAACATCTAAAAGGGTAAAAAATTGCATTACTTCTTCCTATAAGTCCTGTCCGATATGTTTAGATTGTTCAGAGGCGATGGACGCAGTCTATCTAGCACATAACTCCGCTCAGTTGATACTCTTTCTCTGAGAGGTACGAACTAGTTAGAAGATAGGCTGCTTCTTCGAGACTGTGAGAAATTCAAATCCAGGAGCCGTTTGATCAGAAAAATACACCAAGCCAGCGCCAAGACCTAAGACTGACTGGTGTTAAAATGTGGTAGAGGATGGTTTGTTCCCCTTAAAGTTGAGGAAAACTTTAAAAATTGGCTTTGTCGCGCGTTAGTTAATACTCCGCAACGAGGACAAACTGACAAAAAGTTAGATAACTTTAAATTTTCTAGAATTCCAAAAATGGTTTACCCATTTTTGGAATTCTAGAAAATTTTATTATTGTTTTTATTATTTTAGATACTCCTTGTGATCAGCTTTTCCATAACTTACGTACATGGTTTTTCATTAAAAGCGCTCAAACGTTGAAATAAAATATTGAAAACCAAAGTCTAGACGGAAAATCCGCCAATCAATGTTGCAGAAAGACCCAGCTCTTCCGCATGACGCGGAATTGACTGTCTGAGGTTGACTGGCACACTGCCCCGAATGGCAACAATATTCTCCAGCGATCTTGTTTCTTTGACGTACAGGCACTGCTTCATCGATCAACGACCCGGTCTTTAACGATGGATTATGGACTCTGCAGGACGGCCATGAATGCCATGAGCTGAAATTTTAACAATTTCAACGCGCTGTTGAAGCGTGTAGCATTCCAGGTGAAATGTCAAGACTCAATATGTATTTTGTCAAATTGAACAGCTATCGCTTTACCAAGTTCGTCCCTATTAAAGAACCCTTTACTTAAAAGCACTATCACTTAGGAACGATATTGATTATTTCAAATTGAAATTGAGATATTTCAAAGATAAACATAAATATTTTAACTTGCACTTAATTACAAATACTAATAATCATAATAGACAAAGTATAACATTCTTCATTAGGGTATCTATAGAACAAGAATCCGAATTGTACCTGACCAGTTTTTTGGTTACAGTTTGTTTCCGAATCAAAGTAATCATTCTTACTACGTAAATAGAAATCCGCTTTCATCTTTCTCTTAAACCCCAAAACGCCCACTTGGGTCTGTTGACAGTTCCTATTGTTTGCGAGGCCGTCTCCAAGGACCTGCTTACAACCTAACTAGAAACTTGAATAGGACTTACGATCTTACCATAAAGGAATGCAATATTATAACTTGGACGGTAGATAATGAAACTTTTGGTGTTTAAATTCAGATTTCGGCCGTGTTTATTGTCTTACGGTGTTTGGGAATTTCAATAGGGTTGTATATATTCTGAATTTGTCAGAGGTTATAAGTATAAATGGTTATCTCTGTCATGAATTAGATACTGAGGTAAATATTTTATGTACCATCCAAGACTACTAACTTAATGAATTTCATATTAATAGAATTTTACATTTACTCGACGCCTATCATTATAATTTTCTTAATTTACTCAATATATTTATAAGCCTATGTGTTATTCTAATATTCAAACTGTAATGCTGTAAAGTTTCACGATCACCCGTTCCAAAGTTTTTGCGTGAAAGAGTAACAAATATAGAAGCCGCGGACAAAAGCTTGTTTCTAGTAAGATAAGATGTACTAGCTCGCGAAATAAATTTTATTGTACTTTGTGAAATATTTTTTTTTCGACGTAGTCTGCACTGGCAGTAACTAGACTTGTATCATTCATATGTTTAAGCCAGGTGCTGAACACATTGCTCCAGTATCTCTCTGGAACACAGCTGCATAACTTCTCAAAAGCTCCAATTAGCTCCTCATCACTCCAAAACTTGCGTCCCTCAGTTGTTTTTTACATACGGGGGTAATGCCTTTGCATTATATTACTATTAGGACTATTTGCCAAGCTGGAATCAAATTACTGGTACAACCTCTTTATAGTTCGGATTTAGCCCCATGCAACTTTTCGCATTTAAATCCGAACTATAAAGAGGTTGTACCGGTAATTTGATTCCAGCTTGGTGCAAATAGTCCGCTATTTAGAAATTAATTAAAAAATCAAACAAACGATTCCTTGCCCGCCCCGGCTTCGCACGTGTAGCAAACACATCTTCAACAATCATCTTCATATTTCAATCAATTTACACAAAACCTTAACAAATGATATACCTAAGCCTTCCTCATGGATCGCTCTATCAATGGGTGTAAACCGCATGAAAATCCGTTCAGTAGTTTTTCAGTTTATCGCGAACAGACAGACAAACAGACGCGGCGGGGACTTTGTTTTATAATATGTAGTGATCATGTACATATTAGGTAACGGTAATGTTCGTGGCAGAGCCATGCTTCGGCACATATGGGCCGGCTCGACCGGAGTGATACCACGGCCTTACAGAAAACCGGCAGTGAAGCAATGTTTTCCTTGCTTTTCGCCAAGTGAGTGGGGTTACAGGAGGCCCTACCCCTTCGCTCTCCTCTCCCCCTCTTCCCCCATACTCCCACCTTAAAGCACGCACTTGTGACTCTTGATTTGCAGATGCCCATGGACGGCGGTAGTCATGGCCCGTCTGCTCGTTTGCTCCCTCGCCATAAAAAAAAGATACCAAACCAAGAATTTTCCGTGCACGTCTTCCTTATATTTGGATAGGTATGTTTTCTTTGACGACCAAATCCAATAAGTTACTCTGGTCGTTGCGGATACGCGGAAGTATCGAGGTGTCTTACTGTTGACATAAAGTTTAAGAAACTTATTGGCTACTGCTTTATAGACGAGATTAGCGGTGAATAAACTAAAACAGATAAATAAATCGATAGGCGGAATACTCTTTATTACACATCACTTATTACATACAGTTTAAAAATGAATTGAAACTCACAAATGTGGACATGTCGCTGAAAGTGATCTGTACCAGAAAACCTTTGTATGGAGATAACAATAGGAGTATTTAATACCACGTATTAATTAAAATACTGACTTATAAATCCCTTCAAGGATTACAAAACGTCTAATTATCTTCAAACGGCAGATATTTTATTTTATAATGTTAGCTAAAAAAAATTCTCGATCAAGTCACCTTTCAAACAAAAAAAAACTAAATCAAAATGTGTTAAAGGACTTAAAGGTATCCAAATCTTTCACATCATATCTTGATTATCATAAAATGTTTGGTAGAAAAGTATTTTTGGATAAAAGTCAATAGGCATTAACAATGTTGTTGAAATTCAATTATTATTTATTTGGCATATTTGCGTAAAAGGCCCTCAAAGCTTCTGAATGAATCTGAACAATGGGCTTCATTACGCAGGATTTATAAAGTTTTGTATCATAATCAACTCAGTCAGAATATGTTAAAGGTAACTCCGATTATGAAGAACATAAATAGGTTTTAATAAGATTTCATAAAGTTATGTAGTTTGTAACGCGTGCCTGACAAAGGTCAGGAATGTCTTTATCGGCATATGAGGCAGTCCGTTAGTTGGAGTGCGGCCGGGTTTGCCTTCTTGGGATGTGTTTAGGAGCCGAATATAGGATACGGTATGCAGGACTAAGGCATGGCGTGGATCCATGTGTCCATTCCTATATACTAAAACATTCCGTACGTGATATGTTACATCATACATCAGATAAAAGGATTAGGTATAATTTTAAAGGTACTTACGTTTATATTAATATTCTATTACAATAGGAATTTCACAAACAAATATAAATCTTACAACAATTCAGCTAACTCCGTGATAAAAACAACTGAAGATGATAAATAATCTTACTGACGTGCGGTTAGATACGACTTAACTCCAGACAGTCGCATGTAGCAGTAATACAGTTCATATTGTAAATAATAATAAATAGTTACAAATTCTGCATTCGCTCATCTTTAAATACCACAACATTAAATTAAATTACTTATTTCTAAACAAGGTTATTGCTAGACTGAAGTAGGTATTTACAATTTGAAATGAGAAAGGGATCACAATGTAAACGTCATCGTACATAATATATCACGCACCATCCGGTATAAGTTGACCTCCAGATTCTTGTATATTTATTATTAGGCAGCAAAGCTACTAAATAAATGCTACTACTAAAAATATTTTTGTATTTTCCTTTAGCACGGACCCAGAAATTTTCGCACTATTACTAAACTTAATGTACAAAAATCTTAATCCAAACATTAAATTCCCGAAAACATCTAGCAAGCTTCTACGGGTCGATTGCAGGCCACTATTTCAATGTGAAAATATAGTAATGGAATATCCGTGGCTAGCGGTTTGTGGAGCCGATTTCAAGAGTCGTATAAAAGAATTTATTACAGGTTTGGGTTACTGGTAAAATAAGTTTGTAGGTTCTAGTGTGCATAGAAATAATTCTAATTCGAAGTCATTTATGTCAACTATAAGTATTTTTGAATAGTCTCAAGTAAGAGTCAGTAGAATCATTCAGCTAGTTGCCTGTTCCAACCTGGTAAGTCAAAAAAGTAAAAGTTCCTTTTTCAAAATATTTTAAAAAGCTGCTTACATCGCTATAAAGTGAAAGTAAATTGTAACATAATATTCCATCGAATGGAAAGTTCTGGAAATTACTTTATATTATTAAATAATAGCAGTCAAGAGATGGCCAACCCCCAAATGACGGCACGAGACACATGAGTAACATTGAAGGAATGCTGCACTTATAATATGCAACGTCTGAAAAGAGACGCCTGGTAAATCTACTACTGTTTACATCTCGCTCCCTTCATCAGCCCAATTTCTGAATATACGTATAAAGAAAAAGTCAATCTGAATCTGAAAAATATTTTTTTTGTCAAGCAAAGCCAGTGCCAATGAAATAACACTTTGACAGGAAACCATTATTGCCATTGCGTAAAAACCCAGTATCAAGCACTTTTCCATAACGACTGCGAATAAACATTTGTAGTAACTGCAATAATATTAGTCTATGAGTATCTGCTGTGAGTTTTTCTAAAGAATGGTGGTCATGGGTTTAACGTCAATGATGAATTTTGTTAATGTCGATTAGAGCGTAAGTATTTTACAAGCCACATTTTTATATCACATGATTCGAATGATATAAAACACCCAATAAGAAAAAAAAATGGTCTGTTAATTCCCGTTTAAGAAATTGAGTTACTCTTACTTGGAGAGATCACTTCATTACAAGAGCGCGGACAGAACATACCTCCTAATAATGCCTACTAGTATAATAAAGCTGAAGAGTTTTTGCTTGATTGTTTGCTTGTTTAAAGGCGCGAATCTCTGGAACTAAAAGTCAGATTTGAAAAATTACTTTTTTATATGATAGCCAGATTCATGAGCATTAAACATTGTTTTATTGTTAAGTAAGCCAGAAGAAAAAGCTCTCCCATGCTAAGTAATCTGCGTGCGCTATCGTAATGGTTAGTGATACATAAATATCTTCTAATACATCTAAAAAAAGTCCAGGATACTAAATGCATGTCTCTTATACATAAGCACACACACACATAAAAATATGTTTATTTACTTAAAAAAAAAAGTGAATTAAAAAGTTCTATAATATGGGCATTATGATGACTACCGCCGCCTATGGGCACCTGCAACTCAAGAGTCACAAGTGCGTTGTCGCCCTTTAAGGTGGGAGTAGGGGAATAGCGGCAAAACGAGAGAGTAAAGGAGAGGGGGGCGAGGGGAAGGACGGGGACAGGGGAGAGTTGGGAAGAGGGAAGGGTTAGGGCCTCCTTTAACCTCACTCACGCGGCGAAAAGCACTGCAAGCCTTTCACTGCTGGTTTTCTGTGAGGCCGTGGTGTCACTCCGGTCGAGCCGGCCCATACGTGCCGAATCATGGCTCTCCCACGACGAAAATGAAATAATCATGAAAATTTTTCTCATTACTCTTATTAAGAAAATCATTTACATACAAATATACATACATACTGGTTGAATACAGAACCTCCTTTTTTGAAGTCGGTTAAAAATATTCTTAGTGAGTTACAGTGATTAAAACAATCAATAAGCGTAGTTACTGTTATATCGCTTCTCTTTACACCCCTTTACACCCCAGCCCTAAATAGGTTAAATCCATAAACTGGGCAAACACACTTGTTTACGCGTGTCATCCCCAACCGATATAATATTTCAAAATAATGGCTACACGGTGTAGAAGTTATAAACCATGTTGTTTATTTTTTCGTTGTGTGATTATTTGAATTCCATTTAATTTTTTATTTATTAATAAAAGTGACTTTGTCATTGAGCAACTTCTTCACAATTAACAAAATAGCCTAACAAAATGAATTTGACATAGAAGTAAATCAACGCTTATTTAAACATAAATCAATCAATCAAATTAACTTTTTTACTTCTTCTTCATAGACGCAGCAAATTCGTATGCAAAAATGAGAAAAGTGAAGAATGAAGCAGTCAAAGAAGCAGTCAAAACTCCAGGGCACCAAGTAAATGATAAAATTTGCATTTGAGTAATAAATTCATTTAAATTTTATGTGAGTGTTTTCAATGACGTAATTTTGACTATATCATAACCACTTTCTCTACACCCGCTCAGTTGATAAGCAATCTAGGTGCTCCCCTATTCAATTCGCCAATGAATAGGTTTGTTTTAGTATCAAGTTTCTACATGTTAGTTTCTAAGATAGTTCACCAATATGTCAATCAATAAATTAGGCTTTGCTAGTACACTGCTGGACATAGGCCTCTCCCAGTGGCCAATATGTGCTGAACTTTTTTTATCATATTACATACTCAAAAATCCTTTAATGATTACTCGTCGTTATTAATACAAGAAAATATGTTGACAGGCAGACTTTTTGGCATTCGATCACAAATTTTACTATTCAAATTTTTTTCATACCGGTCGTCTTTTATGAAAATTGATTCTTAAGGAGTAAACTCCAGAAAGTTATACATCATTTCCTGATTCTTCAAAACTACAATATTGTAAGCTTTGAATATCCAGTCATGAAACTTATGTAAATTCTATCGAACTTGAGGTGTTTCTAAACATCTGGTCGAAACCGTTTGTAATGCCGGAGGTAAAGAAATACCTTTCATTTTCTAACGTATGAAACAACTTGCACCAGGGTGCTTAGTTGGCAGACAGACAGTTGTTAACAGTATTTTTCTGTATGAAACGTACCCTATGTCGTTTTCTGTATCAATAGCAACATGTATACAAAAAATCATGATGATCGGATGAACGATACGGACGGCAGCGCATAAAATACGAACAAACATACATTGATTTTTAACACTGGAGTGCACGCGCCTAAAAATGCACGCGCAAGCTATCTGTGTAGCCGGCGCGTGCATTCTAGTGTTAATATATTTGATTTAACTTTGAAGTTCTAAAGGAGACAAGATATTTTGTTGATTTAAAAAATAATACTCGTACGTAACGTTCGTCACATATTAATAGTGTTCTTGATAAACATTCCAAGTAAGCTAAAGTGTTCGAAGTGGGATCACGTCGATAGTTTATCGAGTTCATGACTGCGCGTGAAATCTTAAGGCCTGTAACCCTATACTCAATCTAGCGCTAATGGACGTACTCAAAATGCACGACAATTTGTGGTAAAATAAAATCGTAAAATATTATCCGTGGACATGTGTATTCAGTAAGTTCTCATGATAATACGCCTCTTGTTACGTGGATTTAAATCAGAATTATTTGAACTTCTTAATAACACATTTTACTGGAATGTATATTGTTTTAGCGAGCGTTGCGGTAACATTAAAATTTTAATCTATGTAATTGTAAGCTTAGCCTTTAATGTTCCACTTTTGCCAACCAAGTTCAAATAATCATTTGAACAAATTATATGAAAAGAAAATGTTGTCGGTTAAACGAATTAATTATTTACACCTGTACGGTGTAATTAAATAGTTCGTTCAACCGACAAATATGGAAAAGCTAATTTTAAAAAGATGAAAAAAAAAATCGTCCGTTGAACGAATTATTTAATTACACCGTACAAACTAATCTACTAGTTTTTTTTTTCATAAAAATATGAGCTAACAGTTTGCTTAAAACGTTAATATTGTTCTGTTTGTTACGGTAACACAAATAAATAGGTACTAGTCAATATTGGCATCAGAACTTGTTTGTATAGGAATGGTTTGTTTTCGGTTGACAGCATGGAGTATCTCCCTTATCGGTGTATTTTCTGTATCGTATCTATAGTTAATTATTTTTTATCTTGATGTTATGTTTATTGGGTAGATTTGACTCAAGCCTCAAAATCTTACCAAGTTCTTTTCTCATACGCGATGGGTACCTCCAGTGAGTATAAAAAAAATATGTATTTATGTTATTTTTTTTTGGTAGCCAGTGGTACAGCTGGTGTTCCTGTCCTAGTGGGCTCTCCAGTCACAGGAAATACAAGATATACGGATACAGGACATTGGCCCCTGTGAGCTACTTTAGTGTCAGTCCCGTACCCCATCCGAGACTTGCGGTATACCTTACCCTAGGATACTCTCCCTACCCATTTTTTTTTATGCAAATTTAACTTCTCTCCCGTCTTAAAATGACTACATTTCCAAGGAGAGTTGGCATCAGGCCGGTGGCCGGCCATAAAAGCAACCAGGCCGAAACCCTTTGCAATTTTTACACATTGCGCCGACCCCTAATGAAAAGGCCAGGAAGAAGGCCTTTTTTACAGCTCGCGTCTTTTCTTGGCGCCTAGGAGGCTAAAAGCCTATAAATCCCTTTAGTCTCCAAACCTTCTCCTTTATAAGAGAAGCTCTCATGGCTAAGGAGAGAACTTCTAACCTTATTATAAGACTATTTCGTTTTAAGGTTTAAGATTATCCGACTTTAAAAATATTTATCCTCCAAGTCTAAAAAACAGCTAAAGTCTAAAAAAGCTGAAATACATTGTCTAGTGTCAAATTATTTTTAAATTAAATATTTTCTTACTAACTTTGTTCTTTAAGTTAGAGTTTCGTTTACTTGTACTTGGTGTTTATTTTTAATGTAAAGCATTGGTGGAAAATAAAGTTAATAAATACGGCGTATTTTTGGTGTTGATTGCCCAGGTATCAAAGGTTTTCCGTATGCTTATGAATATAAAATATTATTTATTTATTCCAACAAATTTATGAAACTTTATTAAATTAGTTCGGTTGTGTATTTCAAATTAAATGAAACAATTTTATAACTTCTAGTTTGTATATTAACAAGCTACAATCATGCGTGATAACGGTTATGTAAAGCTATACGCGTCCAGTATATATGTTGACCTGTCATGGTACATAAAAGTTATACAATGACAGTTCAAGTTATACAGGCCAATGAAAAAAATCAAAAAAAATCAAACTTAATTAATTGTGGTCACGATTCGACCACCAGGCGATTTCGCTTTCGGAAGAGCCTAATGCTACAAATAAGAAGAAATTTGAATGCAGAAAAATGCAATCTATTATTTATTTTTCTTTTATGATTACTAAATTTTGAAATAATTACTGTTAACAAGTTTAAAGTTTAGGTATCTCTGATCAATTTAGTACATGTACAAAAATCATCATCCTCCGCGCCTTTTCCCAACTAAGTTGTTTGAAAACTTTGATATTTTACGTGAAGCTACTGCCATCAAACCTCCACAACACAAGTACTAGGCGATATAGAAGTTCTGTAGTTAGACCAGGTTGTCGGACCTTTAGGACTCCAACTATCCGTACCGAATGCCACAGATGTTTGTATGGCACCCGGGACCAACGGTTTAACGTACTCTCCAAGGCACGGAGGGGTCTCAATGTGTTAAGAACGGTCACCCATCCTAGACTGACCTGGCTAGTATTACTTTAATTTGTAATGTGCTAACCTACTCGGTTACCACTTAGTCACGAGCTCCTCTCTATGTTTTTTCATTTTCATGTTAAGTTCGTTTTTGGCGTGGCTATAGTTAAATGTCATTGGTGGAAAAGGACAAACAGTTTTTGCCAGATTCTATTAAAACCAATATTCTGCTTGGACTGGTGTTACAGTTGTATACTAATCAACTCATTTGTAATACTAAAAATATACTACCGTATACTATTAATACCTTATTAAAAAAATGATGTTTAAACAACCGAAAACTTAATTGTTACTGACACCAGTAGGTGTTTGGCAACACATAGCTTATGTAGGATAGACGGGCGTAAAAATCTTGTTTAGACAAGTTGAAATCTTCACATACGAGAGCGGCGACAGATTAAGCCGTAACATGCAAATTAGTCCCTCAACCCTTGTATGAGGACTCAAAGGACGAGATGAAGCGAGAACTTCGATCATTGTGTTAGAGAAAGGTGTGGTCACGTATAAAGCAGTTCAATAATTAAGTCAGCCCAAAATACACCTATTTGAAATAAAAAAAAACTAGGAACCTCGTTGTTGTCAAAATGTACATCAACGAAAACGAACTTAATAATGCAATAAACAGCCAAGAACATTATACCTGATGAGCATCTTTGAATCATTACAGATATGTAGTTATGAACACATTGTCATATATAATAAACCTTCAGAGCCTTTGAAATTAACACAAATGGCCGTTTTGTAGGCGTTCACAGCTTTTTTAGGTGATGAAAATCTCTGACCACGCAATTTATTCTTTATTTTAGGGAAGTATAGAAATCATTAGGGCTTAGGTCGGGGCTGTACGGCGGATGGTCTAATAATTCTAGGTTTTCGTGCTATAAAAACTCTTTTGTTCTGTGCGCGGTGTGAGAACTCGCATTGTCGTGATGGAGGATGATGCGGCGGTTGCAGTTCTCTTTACGGAATTCAGAAACGACCTGTGGCAAACAAATGTTAGCATACCATTCTGCATTAACCGTTCTTTGTCCCTCAAGAGAAATAGTCGCAACGTGGCCGGTTTTGGAGACAAACGTGGCCACCATTTTTTTTGCAACACTCCGTGAACGAACAATTTTTGTTTGCTTTAACTCATTTTCGAACACCCAAACTCGTGACTGGTTTTTTGTTTCGGGTTCGTACGCGTATATCCAGGATTCGTCACCTGATACGATGTTGTATACAGCATTTGAGTATCCTGCGTGGAATCTTTCGAAAGTTCTGACGCACCAAGTAACGCGAGCCGCTTTTTGCTCTTCACATAGCGAATGCGGTATCCATCGGGAAAACAACTTTTTTACACCTAATTGTTCATGCAAGATTATTTGTATTTGACTCATGCCAATGTCTAAAGTTGCCTGAATTTCGCGGTATGTCACATGTCGATCTTCCTCAATCGGCTTACGCACAGCATCAACGTTTTCTTGGGTGACTGCAGTTTTTGGACGACCTTGACGGGGATCATCACTGAGCTTGACACGTCCACGTTGAAATTCAGCAAACCAGCGATAAATTGTGGTTTTGGATGGGGCTTCATCACAAAATGCAGAAATCATCCGGTCAACACACTGTTTTTGCGTTAAACCACAGTCGAAAGTCATAATAAATCATCGCTCTTGAATTTTCTCGAGTCAATTCCATTTTCTCAACGACTAAACAAGTTTGACAAAGCTATACTAACTTTTAAACTTTCGCGTTCCATGATATAATATTATCTACGTATGAACGGGAATTAACGCGATCACGAAAAGGTATTACATACCTCTGAATTGAAATGAAATCTTTGTGACCCTGAACATTTGGAGCGAGAGCTGGATCATGTTCAGGAGGTACTTAAAAGTAACGGATATCAGGTGAATGGAACACGGAAGCAACCGACAATGAGACGCAAGCATCCGGAGGTGAACAGACAACCAGCCTACATGCCATATGTGAAAGGAGTAACGGATAAGATCGGCTCCGTATTAAAGAAATACTCCATTCCGACAGTATACACACCAGGCATAAAGGTTCAAAACATCGTGGGTACACCGAAGGACGTCTTGCCGTTACAAACTCCAGGTGTCTACAAAATAAACTGCAGCTGTGGTAGTTCCTACATAGGCCAAACAAAGCGGACTATTGCTGAAAGGGTCAAAGAACACATCGCTGCTGTGAAGAACCGACAGATTAGCAAATCAGCGATTGCAGAACATGCACTCGAAGCGGGCACCAATCACTGGATTGAATTTCACCGTACGCAAGTCCTCTCCACGGAACGTCACTTTTACTCAAGAGTTGTACGTGAAGCGATTGAAATTAAAAAACACAAAACTTTCAATCGGGAAGATGGTTTCAAATTATCTACAGCGTGGAATCCAGTGATAAAAAACATGCCACCTCGCTTTTATGTGCAGTCGGGTGAACACCAGAATAGGGCCACATCGGTTTGCTTACAGAATAGGGACACTGTTAGTATAGTATGTGACGGTACATGGCGAAACGAAAATATCAAAAATATCAAAAAAGTGGAGGTGGATGAAGAACCTTCTACCTCACGATGTCGGCGACGGAGGGCGTGCACTGCTGAGCCAGTCAGCCTGTGACCACGGCCAGTGCAACCTGGTCGAAACGTCAGGCAATTCAGAGGTATGTAATACCTTTTCGTGATCGCGTTAATTCCCGTTCATACGTAGATAATATTATACTTTGTGTCAAGACCGAGAATCTTTTTTTAAATAAATAAATGGTATTCGATTTTTAAAATCAAGGAGTTTTCAATTAAAAAGATTTTAATATGACAGAAACAGTGGAAATATTCCATTCCCGATACTTTTAGTGCAGCCTATGTACAAACTGGGCGCTAGTTGCTTGACATAGCCTTTTTCCCGTAAATTTTAAATTTGTAACATATTGTTTAAAATTTTTAACATTCTGAGTTATAGGTGCCCATGGGCGGCGGTAGTCATGTACCATCAGGTGACCCGTCTGCTCGTTTGCCCCCTATACCATAAAAAAAAAAAAAAAAGATTTTCCATTGAAAGTACTTGTATATTCTATGTGTTTATTAAAAGTTTACCAAAAGTATATATTGAAGAGAATATAAGCATAGATAATAGACCATATATTGAAGAGGTTTTTTTTCGTGTATTAACCATTACATATGATTTTTTCGCATTTTTAGCTGTTGTATAAGGATATTAATAATCATCATATTGGATAAAAACAGTTTCTCATAAAAGCTCCACATCCATAGATTTGGAGCAACCTGGTGTCAAATTCAATACTTCAACTCACCTCATTTCACTATTAATAACGATTTACCAGACAATGTCCATGCACAGTCAAAAACGAGCTTGGTTCCTCAACGTTAAGTAAAAGTAGTCCAGAGCCGTCGCAGTGTCAAGGACCTGTAGAGGAAACTTTGAGAAGATCTCTTTGAAGTACCATGTTCCCTTTCGGTTGAGACTCGTGGAGGTTGGGGCATTTCGACGCCTCTTCCGGCAGCTTGCTCCCAGGCTGGTCGGCGCTGCGTCCGCCCTTGGGCGACTTTTGCCTAATTTGGGTGGGCCCAGCATCGCAACGAGACGATTGTACACGGGGGTTGTCCGGTCAATGGCACTTTACGGTGCACCGGTGTGGGCGGAGGCTCTGACCGCCCAGAATAGGGCGCGCCTCTGGCGCCCTCAGAGGGTTATGGCGGTTAGAGCCATACGCGGATACCGCACCGTGTCGACGGAGGCGGCGTGCGCGTTGGCCGGGTCACCCCCGTGGGATTTGGAGGCGGAAGTGCTCGCCGAAGTATATCGGCGAACGGCTGAGTTCCGGGCGGGAAGTGTCAGTCGGCCCCCGCCCGAAGAGGTACGCGAGTGGCGTGAGGCCGCTCGCCGAGCCACCATGGCTCGTTGGTCGTCCCGACTGGAGGCTCCACGTGCTGGTTTTGCCGCCGTGGAGGCGCTCCAGCCGGTCATCATCGAGTGGGCAGGGCGGCAGCACGGGACCCTTTCTTTCCGACTGACGCAGGTACTTTCCGGGCACGGCTGCTTCGGGAAGTACCTGCACTCGGTCGCTAGGAGGGAATTGAGTCCCGCCTGTCACTACTGCGACTGCAGTGAGGACTCGGCCCAGCACACGCTGGCGGTCTGCTCTGCCTGGGCGACGCAGCGTCTGGCCCTTACTGCAGTCATCGGAGGGGATCTCTCGCTACCGGCCGTCATACGCTCCATGGCCGGTAGCGACAGGAATTTTACCGCGGTTGCGACCTTCTGCGAGGACGTCATCTCGCAGAAGGAGGCGGCGGAACGGGTCCGGGAGGACGATCTCCACTCGGACCTAATTCGCCGCCGGCGAACCGGGCGGCGGAGGCGCGCTTACCAGCGCCTCATGCCGCCCTGAGTGTGGCCGCGGGTGGACGGGAGGGGTTTTCCCCTTCACCCGCTGTAGTGCCCCCCCGCGAGGAGGCGGCGTCCGCGTGTGCCTGGACGTCGCCTAATTGAGAGGTTTTGAGTATTTTACCCAGAGGTGGTGCCCGCGCTTTTGCGGGCAGGCGCTAGGGGGGATCCGGATGTCTTAATGAAAGCTGTTCCCGGATCCCTCCTACTTAAGGCGCAGTACGGCACACCGTGTGGTTTTAGTCGGTTCGATTCCGACACACCGCCCCACCGAAAACCCCGGTGGGGTGACGGCCCGAGGGGGTTTCCACACGCACATAAAAAAAAAAAAAAAATCGACGCCTTTGAAATAAAACATAATCAATAATGTTCAGTGCCACCCTTGAGAACAGCGCATTTATACACTTGAGCACCAGGTGACGCTTTTGTTGGTCACATGCGCCTTAAATAAACTAATTCGCCTTTATCCAACCGCTTCATCTATTTACTTGTGCTATGAAAACTCATACATAATTCAGGCACTGTAAGTTTTAGTTTTACAGGTATACAGTCGTGGCTGTCAACCTGTGGGTTGTTTGTTGTACCTGTTTAATACCAGCGAGCGCAGTCACAGTTTCATGTGGTAATCTTCATTGAGGGGAAATTAGCTACAAATTTGGCTTGGCAAAATTATTTGCATTAGCTTTGACGCTTGGGCATCTACAAGAATCGTAGAGTTTAGCTTGCAGTTTTAAAATTAAACGTGTAGTCCTATCTATGTAATGTAGATGGCAATGAGCTAGCTTTCTACGTAATGTGTAGGACCAAAAGTGTCACTTTCAAATGTCTACCTAATCCTTTGAAGACATACAGGCATGATTATATTGATTATATAAAACAATCGACGTACAGAGATGTTTTTACAGAAAAATATAGGTATCCAAAGTTAAATCTTACGTTTACGTTTTTAGCCAATACTGATTTTTTATTCACACAATATAATATGTATAAGAAGCCTGATACCTATACCTTTTCTGGGTTTCAGAAATATCTGTAAGAAATGCTTGTGAGCACTCTTACGAGTACGAGTCTGGTCTATTAGAGCCTGTTAATAGTACAT